>CM061919.1:87305883-87905883 GCA_031002005.1 Vandiemenella viatica | reverse complement strand
AGGAACGCCAGAGTCTGCATCCATCTCGTCCACTCTCGTACAGCTTTTACCACTTAACTTCGAAAAAATTGTTTACACTCTTGTTCGATGTTGACAGAAGACTCTTCAAAATATCAGAAATTTCTACTACACTTTTTTTCTATTACTCTTAAGACCATTCCATCGTTTTTGTGTATATATCTTCATCGTGACTGACACATGTACTAAAACCTACGTTCCTCACACTCCTTATCTTACAATTTTTGTTTTGTTTTTGTTTTGTGCTATATGCTTAGTTGAAATCATTAAAGGCGAAAAGGAGTTTGTTATTCTGAAGAACCATCGCCGCTATCGCTTGGAGTGATTTCCGGGAATCACGGGAAACCAAAATCTGGATGGTTGGTCTGGTATTCAAACCTGATTGCTCACAAATGATAGGTCCAAGCGTTTTCTCTCATCTAAAAAGCTTTGTCTAATCTTCGTATTCCAACACAATTAATACTATTTCAGTGTTCTAATTAATGACGTATATAGGTCTCACTTCTGTTTGTTAAGGGGACCTGGAAGTGTAAATTACTAAAAAAAAAAAATCGATTTTTTTGCCTCTATCTGATAGAAAAATTTCTCCTGTTTCCAAAAATGTATGGCTTATCAACTTTTAAATTGTTAGTTTGGTCCTAAATGCTCTTTGAAGAAATGTCTGCACACTAGCCTAGCCTTCTTTCAGCTCACTGTTACTGTCATTTTCTCAAAACAACATTTTTAGAACATTAGGTACATATATCTTCACAATGGTTTGAGCTATGTTTACCAAATTTCTACCAAGTGAAGAATGGGACAGTCTGTTTGTGTTATGCCTAATACATTGCAGAAATTTTTTGTTTATGTCATCATGCATATAATTTTAGTGGTAATTTTGAAACAAAATAATTTGGTGGTTTGATAATTTGTTTTCTATTTCCCCTGACGTATTCCGAACTACAAAAGGAGAGGCATAATGAGTTCCTAGGAATTTTGACTGTAGTCTGACACAGTTTGAACGCTAATAGACTGATAATGCACAAGTAAATGGTACCAGAATGGGAATGTGTGTTATAAAACAATCTACTAGATAAGATGTTGTAATTTTTAAACTATAACAGATACTAATTAAATAAATTTCTATATGCAAATTTAGTTAATGTAATTCAGTGTTGGTACAAAATCTCAACTTCCTCCGCATTATAGATCATGAGTAATGCGCCTTTAAACGAGGCGTAAAAACGCAGTCTGTTCACGTCCAGGTCCTCTTAAAATTTCATTGCCGAGAAAGAAAACCTGTGATTACAATGAAATATATTCCACAGATTATATACATGACAACACACAAATGAATAGACTTACACAACTGTACATGCAATTTCATCGTGAGAATTTAGCACTGAATGAAGCAGCCAAGTGCTACAATCGGAGCCTCAAGATGTCGTCGTAGGTGTTCAAAAAGAACCTGCATATGTTTTTGCAGAACGCTCTGCCACGCTGCTTGGAGGCACGTCGACAAAACATCAACAGAGGCTGCAGGCAGACCAGGACGGACAAGTTGCGGACCTACCATATCCCAAAATATTCGATTGTTGATATTTTAGGTGAACGAGCAGGCCAGGGAAGCAGTGGTACCAGTCCTTTTTGGATAAAAGCTTGCACATTCCTCGGCTCATATGAACGAGCGTTGTTCTATTGAAGTATGGCATTTGGAGTTGCCTGCAGGAGGGGCAGTTCCTCGTGCTACAAATCCTCCATGATATAGCAGCTGCTGTTCAGATTGCCCTCAATACGCAGGAAGCAAGATCGTATATAACAGCCAATGGCATCCCAAACCATCACAATTGGCATTTCTCCGCCATGCCGCTTATTAATGCAGTATAACCGACTTCGTTTACCACGGTAGCGTCTAACACATAACTGAGCGTGGTGTAACACCGACCTGTACAGTTACGCAAAAGAGAATGGTACCGGGCCTATTTCCATCTCATTACGATTTCTAACACCTATAATTGTTTAACTGTTCTACACAGTCTCTGGTTTACGAGTTAATCAGACTATTCCTTCTGGGTGCTGCAGTTTTCATAAACAGTAATGTATAACCAATAATTTTTTTTGTCTGTAATTACTGATATTAATGGTTTGGTAAAATCACTCAAATCATCCCTTCTTCAGCTAATTTCCTGATCTTATAATACAAATTACGATATGTTTTCTCAGTTATTTGCTTAATATATTATATCTTGTCTTCCTCTGAAATTCTTTCGTTCAATTGTTCTTTTAATTAACAGGTTAACGAGTTCAATTTGCCTTAATATAGCATCCACCATACTGCCTTCTCTTTCTGTAAGGTTTTTGTACGATTTTATTTCTTATTATTATTTCGATAGGGTATTCGTTACAAAAGTCATCTTTCCACATAATTTAAATCATCATTATGCAACAAGATTATGTTCCATTGAGTCCTATCAGTCTCCATTTCTTAAAATTTTCCACTGTTCTGCATATAATTGACGTTACTGTTGTTAAAGATAACGAAATTCTTGTTGCAATGCCAAGTACTGGAAAATATAAATCTCTGGAAACATCTCTAAACCTGTGTACTATCATTACGTAGAATAACCAATAACGTCATATTAGGTCAAGGAGGGGTGCAATGTTGATACCTGGTGTTGTATTATATTCAAACAATATTACCGAACATGGTGGATGAGTGGTAACGCTCTGGCCTCGCTTTCCACCTGACGTGCGCTCGAATCCCTACCGGCCCTCCAGATTTGGGTTTTCCTTGGTTTCCCCATATCATTCCAGGCTAATGCCGGGATGGTTCCTGTGAAAACCATTGGCCCAATTCCTTCCCGTTACTTGTCTCCAATTCTTTCCCCCCGCCCCCTCTAATGACCTCATCGTCGACAAAGCTTAAAGCCATACAGAAAGAAGTTGTTTGATTTTCCGGGTGTCACGTCTCAGCTATAGTAGTTTCTTAATTTTCATTTTGAATATGATTATATTTTCTCTTATAGTATTAGCTGCGTACAGGAGTAAGTTACCGTAACTTTCCTAGGGTACCCAAGTGACGTATCTACTTTGTTAATGGTAAAACCCACAATACCCACTATGTCTCAATTATACATTCACACCACCTTCAATTCCTTATGCATTTCTACTTGCAATTTAAATCCCCCTTTACTGATTCAGTACAAGTATAAACGTCATTAATTATCACACTAAAAATTATGAGCAAAAGATATACTTTACAATTGACGCTCTTTAATGTATATTGACTACGACGTAGGATAATCGTATTCGTCATAGAAGAATAAGTTTGAAAAACTCACACACCGTATCCATGTGCTACTGAGAATTCTACGTTTCTACATGATAGTAAGATGGGATTATTTTAATCTCGGTAACGTATCTGTTACCTTGAGGACCTGGAGCTTTCCGTCTGTGTTGGCTTACCGCGCTCCGGTAATCCTTGCAAGTTCAGAGGAGCGGGAGCTTACAACGGGACGAAAGCCCCGCACGCAGCGCTGCATCCTCAGCTTTAGAGAACATCGGCTTTCTCAGGACGAAAAAATTCGTCGGGCGCGAGTTATTCTCGTGTCCTCAGCATTCCGTACGCGGATTGTGTTTTTCATTCGATTCAATAAAAAGTTATCTGTATATTCTTGGAAAAATAATCTGTGGCGTGACAAGTGATACATAGAGTTCAGTATACATTTTGGAAAACATTGTATCAAATGTTATACAAAAATCTAAAAAAAAAAAAAATAATAATTTTTGCTCACAAGAGGTGCGAGTTATTCTTGTGCTCTCAGCGTTACGTACACCAATTGTGTTTTTCATTGAATTCATTAAACGTTATCTGCATATTCTTGGAAAAAAATTCTGTGGCGTGAAAAGTGATATGTATAGTTCAGTAAACATTCTGTCAAATGTTACACAAAAATCTACCAAAAAATAATAATTTTTGCTCACAAGAAAATTTCATGAAATGATTATTATCTGATTAATAAAAATCTCTATTGTTTTTTTTCTATCTAAAAAAATTATATGATAATATATCAATTTTTTTATAATTACTTATTCGTTTTACGAAAACCATTAATCCCAGAAAGATAATGATAGTTTTTCTTTAATATTAATAATCTACAAAATGTTTTGAAAAATCTAAAACAATTATCTTTTTTTCATAAAATTTTCACGAGATGCTTAGTATCTGATGAATGAAATTCTCTAATGATTGTTTAAGGAAATAATCATATGATGAAGTATCATATTTGCTTAATTACTCATTTTGGTGTTTTCCGATAGGCATTAATTCCAAAAAGGTAGTTGTAGTTTTCAAAAAGTTTAATATTCTGTTAAATGTTTTACAAAAATCTAACACTAAATAATTTTTGCTCACCGAAGAAAATTTCACGAGATGATTATTATCTGTTTAATGAAAATTTTTAATTAATGTTTTATTAAAAATATGTGGTGAAGTATGATATTCGTTAAAATTACATATTTTGTTGTTTTGTGAAAATCATAAACTCCAAAAAGATAGCTACAGTTTCACTCGGAACTTTAGGTGGTTACATACAACTATAAATTTTTAACGAAGTTTCGGATGAGTGGTTTGGAAATAAATGGGAAGGAATGGTGTTTGTAAAGGGTTTCCACCGAAAAGATGCCAATATCGAGGGGCAAACAAACAAAATCCAAAAATTTTCGAGAGTCTGCGTGTTTCCAGCTTTGTTTTGACACCTATGAAATTTACCTACAGTAACCCCCCTCCCCCTCTTTCAATTAAACCCATCGTAATTACTTTTTTTTTCAAAGTATGAGGAAGTCATGAAGGAGTTTCAAAGGAACAAACATAGATGAAAAAATTAGCGTCTCAATAACAGATCTGTCTTTCACTCAGAACATATGGCACCGTGAAAACAAAACTCATTTTTAAGGGAATACAAGTTCGGAAACGTTTGTTCTTCAAAATACTGTACGATTGGCTACCAGTCTGAAATTTCAGTTACAGTAGGAGAGCAGACAAACATTTTTTGGTAGGTATTTGAGGCACCTTGAAGGTTAAATGTCTAAGTACAAAATCGGAGATATGGCTAATGGGAGTGGGGACATAGCCAAATTATTAACTTTTCAAATTTTCGATTTCTTTCAAAATTGTGTTTCATAAATACCGAAAAAATATATTTAATGCATTTTGAGGTTTGCACAAAATAATATTTACACCTGGAATTTTTTGTTTTTGTTGAAAAGACAGGTCATTTTGGTGGGACTTTTTACCTGTCAGGAATGTTATACCTGAGCATGAGTGAGCAGTATATCGGCGGGCGGCTCACTGACGACATTCCTGATCACCTGGCAGGTAAAAAGAGCCACCAAAATGACCTGTAATTTTAAAAATATTTTTTCTAGGTGTAAATATTATTCTGTTCAAACCTCAGCATGCCTCAAATATACTTTTTTCGATATTCATGAAACACGATTTTGGAAGAAAATAAAATTTTGAAAAGTTAATAATTCGGCTATGCCTTCATACCCATCAGCCTGGTCCTCGATTTTGTAATTAGACATTAGAAAAGAAGTGCTACACAATTTTTCACGGTGCCTCGAATACCTACCCAAAAAAGATCACCAGCTTACTCGAGATTAATCACGTATTAATAGAGCCTGATAACTCCAGAACTATACAAGTAATGATATTACAATAATTTTAGGTATTTACTTTGCTATTGTACAATCTTACGAATATGGAGAAGTAACATCTTCCGTTGCAGATACAGTATATGGGTTTTCATTATTTGTAGCTACAGGTTTGCACAGAATTCCTATAATACTGTAACAACATTCATAATGCAAACGATTAATTTACAAGTAGTTTGTAATTACAACTGACACAGATTTTTTGTATTTATAAAAAATACTACCCGTCTGTATATAAAGAAGCACAAGAATGTATTTTTTCTGATGTGGTTATGAAGTGTTAGTAAACATACATTGAACAATTGGTATATCATAATGGCTTAAAGAATTATGAGATAAGCACCCTGTGCTTAAATTATTAACAGATACCTACCAAACTATGCAGTTGCTGCACCAATTTTCAGGAAGCTGTTAGGAAGGAGATCTACTTGCAAATACTAAAACATATGCTTCTCAAAAAAGGTGTCCCAGATTTCAACAGTAAGGCGTTGAAACTCCTAACAGCTGTGGTACGCAAAAAATATATATATTCTTTCTCTATTTGATGAGCTCTGACTGCCTAAAACTCAACACTGGGTTGGATTACTTTTGAGTTTTTCGACTCAGCTTCTTTTATACGTAATCACCCTGTAATATAATTTTACAAAAAAATTTAAGTACCATATTCTCTTCTGAGATATCTAAAAATATGAAGAAAAAAAAAACTAAGCGTGTTCCTCAATCAAAGGATGCATAGTAAGTCCTGCATCAGAGCTAGTACGCCCAGCTTCTTTACCCTTTACCTAACACAATCCCGTAATCCTCCTAGGTAAAGAGAACCTACAGTTAACGTGGAATCCGAACAACGAATTGATAAACATATAACGTGAAAATGTGAAGTCTGAAGGTTTTTGAAGGGAAACTACTTTGGTTCGGTAGAGAAAAATTTGTTAATGTTACGCGTTAGTTCGAATTCGCACTTAACGATACTTTGATGCAAGCAGCTGCGATAACGCCCGCTGTCACTTAAGTTCCTTTTAAACAGTGAGTATTAGCTACATCCTTGTGAGTTATTTTGCGTTACGTTTCCTATACATGAATAAGGGTAAATATATGTATTTCATGAGTAAATCTAAACTTAATCAACAATTTTAAAGCATAAATTGTCTTAATACCCAATGGAAATCACGTGACTGCGTTAGATGACGCGTTTACATCTAGAATAATCGCCATTTGCCAGTATTTTTTGTTCAGTTTTTGTGTATTAGTTGAGTTTTTGTGAATTAGTTGCTTTTTGTTTATTTGTAATCTTCTCATATGTTTACGAGATACTTAAGACAAAGTTTCTATTTACAGTACAATTTCAATAAAGATAATATCGTTAGTTCAATCGAGTGCAAAAGAAACATAAAAATCACAAAAAAATATACAGGAAAATTGCACATAACAATAAATAGAAGTTTCAATTCTTTCACGAATACTCGTTGTTTATTCAGTTTTTTTTTTTTTTTCGAGCTAATGACCTGTGACAGATGGACAGACACAGAAGCTACAGCAATAGATATCCCTTTAAGTTAGAAAACGGAATTCATACAAAGTTAATTTACCATAGCTGGCTACTAAATTGGTACTGAGTATGTTGATTGATATAGCCCAAAAGAATTGAAACTTTGAATAAGAATAACGAGAATTGCAGCAAAAGATTTTTGTTTTGTTGAAATACGGTATGTGAGTAGTATGATTCGACAACAACTTCTGAAAACGATTTATAAAAACACAAAGGTTCTTTGAACTGTCACCTGTACGAGCACCGCGTGGTGGCATCAGAGAGCGGTTGGCATTCGGGGTAGGCAGTGCCCTCTATTCTGCAGGCCGGGCAGGATCCCTCAGAATAAAATATCCCCCATATTGCATTCGTATTCGCGGCGGGCGGGTGGGCGACGGCAATAGCAATACCGGGAATTAATTCAATGGCGAGCGGGTCGAGATTGAATACACGTGTTGTGTTGTGTTGTGCGGGCTGCGCGCCGCACATCCATCAGGCGCGCTCGCCCCGGGGCCGCGAGGCCGAAATCGCTTTAGCCACCTGCCAATCACGCGCAAACGATCGCGCAATCAATAAGCCAAATTAAAAATGGATTTCCCCCGCACGCGGCACCACTGTGAGTGGATGTTTCCTACTAGACTAATTTATGAAAAGCTGCTGTGCGTACCTTTTCCTTCCGTTCCTCGCATCCAGGATTTGTATGACGTAATGCCAGCTAAAGTACTTCGATTCTAAAATCTTTTAAGCTGACGGATGAATATGAAATGATCTTTCATAACAAAAAATAAATTTCAATAATCAGTATGCACACGGGAAAGAAATGAAACTTCTATCAGTAATGCAAACTTTTTTCTGTCTATTTTCCTGTGTATTTTTTTTTTCTGTGTATTTTTTAATGGTTTTGATATTGTTTTCATACTAATGTAAGCCCGTGACCGTTTTTTTTTGCGTATCGTCACGGGTCTAGAATAGTTCTAGTTTTTAGGATGAAAGATTATGACAGATTGACCTGATTTGACCAAATATAAGCTAGATCTGTGTTTCTGGGTGAATAAAATCTCTGACCTTGAAGAACTCAGAAGCATTAATAGAGGAGGGTATTAAACACGAACAGGGAAGATAGCACAATCCTATAATTGCTTATATAGAAACTTGACTTGTATTTCACCCTTAAAGTTCACTCTGAAAAATTTAAAAATTCCTGTATGCTTCGAAAGCATCGCGTTGTTTCTTACTGAGACTGGAGAAACACTTATAATTTCAAAGGTTCGTATAATTGTTTCAATGGTCGTAGACACGAAATTGCTGAAATAAAAACTTGCCTTAAATTTGACCTTAAAAGTTCACTTTGCAATATTTGAAGTATTCCTTTTTGCTTCTAAAGCATCACGTTTTTTTTTTTTTTTTTTTTTTTTTTTTTTTTTTTTTTTTTTTTTTTTTTCATTGAGATTTAGAAAATACTCTCAATCATAGTATCCGTAAGGGCCAGGGAACTTAATACACATTCTATATTATTAAACAGTTGAGCAACTCGGAAGAAATGGATTGCCGGAATAGACGATTCGGTAACATATTTGGTCTGATGTCCACATAAACTAACCTAGTAACTCACCTACAACGAACATGAAAAAAGACCATTAACGAAAGTTGTCAGTAAAATACCTAAAAATCAGTTAAAAATGAGTTAAACTTTGGTCAAGCAACAACATTATTGAAAGTTTTAATTAAATTGAAATTTATCCTAAGCCGAAGTGACAGTTGGCATTCGTGGTTACAGCCGAGACAGTGAGTAAATTAATTTTTTTAAATTTTTTTAAAAGTTGCTTTCGTAAGCAACATGTTACTGCAAAAGCAGATCCACGTTTTTCCAGACGTAAAGCTTATCGATTTTTTTAAACTATAAAACGCTACGAAAAGCAAACTTAATGAATGTATTATGGCAGTTAATTTGGTACCAGGTGCTCAGCTATTAAATTGAGAACATAACTACGAATTTATTCTAATGATATCTTTGGTCGCTGTTTTGCGAGTGAAGGCTGCTACGTGACATCATTCTCCAGCCAATAGCTATCGAGGTGAGTGAATGAGTGAGTTTACGAAATTATATAGCAGATCTGAGTGAACGAACGATGCTATATTTATTGAATTTTTCAGTAAATATGGACTTTGTACAAGTTATTGTCGTAAACAAATCAAAATTATTAAAAAAAACATACTTCTATAGATTATAAAGTATTGCATCGAGCCTTAATTTGTATTTTGTGTTTAGGTCATTTATATCGGAGAACAAAAAGTACAAAATTATCCAATATCAGTTCTTAAAATCAATAGGATGCGAGAGACATTAAATAAAACAAATAGAAACAATTTATTACATAGATATTTATGGATATAATATTTTTATTGAAAATGATTGTTACAAATAATATCAATTTCTATTACTATTATATTTTATTTGGTGAATTTGTTTCAAATACCTTTATAAACAACCTTTGTAATAGCTGAAATAGGGAATATATGAACCACTGCTTAGCATGAAATTAAGTGTCGTAGCTGCTTGTATCGCAGTATCGTTAATTGCGCAAATCCTTGAGCCGCATGTGTTATTAGCTCATAATGCTAAAAAAATCCCCTACCATGAAAAAGTATGTTTTACTTCAAACATGAGTTTTTATGCTTACACTTCATGACCGCGTTATCTGATGAGATTTACTTCTTTAGTTTGGTCATTGTTGGAAGTCTTAATGTCGGTATAAACAAAACATTCACCGAAAATGGTCTAAAGTGACAAAGAATGAATTTTCAAAGACATAAGTTTTTAAAATGTCAGATTATGACCACTTGTCCTAATGTAATCAATTTCTTCAATTTGGTTATGTTGGTCCTATTTAGTTCGATTTAAACTAAAACTACATTGCACATAGTCTGAAAGCGACAGAAGATGAGGTTTTAGTGACATGAAAAGGTTGTTTACCTCACAGGTCTGATCTTGTAATATGATATGATTGAAACACTCTTATTTTTTGTCCCTAAAGGTTCACTCTTGAATATTTGAAGGATTCCTGACCAGTTTTAAAGGAATTTGATGTATTAAAGAGGCAAAGACGCGTTCTGCGTATTTAGCAGAGGATTAACGATGTTTCGAAACAGAGTGCACGTAAAACAATTGACGAAGAAATGTTTGGAAACACTAACAAAGATTTTTTTTCGTTTAGTCCAAATTCTTCTTATGTGCGACATTCGTAACTCTTCATATATAAACACGGTAATCCATTTCTCCCAACACATGAGTGTTGGATATTTATGAGCTTATTAGACGCGTGATTGTCCCAAAGTTAAAATATTCTCTGCTGTTTTCAAAGTTAAAGTGTTAGACTATCTTTTCTTCCCAGAAGAGACAGTAATAATACTGAATTATCTGAATATACACATCAGTGGTGATGTTTACAAATGACTGATACTCGTCTTCGGATCAGGAATAGTTTTATGTAGAGGGGTTTAAAATATTTGATCACTGACGTTACACAAGGGAAAAAATGACAAATCTTGTTATGTCCTTTGAACGATGTGGCCAAGTTAAGCTACTAATAGCTGCCAATTCCTCGTCCTTTCCATCACTAGGGTAGCGATTTGTATGCACCAGATAAAAATGAGATGTAGATACATTTTGTTGCAGTATGATATTTTCATCCCTGCCTTCACTCAGCTGGGGTATCAACCAGTCACTGATCATATCCAGGGAAGAAAAAAGAGCCGAAAGCCTTAATTTTTAAAACAGAAAAGCGTATTTTGACTTTGGGAGATTCACGCGTGTAATAAATCCAACACTCATTTGTAATAATTTATTATTTTGAAAGAGAAAGCATACATCACCAGGACCAGGATTTAATCTTCTTCATTCTCTGCCTGTTACACGCAGTACTAATAACACACTAAACATTGATCAGAATCATTTACATATACGATACAAGGTGGAGAAGGTAGCGGAAAACCACTCCAGCGAAAAAATTTCTGGAAAATACTCTGAAGGAGTAATGTCGTCCGTGTTACCACCAACGTCTTGCAGAACTGCTAAGGCCTGAAAATTGAAAATCCCTCAACTGATAAAAATGTAAATGCAATTATTTATCATGGAACGAAAATTGCTAGTCGCTCTGTCAGAGGACTGGAATTAGGAATTAAATTCTAATAACAACTTATTTATCCACACGACCGGTTACACGAATCCCAGAACATTTAATTACACCATTTGTTAAAATATCTTTAACATTATGAAAGTAAATCAAATACTTGGGCTTAATTATTCTTCTTTACTAGTCGTAGATGAACAAAAACTGAAAGGCCAAAGGCAATGTTGCAAATATCCGCGTTTACTGTGGTAAAACGTACAGTCATTGTAAATTCCTAACGAAATTGAAAGTTTAAATCCCATGTCAAAATTATTCAGTTGTATACACCTTATGTCTGGACAGATTTCTGAAAGCGTTACAGAAGGTGTGGTCCAAAAGTGAGGGTTTCGTAAGTGGAAAGTATAAGCGAAGTGATGAAAAGCCTTTGGAAGTTTCGAAACGTAGAAGGCGCCGAACTCCAGAGAAGCTCATGAAATATTAATATCAAACAAAGACCCTTCAAAGTATGTTGCTATGATCAAAAATTTATATTTCTTGTCTACAGAAGTAACAGAGTCGAATAGGCTGGGTGAGAACTATCTGCGCTATTTTCACTGACAAAACGGAATATTAGCAACTGAACAGTATCATTGACAATAAGCCAGACATGATGACTAGTATTATGGAAGATACGGGTCACTGTAACCGTGTTGATCCAAGATTTCTATATACTCGTATTTCCTATACGTTTACTATAAGGGGGCAAGGAGGAAGGTATGTCCTATTAGCAGAGAAGAGCATTATTTCATAACAGAATTAAATTCGAACGTGTGTTTTTATTTAATCGACAGACGGAAGCAGGGGATAAACAGTCATTTTAATCTAAGAAATAATTTTAGCAAACAATGAGTCAGCGGAGTGAAACATAAGTATGTAAAAGTTTGAATATTAAATTTAAAAAAATATGCAATAACAAGTAAGAAACTTCAGAAAATCATGTGGAGAGTAATGAAAGGTTCTTCTTAGATTCTACACACTAGATGTAACAATAAGAAAAAGAGAAACAAAAAATTACATTATATATGATTTTTCTTACAAAAATTAATTTTCCGTGATTTTAATTTGACCTATTTGCTTTCAATTGGAAAAATTTATCTTTTAATTGGCTTATACTCCTTTCAATTAGTTTCATTTTTATTTCCTTGTCGTTTAATTATAAAGAACGATTTCCTATTCGTAACAAAGAGGAAATATCAACAAAACCTGTTACAAGGATCAAATAACTTCTTGATGTTTAGAAAAAATGGACAACCTTTCATTTGAAAATCATCTTTTCATAAATTAATTAACATTATCGAATTATTAATAGACGACAATCAATGTTTTATGAGCAATACTGGCAATATTCTTGATTACTTCATATTATGGAATGTAACGTCATTAAATAAACGACAAGAATTTAAAGAATTTCATTCCAATCAAAAAAAGATAATAAGAATAGCATGATTCAGAACCTCGTTCCACTTCAATAATTCACAGGAGATATGAAAACACAATCGAATACGAGTTGATAAAGTCTGAACTGACAGCTGAGCAAAGGAGGCGCATCGAACACACTACAAAATTGGTGACGGTGGACTGCAACTAATGGAGTACAAAATAAAGTTACCAGCCAATTGGAATTGATCCAGCAGAAGTAAACGCAGTCTATCAAAAAGAAAATATTTTCCCACACATTGTGTCGCAAGTCCGGTGGCATCATTTATATTTTAACCATTTCGACACTGAAACATTTATATTTTTTTAACAATTTTGGTATCCACTATGTAAAATATATATCACTACAGCTACTTGATTGCTAATTCTAAGTACATAGGTACATCACAATGACACATTGAGTGTAATTAGTAGTGTTCATTAAGCCAATCTGAAATTGAGGATATTAATAAACATTATGAATAAGAACTAATAACGCATCACTTACAGGATTGCACACTGATTTTTCTTTAAAAAATAGATATTTTGAATATTTAAGAGTTTTAGAATTTCTTATAATATGGGGTTAAAATCTATCTTTTTCAGATTTCTACGACTATTGGAAGTACCTTGGATCATGATCATCAGTCAGTGAGTGAGTGAGTGTTTAACAGAACAGGTGAATTAGTATGTGAATAACATCCAAAATGAGGGCAGAAACGAATCTAAACTGCGATAGCTAATATCTATGTGTAACACAAATTTGGAGAAAGTAACATCGCTAAGACCGAGGATAAAGAAGTTCAAAAATGGCCCAAATCACTCGAATAAGAGGGTAGCTGTGCCACCGTTCTGAACTTGGTGGATGTACTGCCGCGCATTCAGATTCAGTTCAGAGAACAATACCCTTAGCTTACACGTGCAAGAGCGGCTATATCAGGATCACCAGTCACAAACTCTATAACTGGACATCTAAATGCTCAGTGCTACATGCTTGGTAATAGTAATAGCGACAAATGACACATGATAGGATAGCTATGAAACGAGTGAGAGAAAACACTTTTTTCCGGGAGACCATTTGCAATATGTCTCAATTTTACAGCCACCTTTCTATCAGGAACTATGAATTAAATTGCTGAATACCATGGAAGAGGAAAGCGAAGTTTCAATAAATCTCCGAATAAGATCAAACGGAGGCATTGAATTACCTGAGCTGTAGAAAAAATTGATTCACCCTGACAATACGGATATCCGATAAAAGAAATTCAATGCGGAAGCCATATTGAGTCTGATTCCCCTTGAGTCTCTCATGAATGGAACATTGCGAAGACAATGTCAAGGCGTTCCGACTTCAAGAGGGTTCTGCTTCATAAAGACGTGCTTCCGAAGTCAAGGTATCGGTTTTGAGACCCAGGAAGTAGGAAAGAATCCTACGTTACTGTAGTGTGACACTAAATAAAATCACAAAATGATCCAGGTAAAGATCATTTTAAACGCCTTACCTTGAAACTAATGGACAATATATGCACGTGTCTGTCATTTGTCTAGCTTTAAGATGACAGCACAAAAAACTCTAACAGTATTGTTGTGAAATTTTATTACATTTTTTGGTTTATCTGTACTGATAATTCTATTAATACATCAAACTGGATTGTTCTGTTATTCCAAAATTATTTTGTAAGCCAAAGCGAAGTTGGTATGTCATTTCGGTCTCCATAATTATCTTTGCATCTGTTAACAGCACACATATTAAGGTCCAAAGCTACAAAACGTGTGTGACCAACCACAAAGCTTGCATGATATATCAAACAAAGAAATTTTAAAGATTAATAAAGGAAGACTTTCGACTTGGAGATGCCGATGACATTTAATAACATAACTATGCAGTTCAGTTACTTCGTTAATACTAATGATAGTAATTTCTCGAAAAAGTCATATGGGTTCACGCCCATCATCAAAAAATGGTCAGTAAAGGTTAAACGTCCATGTTGATATACATAAGGATGTGTTTTCAATTCATGTTTCTTGCGAAAACAATACCAGTATTTAAAATTCAATCACAGCTTCGCGTCAATTTGTTTGATAGATGAAATTTGAGCAGAAGTTACCACATTATTTCCAAACATTTAACTCGTAAGTAAAACCACCGAAAATACTTGTTCCCCTTTGTGAAAACCAGTTACCGTTTTTTCAGTATTAAAAGTCTAATGACGGATGACTTTTCGATAGATTACGGAATAGTGCTTCGCATTGTTCACCTGGAATTTACAGTATATTATATTTGTGTTATATTATATTCGTTATGGCCAAACCATCTTCCAAGACAAGAATTAATACCAAGTATGGGTCTGAGCAAGAAACCATACATTAAACGGTTATCGGCGTCTCACCTAATGGAGGGCACACGAGAGACCATTCTCGGTCAAGTAGGCGGTCGCGCCGACCATTTTAGGTAACGCTTGAAGCTCGTTACCAAATGGAGTCATGCCAGAGGTTGTAGAAGAGGGTTCCTCGTGGACGAAAACGTTATAGTTATCATTCATACATTTATTATTAACAACAACAAAGGGAATTGTAATTTTGATTTTATGAAGGAGTGAAAATTTTCCAAGAATTCGATGTTATTAAGAATACAGGAAAACTGTTACAATATGACATTTATTTAATATCATTGGCTATTACAAGTCTGAGCGAATTTACCGTTAACATTAACACAAGAAAGCAAAATCAAAAAAGCAACGCTCAGAGGTATAATTAGCTATCATGAGCAAGCAAACAATTGTAATTTACTTTTAAATCCATCTAAGAATTAATATGCAAGGACGCCACGAATGAACAAAAATGTTATTCGAAAATAATTGAAATAGTTCTAGCAAATTATGCCGCTAGCTCAGTTGGGTTTCCAGTTACAAAGTTAGAGCATGGATCTATTCTATCAAAGACGTTTAAGGGTTCAGTTTCACGCAATGCACAATCAGATGGCTTGGTCGTGATATTTTACCATTGTAGTTCTGCGTCTGCGGTGATCGGCACGGGAGCTCTGTGCATCATCGTGCGAAAGCTGCTCCCTCAATCGCCTCGCTATGCAAGCGGGCAGCGTCAGATTTCCGACACAAGGAGTCTGACTGCAGCAGTTAGCGAGAAAATCCAGCTTTCGGAGTCCGCAACTGAATGAAGCGCGATGCTCTTCCATCTCCGAGTAAACTTTGGCTCCACCCTTGCAGTCTCGAAAATCATATTTAACATAAAATTACAAGGATTTTAAGTTATGAGATTTGGTGTGAGATTGGCCACCTGATGTCACGTGATACCGTCAGACCTTATTCGTCCCGTGTTTAGATCGCATGCGGCCGAAAAGATTCGGCTAAGTTCGGCGATGATCCCCGTGCTCGGGTTATAGGCATTCTCCGCTACGTGAGCGACCTCTTGTAGACTGCCCACCCCAAGGAGACAGGAAGTGTTCTCCGGCAAAACCATTTATACCCGTGTGTTGTTAACCAGTGACATCACGTCGCCGTGGTTAACGGTACTGGGGAATGCCTTTCGAGAAGGCCACGATTCTCTTCAAGCCTACACAGCTCAATAATTGTTTAGTATTCGTGAAACAAAATACAGTGAATGTTCACCATTGGCATTACAGTCCTCACATGGAACGTTGCGTACTTTAGGAAATTACTTAAAACTATGTGGGTGGTCCCCCAAGAGTTATGAAATTAATCTAATATTTGATTTATATAATAAAAATGCACCTTAGAATGTGGCGAAAGCGTCACATTATAAGATGTGAGACGAGTATATAGGCCGACCGAGCCGGAGGGGATGTATCAGTCGGTCAGTCTATCAGTTAGCCAGTGGCTTAGTGAACCAGTTAATCAGCCAGGCGATGAGTCGGGAGTCTTGTCGACCCGGCCCAGCGGGCTGGAATCGATCCCAGGAATCGGCCAGCCTCTGCACCCTCTGTGCCACCAAATGTAAGCATACATACAGTTCTAATGGGCCGTAATCTATTGTGAGTGTTTACCAAGGAACCTTTCAAATCATTTACTATTACTCTCTGTAAGAGCATTTGAATACAGTATATACGACCAAACACTGCGTCATTAGTAGTTCTAGTATAAGCTCCACTGAAGCGCTAAACCCTCTCGGGGTGCTATCCTTCTCGAATAACAATAGTCCAGTAAGCCAATCTAATCTATCCAACCATCATCCTACAAGCGCTCGGGGATCTTGGATATATGGTAGCCTGCTAGCTTCTAGCCTCGGGACGTTAGCTAGGCGCGTCTTTAAGGGTTAGATCACTGTGGTTATCATACTGCCAGAGGAGTGACTGCTCAGGCAAACCCGTTGGTCATAGTCTGTAGAGGTGGCCTGAGATCCTATATTGGATCACGACGACAACATATTTTTGTGTTTCAAATTATGTTCTGGGCCAGTTTGTTTCAGCTTGATTTGAAGGCGTTTCCCACATGTTTCCTACCTACACTGAGCTTCTGTATATATCGTTCCATTCTACAATTTCGTAATTTAATCACATCATAGCTTTATGTTTACCGTATTAACTATTTGACACTTTTTTAATAACCTTTAATCTGTTTGATATAGATCCAGGTCCTTAGCATCACGCCATCTCGGCAAGGACTCGCCAGAATGGTAAATATCATTCCCTCATTAAGAACAAACTGCAAGGAATCCAACACCTAGCCAATGTCTTCGGTTCATCCCAGTGTCTTATTCTGAAATGGCGTGTACTCATCGTTTGATAGAGACGGCAAAGGGTAGGCGGTGACGAGCCATGAAACTAATAACGACTTAACGACTAACATATTTATGAAGAATTAATTCATCCAATCACGGTGGTAAAATTGCAACAGTTTTATAAGCTCCGAATTCTTTTCATCTGTGCGTAGAGACAATATATTATTCCTATACAAAACTAAAGGTTTTACAGATCATTCTAAGTTTCATACGTCCAACAAACATATATTCCACTCATTTCCCTTCGAGCTCGCCTTCTAACGTCTCCTAATTAACGGAGTTTCCTATCTCACTAGTATCACCCACACTTCCAATCTTAATATCGTTGTATCTCAAAGATGATCCTTTTCTTACATTTAGGTATCCTGCCCAGATTGACTTCTACCTCTGGCTCAGTCATATTCAAAGGCCTGTGTATAGATCTGAGGAAACTTTCGCAGATGTATCATGCCAATAGCTTTATTGGCCATACTAAATATCGATTCATCGTCCCCTCCTCGTGGCATTGTCAGATCACGCACAAAGCACCTTGTGGTCAACACCCCAGCGGCTGAACAGTCACTTCGTCACCATCTCAGGTACGCTTGGCTGAGCTCGCCAACAAAGCATAGCTTGCACGGTTGGGTATCCTACATGTCTTGTAGCTGTAATTTGTTAAGTCAATCAGACTAGAAACAAAGTTGTGCAACTTAAATTATAAAACGCATATGCAGTAATAAAAAGCTTTTTATGTTTGTTGCCACAAGGAGATATCAGGACATTTGTTAAAGAAGAACAGTATGAAGAAGAGTATTGGTTATCTACATGTAAGCGGTATCTACACTAATATCATAAATGTGAAAATAACTCTGTGTCTCCGTCTGTACAAGTATGTTACGTTTCAAGACTAAACGGTTAAACTGATCTTCATGAAAATTGCAAAGGAAACACTATGTATCTTTAGGAAGGACATAAGATACTTACCTCGGAATAAATAACATATTTTTTCATTATATTTTGAAGAATAATCAGTCACAGGCGGACGGATAACGTGTGTTAGCCCCTGTAACGTTAAATCGCTCACTCAGGCTTTATTTAATTCGCAGTCAGTTTGTGTATAATGTGTTTTTATATTTCATGTAAAGACAACTTATTATATACTACAGATGTGAATTTTATCCAATTATTGCAAAAAAACAGTAAGTTCATGCATATTAAGTCATGGGATACAGCTAATTCAATGTAGATCGAGATTCTAAGCAAGAGGGCAGATTATTGGCTCAATTTCCAGAATTGATGAGAAATCTTAAACCTGTTCTTATTCTAATTTTTCATATTCAAGGATTAGGCCTATTTACCTCTTTCGGTTTCAGGGACTATTCCCATTTCTTCATTGGTCTACCTATAATTCATCTACCTTTCGGTATGTCTTGATTTACTACTTTTGGTAAAAGTGTATCATCCATTCTATCCAATTATTCCTATATTCCTCTAACTTGTCATTCATACTATACATTTTGAACTTAACTCTTATTTTCTCGTTTCTTATTATATATAGCCTTGTGTAACCCGTTACAGATCCTAAGAACTTCATCTAGTTTTAGTGCGATACTTGTTCAACAAGATAGACATTTATAACTTTTTTTGCTCTAATAGGATTTTGACCTAAGAAAGCCAATTTTTTTCGTGGATATCATCAGGTCGTAGTGCTCTGAACATGTTTGTAATTTGTGAAGGGCTCTTTGTATCCTCCATTAGAAGAAGGATATTTATTCTGCCACATATTAATGGCATCGTTCAGATTTATATGTTAAAAAGTTTTGAAGAAAGACTATGCCCCTGTCTCACGCATTGGTTAATTGTCAAGATTTGCTGTTGGAACCTGCAAAGTGTGAAAATGATACAAATGAAAATTCTGATAATAATTGTGTAGAACTGAAAGTTATTATGTAAACAGTAAGTTCCCTAATCCGAAAAATCTTGAAACTATTCCATTTTCTATAATTTGTAATGAAAGTGCAGCCTGTGCTTTTGCCTGAGCGGGAAGGAATCTCGACACTTCTCTGATTGTCATCCAAGTGTTCATTAACATGTGACCCACAGACGGAGTGAGCGAGGATAATTTCACTGGTAAATTTCACGAACACCGACAATGAGGGTTAGATATTGGAGGCACTGAGGAGATAATCCTCGGACGATTCCCCCAGGGAGACGGCCGTCACACACGCTTCCAGCGCCTCTACCGGCGACGGCGAAATTGCGTGGCCTTTCAGACGCCGCCATTCACGCTTCGCTACAAAGAAGGCCGACATTGTAAGGCCGTGTCCACAATATGGTAATTACGGATCAGCCGTCTGTGTCGACGGAGCAGATATTGGTTCCGAGTATTAGCGGTCGGGATCCACTACCAGGTAGCAGTACTGAGCCTGCGTGGTCCTAGTCGGGGAATTAAAGCTGTCGTCACAACGGAACACTAGTTGAGACTTGTTGCGATGATTTTAAGATTAGTGATTCGTCCCTGAGGTACAATATTGGTAGCGGGTAAGTCGTGGAAGACAACGACAAAGAGCCATTTAAATATTTCCCACGTAGCTTAATAACAACATCGATAGGCATATCGATAAATAAATAATTTGTTGATGATGGAACTCTAGTGCAATGTAACGGCATTATCCACACTTCTTTGAACATAAAGTGACTTAAACTTATATACCTTGAAGACATATCCCCCTGCGTTTAATGATATGAAAATTTCTACTGGCATAATTTCAATGTTTGAGAAGAAGAAATGCCCTGAAAGAACTAATTTTGTTCTAGCTTTATTCCTTAAAATTTTTCCTGAATTTTATTAGTTAGAACTTATGCTGCTACTCGATAGAAATAATTAAAATATCACAATCCCTGGTTGTCAATTACAGAAAGTGAACCGATAAGGATGGACATCATTCTGAGCTTGTCAAAGATACGTTAAATCGAGGAACCATCCTAACACCGTCCTCAGTTTCCATTTTTTTATAAGGTCATCAGGCAGTCTTAACCATGCCATTACTGGGTGTTTTCCATCAAAAAATCCTGAAAATTTGTGTTTCTCTTCAAAAAAAGATGATAGCCTAGAAAAGTTTTTAAAAAATAATGGCTCTCACAGATAAGTATGATAGCCCAGTTACTGAAGACAGACTGTGTAAATGGTGTACTTGCGATGAGGATTCAACCGCCAGTCCTAGTTAAGATTGCAGGATAGTACCAAACCAACCGCAGATACGATAAAAATTAGAGTAAAGTCTTACCTCACATTAAGGTGATGAAAGTTATCATCGAACGTGGCAGGAAATTGTAATAACAATTCCAGTGATTTAATTAAATGTCGTTTAGTCCCATTACTAAGATTTCTCAATTAAGCTGATATTCGATCAATGCATGTTAGTTAATCCCATATTATGAACCTAAAATCACTCGGAAAAAGAAATCCATACCACTCTTCCCCCCCCCCCCACAAAAAAAACGCACGGGACAGGAACTTGACTTAAACGAACAAATAATAAATATACTTCCCTTATTCCAACTTATTACACAGTAACTGAGCAGTCTTACTCTACGCGTATATAACACACGCAATTTCAATAAAAATGATGGTTTGTTTGTCAAAATTCTCTCCGAATGAATTCTGTCTTTCTATTTTTCCAATGGAATTATATCCCAATTCACCATGTGCTACAAACACTTCCTTTTGTGCTATGTTGCTCCAAAACTTTAAATACATCACATAATCCTTGGTCTTTTGAATGTTTCCTGTTGAAAATAAGAATGATCCATGTAAAAAGGATGTAAACTCTCAAGTATCATTTAGTTCCTTATTAGTTGCTACCATACACCAGAAAAAAGGTATTAAAACAATACATTCTTTAAAAAGAACTGCCAACTGTCGAGCATATAATACACATTAACAAACACAGATATCATTTTTAAGCCATAATTTTTCTTATTCAAAGTATTAATATCTATACTTGACACATTTAATGTGCTAATAATATTATACATCTTTTCTCTCCCCATATCGGGAACTGTCTCCAACATAGAAACGTGACTCCCGTTTTGGGGATAACAATTAACACTGTTGACTGCACAATAACATTTAATAGGCTCTATATATTTTCAGACAAGTGAGTGATGCGATGCGTCCTACGGACGGTTGAGCAATGTGTTAATATGCATGTGTTTATTACGTTTCACCGGTGGCGGTATTTAAACTATATACGCATTATGATTTATGAGAGTCTGAGTACCCAATCAATAAACGCCAGGTCTTCACGTACGAAACACACAATCACCCAGCTGGAAAGCAGAACCCCTGATCATCATTAACGTACCATACTTTGCCGCTTGCACATGCTTCCCAGTACAAATACTTTATTTCTCTGCTATTCCGTTGAATTTCGCTGCAGGAATTTGTTGAGGATGCGAGGAACAGTTTATTACTGTGCAGAGGGTGCTAAGCACCAATCCTACTGCAGTGAATTCCAATCCCGGACAGAACGAGGAAAGAAAGAATACATAAATGTATCAGTACGGCATCATATTTCTCGAATCTTACCCCTCCTGTTATTGCGACCTAAATAGGTTGGTGGAAGAAGTATTTCGTTGCACTCGTAAATGAAAGATTTTCGCATATTCTCCAACAAATTCAAACGAAAACGACGTCGTCTGTCTGTCAAACAATCCCAACCCAACCCACGTATCAGCTCTGTGACACTTAGTAAGGACTGTACCTAGCGGTCACGAATCGAACGGCTCTCCTCTGTACTTTCTCTAACGTCTCAATCAATCCCTTGCGATACGGATTCCACAACAGTGTTTTGTACGCTGGTTCCTTTGTATGAGCACTAAAACTTCTCAATATACGACCTACTTTATGGTAGCTGAAATTGAAGTTTTCTGCTTAAAAATTATTTCGAACTGTATTTATTAACTAACTGCGTCAGAGGCTTTGTCGCGTGGGATTTGAAATATGTGCTGTTAATTCACGGATAAATTATTAAAGAAATATTGTCTGGTAGGTAAATGCGGAGGTATAGTTTTTTCCGTTTTCTTGGTTCTCCATCATATTCTCTCGAAACGTTATTGACAATATCCGTAAGTCTCTGTAAGTGACACACCAACTGAGTGCTTTGTTCATTAAAAGAAGTTATTGTAACATATATACATACTAATTTATCAGCTTTTATTTTTACCTCACAGAACGGATAATTATTGTAGTAGATGCACGTCTGTTCAGGGAGAAAGAAAATATTTTCAAGTTCCACGTTTCTTTTACAAAAGAATCCTGGAACTTGACTTTACACACTGAAGCTAAATACAAAGTTACTGATCTTGTGGTCATGAATCTGATATAAGAATCATTCCGGCTGCTGTAAGATGAACCCGAGCGTGGTGGTGTAACGGCTAGCGTTCTGGCCTCCCATTCGGGAGGACGGCGGTTCGAATCCCCGTCCGGGCATCCAGATTTGGGTTTTCCATGGTTTCCCAAATCACTCCAGGCAAATGCCGGGTTTGCTTCCTTCAAAAGGCCATGGCCAAATTACTTACCATTCCTTGCCCCCCATCCTTTCCTGTCTCTAAAGACCTCGATGTTAGAGAGACGTTAAGCAGATAAAAAAAATTAAGATTAATTTCATTCATAATGCTGACGTTTGAGACTAAAGCGAGAACTATTCATCACGGTATTAATAATGCATCCCTCAGATCTTACCAATAAGTTTATAGTTCTGTCGTCTTTGTTTTCTTAACTTCGTGCAAATAAACACCAAAAACTTTATTGTACATCCAGTGCACTAATTACCTGCAGACTCGCAGTAAAAACAACAGGATAAAAAACGGCAAACTCGATGTTATGTTTTCCGGACCGTAAGGAGCTGCCATTGGACTTCCCCTCAAGAGAGGATCTACCAGTTTTTATAACTGCATTTACAAGTTTCCTAATTCTGGTCGATAAGGCGGCGAGGGCCCGAAATGAGGCCGTTTCTATGCCGTGTCGGTATCTGGAGGCATTCTTCGCCGAAGAGATGCCTGCACCAGATGGCGCATTGGAAACCGCTGAGCATTCCCCCTCCCCGACTCCATCTATACCACCCCCACTATCCTCTATTTCTTCAGCGTCCTTATTCAAAAGCCATTAGTACCCACCAGCACCCGGAGCAGCGTTCATCATTTGGAGACCACGACTAACTCCAAGAGGACTAGTAAGCTTAAGCCTACATTCTACGTAATCCTCTCAAGGAAATTATCACAAGTGTCCACCAGTATAACAATTATGTGATTTTTTTAGTATACTGAAATGTAAAGGAATGTGTGTGGCCGCGAGAATGTATGATGATGCTGTGATACCCGTTGCCCTTCGCAGTGTTATTAAGAGTAGATAACATACCCCCTGAGCGAACTCGCAGATCTACTGTTCCAAGGGGTAGCAGTTTGCGTGGGTTTGTTCTTTCTTTGAATAGATTTAAACCGTCGGGACTTCCCCAGAACGGTAGGATAGATAGTTGTTCACCATTCCTAATCACCATTCTGTGTATTAAACTCCTATTTTAAGTATACAAGCTCTCCGTTGAATGTATGGAGTTTAGGTATCCGATTGATAGTGATTGCGTAAGATAACGCGGTGGAGCAAAGTCGATTTTTTCAAAAACCGGATATTCCAGGCATCTTGCTGTGGCTTTCCTCAGAGCCCTCTAAAGAAAGCCACCCGGAGAGCCAAGAAAACACACTACTGATAGTGATACTTTCGTTCGATGGGGACGTTAATCTTGGCGGCTCCTTGTGATCTTAAGGAAGATTACGGCAGAATAGGCTGGTAGAGTTTTAACCTCTCCCTTCTTTAAACTCTCATATGCAGCAGACTCACTTTATAACAGTCCTTCGCGCTTAAGATAACACATATTTTATTACTTACACCAGGCCTGACATATCCTAACTACTCTTTATATGATTTCGGTGTTTTAATAACCTTATACACTTATACTTATATTTACACTTTGTTCGTGAATTAGTACTATTCAAGCATGAAGCCGAACCTCTTATACTATTTATATAATTTTTAAAACGTAACTTATTTAACATGGTAAATTCTTATCGTTAGTTTGTGTTGCTCTATGCCACCAAAAACGAAGCTGAGAATTATCCTACAACGATATTTCTTTAAACCGTTCATCAATGTTGCTGTCTGGTGCTACATTTTCCGAGTTAAATTTTGGAAACATTTCCTTCTTACATTCATCTTAAAATATACCTTTATATCTTCAAACTCCAATGCCTATTTTTCCACCAAAAGATAACGAGTATTTAAACAATACACTTGTTTTCAAATAACTTGCACCGTTTCCACTTGACAATTACGGCAATACTGCGATATCCGAGCCACTGACATTTGATGCATTTATTGGATGATTGTTATATATCTCGACGAGACAAATCGAAAGTAAACAACAAATATATTTGCTATCTCGCATTGTTCTTGAGATACAGAGTGCTAAAATTCAATTATAGGTATAGTTGCTTTTGCTTTTGGTGACGTTTTTCTTCTGGTCCAGGCCGTATTTCAACCTAACCACAACAGCTAGGATGAAAATAAAACACCTATTGTGCACGTTCACCGAGTATTTTCTAGTCCCTTCGGCATTTTTTTTCTGGTTCAGGCAGCACCTCAACCTAACCGAGTCAATTTTGAAATACGATATCTCGAGAATTAAGTGAGCTATCAAAAAATTTAATCTTATTTTTGATTTGTCTCGTCGATATATATCAGAATCGACCATAAAATTCATCAAATTTCAGTGACTCGGATATCGTAAAATACAGCTTATAAAACTTAATTCAACGTTAACTATTCAACTTCAAAACTCCATAAAACGCAATATGCTTTGTACCATACCATACACTAAATCTTGTTGTCATTACATTGTTCTATTGGTTTTTAAAGCGGCGTGCCCTTGGCGTCTTTCAGTATATAACCTTGCCCTGCTAATTCACCTCCTCGACCATTATGCCTCACTCCATGAAGAACTTCTCTGCCTTTTTACATTCTTGATTGAACCTTATTCTATTGATTTGCTTGTTCAGGCCTCGCTTACTCTCTGACTTTTTATAAAAACCTACAAATCTTGAAATGATTTTAGAAATTTACGATCTTTCAATGAAACTCTAACAACCTTGTTTCTAACATTAAATAACAGATTTTATTATAAACATTTCCGTAAGCCCATTGTATCATGCTGATAAAATGAAGTCAATTTATAATCGCTTTTAATCATAATTTTAAGAGCAATTGTATCAAAGGTGATCATAGCAGAAAAAGTAGGATAGGTATTTAGACAGTTAAAAATAAACCACAAGAGTAACATATTCGTGGTGCTGATCGAGAAAAGATTGAAATTTTCTGTCTTCGATAACATCATTCAGTCCGTGAAAACTCATACAAAGCTTTGTCGCATACAATCCGAAACATGAGGAGTGAACTTTCTGATGCACAGTACCTTGTTTCCAGACACTTGCAGACTATAATTTATTCCTGGTCACACGTCTTACAAACGGCCCTTTATCTGTATCGAGCGTATAACCAGAAAATTGCCTCTGCTTCTCTTCTCGCTCGGAACAAGCATAATAACTTCCTACTCTTTCCTCAGTACTGTTCTCTTTTTCTAATTCTAATGATAGTACTATTATTATGTATCTGTATCTATAAAACGAAAACCGGATATATTGGTCTTATAAAAACTTGGAAATTACGGAACAGATTTAGATGGGGTTCTCACCGTTTTAAAGCTTAGAATCTCAATTCAGTTGTTTGGCACATCTTATGTTAAATAACACAGGAGCATTAAATGAAATTCTGAACGTATGATGACAAATCCCGAAGATGGAAAGATTGGATGTTGCATACTTTGCACTAAACGCAAAACCACAATGTCTCTGACCATAGCCTTTAATGAAAGCAATAAGATAACTTTACAATAGTAACTATGTTGCACGCTAAATAAAACTTGAAGTATTCTTTCCTTTAATTCCGGATATTCAATCTTTAAACGCCATAGATTGCCGTAACTTGAAGTATTCTTTCCTTTAATTCGGGATATTCAATTTTTAAACGCTGTAGACAGCCGTAAAAACAAAGAGATTTTCTTTAAGCAAAATCTCTGGACAATGTCTTTGGCCATCAACAATAGTCTTCTTTTTACGATAATATTATTCCGGATTCACTTTTGATATTTGTATAAAAATCTGAATCTGCGGATTTAAAGTATTTGGCGTTTCGAGCAAAAGGTTTATCCATTCACTTCGCAATTGAATCAAGTGTGAGTTTCTAACATAATCTAGCGTTGTTCAGGAATGTAGTAATGCAATTTCTTAACCAAATTAACGAAGCTTGATATACATGAATCTTTTCGGACTAATGAAAATAGTGTTCGTACAAATAAACTTCAACTCACCCGTTTCTTGGTAGGGGACAGGTGAATTTAGGTTTGCTTTATTTCGAAAAAGTTCACGTGAATTTTATGAAACTTTGTACAAATGTTTCTAATTGCAGGAATAAAAATAGGGTACGGGTAAATCTACACCAACTATACGGGGCAACGCCGAGAACTCCGCTAGTATACAAATAATAATACGAAAATCCACTTAAATCATTTTATTAAGAATCATGTCAAAAAAAATAAAAATAAAACTCTCATACTAGCCAACATACCAGTGAAGCTTGTGCCTCAGCACCCTATAAGCCTATGCCATGACTATTCACTCAGCGTGTACCGACCGACTCTATCGATAACTCCGCGCGGACAGTTCT
This sequence comes from Vandiemenella viatica, assembly GCA_031002005.1. Taxonomy (NCBI): domain Eukaryota; kingdom Metazoa; phylum Arthropoda; class Insecta; order Orthoptera; family Morabidae; genus Vandiemenella; species Vandiemenella viatica. Next base: position 87,878,492 of record CM061919.1, on the reverse strand, counting down.
GTACTGTAGCTTATGTGGTATACTCCGCAACAACAATGAGTTCCCTAACTCCCGAACGAAGGCTTCGTTATTACTTCTTGAATCTTTAATACAAGTTAACCAAAAATGTATAATTAACTTTAAAACAAAACCTTTGCAATTTTAAAATAATAGGGATCGGGAATGTCGGGAATGGATGGTTAGATGTGGCATATATGTCACAAGTCGTTATGGAAAATTTTCGCTAAAAATAAGGAAATTGAGGAAAAGCTAAAAGAATATGTTGTAATGAACTTAACCATTAGCAGATATACATACATGGCTGTGCCTGCCATTAGCGACATGACAAAACGAGTATCATTTTTTTTGGTACGATATTCAGATGATCGATGAAAACCTTATCTACTTGTAACGCATTGGTTTTTCATGTGGCATCCGTCACAAAGCAATGTATCTCAGGACAAAACGATCTGGACAGCAGCGGCACAACGATAAGAATCCATTAGCAACCTTTCTTTCAACATTTTGATTTTGTTTCTGAAGAAGGATTTGGATAAATTTCACGTAAGTTCCTTCCTTATAGCTATTTCCCTAGCTATACTTTCACACTCGACAAAACTGTTAGTTTGGCAACACAGCACTTTTAAAAGTTGTTTTAGTTTTAGGCGTATATGATCGCTGACATCCATTTACTGCTACCGTTACGTTTGTCCAACAACTCCACGTAATAAATCGCTGTTCCCACGATTTTCCTCCGCTATAAAGATTTCCATGTGAAATGACATGCATTTTATCTACGTTGTTACTGGCTGACTACAATATTACCTTTTTTATAATGCTTTTTTTTTGCTTCTTTTATATATATATATTTTTTAAAAACTTTCTCCATCTGAGTTAAATGTGAAAAACAGCTGCACAATATCTTTAGGTCTTCTTGTAAAAGAGTAGACCTAATAGGGGAAACGTATTGGGCTAAAAGCGACCAAACCGTTGTACTCATCCTATCGCGTCCATTCTACTACCGAATCCTGAAAAGAAGTACGGTTCTATACCTCCCAGATCTTCCCTTTAGGGTGACAATGACCTATACTCAAATATACCCGATTTTAATTAGTTTCTTAACTAATATAAAGCACGTGGTTACTTCATTATGTTCCCTGAAGAACAAACAGGCGGAAATGATTAATTGGTGCAAACTAGAATATTACTTCAACATGTAATTACGTGAGCCTATTTTAAACAATAATTAACGTAAATGAAGTTAATGTTTGACACATGAATTGTGGCTGTGACAACAATGTGGAAGGTAATGAATAAAACAAACAAAGCACCAGAATTCGTCAAAATGCAGAAAATCGACATACAAATACAAATATGTGAGAAAAGCATACTTGTCAAATGAAGCAGAATATGGATAAGCTGAATAACCTACTTAATATTGTTCCTCGCTTTATTTTGCCGAGTATGCTACACAATTGCCACCGAGAAAAGAAAATTTAGAAATGAGTTTTGAGTTGAAATTTATTACGGAGGCAAGAAATTAAAAATTGTAGAATTTCTAAAATAAGGGAGTGATTAAATTACTCGTATAAGCCGAAACAGTGTAATTTAAAATGGTCCCATCAGCCGCAATATAAGAATTTTTTTACTCGTTTTGCTTTCCCGCCATACGCACCAAATTACATCTTTGGTCGGCGAGGAATTCATTTCATTTCAGATGTTTGAGAAACTGATATGTTGACTGACAGCTGTATTTCAGCAAATATTTGACTGCACATAATTTAAAAATCAAATAGTTTTTACTCTTTAATTAAAGGACAATCCTCGTATTTATTTCGATTTAAATATTATCGGATAGTTCCTGTTAAATTTACAAATCAGAATTAAAGCCAACAGAAGCTTTACTGTTACTATTGATGGTGTAACGCCAAGTCCTCTTGTCAAACCGCAACTGACCAGAATAGAAACTAGAGTTCAGCAAAGTCTGTAATTGATATATAGATTTTTGTAAACCCAAACCATAAGATGAAAAAACTGTGAATACTTTCAGCAGGTTACGTAATAGTACTTGGATATAAATGAATCTACGAATAGAATTACGGTATTGCAGTTTACCAAAAGCAAATAATATCAGCAGGTGTTTATTCTCCTATTTTAATTGATTAACGTGACATCGTATAACAAATGCTTTTGATTTTACGTTAACCCTTTGTCACTGATTGTAACACTACATTTTTGAAAATAATATTCCAATCCTTTCAGCGATTCCTAGTTCTTCATCATAGTATTTTATGTTCTTACATTTAGTTGTGACTTTTAAACAGTTAATTCATTTAGGATTGCTCACAAACTCCGATGACAATTTCCACCTTTCTTAGTATTATTAGTATTTTTTTTTTTATTATATTCTTTTGTATACTTCCCTCAACCATTGACTTATGCCATTTACTAATTATGATTTCTTTCCACCGTTTTGGTAAATTATTTGCCACTTCCCTTAATAATTTATTCCAACCTCAGAATCCCTTACCCTCAAGACAATTTTTTTTTCCGCTCCCTTATGCCTAAAGCTGCGCATCTGATAGTGACAATGATCTCCTCTCCTCTTCAATTCACTAAGCCTAATTTTTCTAACAATGTCATTCCAAGCATCGTCACTGATATACGCCTTGTAAACTCCCAGCACTCTCTTTACCCTCCTTCTGTATTCCAATAAATTCCGGTCGAGCTGCTTTATTACATGAGTTAGAAATTGTTTTCTGTGATACTATCTACTTAACTGCGTCATTTTCACTCCCTCCAACGCCTGTATTTGGTATCCAAAATGTGATTTGCTTAAGACCTGTATGTGTTTTATTTTGCTCTTCACGAAAGCATACTCTCATCAGTCCAAATTAATTGCCGTGTCTTGGTCGTCTTAGAAGTGGATTAATTCATTTTAAATGTAAATTGGCCATTTAAGTTTCAGATATAATTCACACAATCAAAAAACGAGCCAAAGAAAAATGGCAAGAAGAATGGAGAACATCTCTAACCACCAAAGCATCGCACTATGGAAGCATCCAACCAATTATTCCACCTCAACCTTGGTTTTATAAATGGATCACAAGCAGACGACTAACAACAATGATTTCCAGGCTGCGGTTCAACCACGGAAGATTCCCCAGCCACCTCTATCGACTAGGTCTGAGAGAATCTCCTCTCTGTGATTGTTCAGATCAGACTATAGGAGACACCAACCACATTATATTTTCCTGTAGAAAATTTAAACGGGCCCAGGATACCATGATCAAGGATTTAGTCAACATAGGAATCCCTCTTCCTACCAACCTAATCCTACTCCTAGTTAGCGATGACAAAGCAGTGTACAACAGCCTTATTAGATTCCTAAAAAATGGAAATATAGAAATCTAAGACCTCATCATCAAAAAATAAAAATGTCAATAAGCATAAAATGAATTGTATAAACGACTACAACGATTCTGTTTTATTCCTTAAAGATTACGAGTAGAAAAGTATGACTTAAAATTGTCATCAGTATAATAAAAATTGTAAGTAGCCTAAGTAAAACTATAATTAGCATAAGCAAGATTGTAAATAGTATAATCAAACCTGTCAATAATTAAGCATAATGTATTATCTTACAATTCACGGATGTATGGTCATATAACCGAACGTGAACAAAAGAAAATAATAATTTAGACGCATGAATACCAATGTCGGTATTTCCTCACGTATACCTGCAATATGACTTGAAAACGAATTGTATCAACTGCTACTTGCGATTCGGCTTTATACCTGAAAGTCTTTAATTACGTTTAGATAAATTCTATTTAAAATTGTAACCAATATAATCAAAATTGTAAGTAGCATAAGTATAACGATAATTAACAGATGCAATATAATAATGAGTATAATCAAACATGTTATTAGTTAACGATAATGAATCATGTTACAAGTGATGGCTGTATGGTTACATAACCGAATGTCAATAAATAAATAAATAAATAAATAAGTTTCGTCTCCTAGGTGTTCACATATTGTTTGCGTAACAATGCTGTTACGAATAATGAATATTGTCCAAAATTATATTAAGAAGTAAAACTATTATGATTAATTACCTGGTAGAAAAATGATAAAAATAAAAGCAATACCCCACAGAAAAAAGAAACTAGCAAATCCTCTCTTCATTGAGATGCTCATGTGAATTTTCCCTGATCCACAATAATATTTTATGTAGATGAACAAAATTATTATCAGTTATGTGATTTTGAATTTTTTGTAAGTTTTGACAGTAGTTTATTTACTACTTCGAAGCTTAAACACTGCACATGACTGTAAAATGGAATGGAAAAAGTCTCAGTGGAAGAGAAATTTTGAACAGTAGCAAAAAATAATTTTCAAATTAAAATTCCTTATCAGTACCATCTGCTTACTTAATGGATGACTCATTTCAAGTTATGTTTCACAATTTTCTAATACAAAAGGCAAGGGGAGGGGAAAAAAAGAAACTGATATCCTAAATAATGTTTTAAAAGTGTAATAAATGTCAATAAACAAAGAAGAGTGAAATATCATCTTGATGACGTATAAGCATATTATTATTTTTTAAAACCTATAAAACATTTTTTTTTATCTCTATATGGCTGATACCTGCAACTTTTTCTGTATTTTATGTTTCTTTATCGTCTACAGTGTTGATCAATTAGCTTTTTTATTACTATGCAGTAAGGCAGAAAGAATATTACAATTAATTAAAACCAAAAAGAAACAAAAAAATATGCTAGCATAATTAATATAGTTATCTATCAGAGAGTAACATAGACCTTTATACCGATAATATTCAAATTTCAACTATTCACTCTGAGCATACATATTTACTGTTAATGATATGAAAAAAGTGTTATTCAAGTTTTTAAAAATATATACATATATATACACTCCTGGAAATTGAAATAAGAACACCGTGAATTCATTGTCCCAGGAATGGGAAACTTTATATACACATTCCTGGGGTCGGATACAACACATGATCACACAGACAGAACCATAGGCACATAGACACAGGCAACAGAGCATGCACAATGTCGGCACTAGTACCGTGTATATCCTCCTTTCGCAGCAACGCAGGCTGCAATTCTCCCATGGAGACGATCGTAGAGGTGCTGGATGTAGTCCTGTGGAACGGCATGCCAAGCCATTTCCACCTGGCGCCTTAGCTGGACCAGCGTTCGTGCTGGACGTGCAGACCGCGTGAGACGACGTTTCATCCAGTCCCAAACATGCTCAATGGGGGACAGATCCGGAGATCTCGCTGGCCAGGGTAGTTGACATACACCTTCTAGAGCACGTTTGGTGGCACGGGATACATGTGGACGTGCATTGTCCTGTTGGAACAGCATGTTCCCTTGCCGGTCTAGGAATGGTAGAACGATGGGTTCGATGACGGTTTGAATGTACCGTGCACTGTTCAGTGTCCCCTCGACGATCACCAGAGGTGTACGGCCAGTGTAGGAGATCGCTCCCCACACCATGATGCCGGGTGTTGGCCCTGTGTGCCTCGGTCGTATGCAGTCCTGATTGTGGCGCTCACCTGCACGGCGCCAAACACGCATACGACCATCATTGGCACCAAGGCAGAAGCGACTCTCATCACTGAAGACGACACGTCTCCATTCGTCCCTCCATACACGCCTGTCGCGACACCACTGGAGGCGGGCTGCACGATGTTGGGGCGTGAGCGGAAGACGACCTAACGGTGCGCGGGACCGTAGCCCAGTTTCATGGAGACGGTTGCGAATGGTCCTCTCTGATACCCCAGGAGCAACAGTGTCCCTAATTTGCCGGGAAGTGGCGGTGCGGTCCCCTACGGCACTGCGTAGGATGCGACGGTCTTGGCGTGCGTCCGTGCGTCGCTGCTGTCCGGACCCAGGTCGACGGGCACGTGCACCTTCCGCCGACCACTGGCGACAACATCGATGTACTGTGGAGACCTCGCGCCCCACATGTTGAGCAATTCGGCGGTACGTCCATCCGGCCTCCCGCATGCCCACTATACGCCCTCGCTCAAAGTCCGTCAACTGCACATACGGTTCACGTACACGCTGTCGCGGCCTGCTACCAGTGTTAAAGACTGAGATGGAGCTCCGTATGCCACGGCAAACTGGCTGACACTGACTGCGGCGGTGCCCAACCGCTGCGCAGCTAGCGCCCTTCGACGGCTAACACTGCTGTTCCTGGTGTGTCCGCTGTGCCGTGCGTTTGATCATTGCTTGTACAGCCCTCTCGTAGTGTCCGGAGCAAGTATGGTGGGTCTTACACACCGGCTTCAATGTGTTCTTATTTCAATTTCCAGGAGTGTATATTTATATATCCTAACTGTGAACTGTTGTAATGTTCCGGTACTGTGACTACTCTGCAGTCAAATAAAAATATATCACTATGGCTCATAATTTGGTGGATTGTGGGGGGTAGTAAAAAACTATATGCAAGTGTTTAAGAGTATTTGAATTATTAAAATATATAATTCGCCGTTCTCAAGACATTTATATCATTTCACCGAAGGATGGGTAGATAGAATGAGTTTCAGAATAGAAAATTTACCGTCCCTAAGAATTATATCGCCCATATACTAAGATTGTAAATTACTCCTGAATAAGAAACTTTTTATTATTATTTTACTTATGCCCTTACGCCTCATCGACGTCGAGTTCTTTAGAGACGGGATGGGACTGGGGGGGGGGGACAAAGAACGGGAAGGAATTCGACCATGGTCTTTTGAAGGAAGCATCGCGGCATTCGCCTGGAGTGATTTCGAGAAACCATTAAAAATCCAAACCTGGATGCCCGGACGGTGATTCGTACCGGCGTCCTCCCGAATGCGAGACCAGAGCCTTAAGCGCTCACCCACCTGAATAACGAACATGGTCATGTGACGTAGCACCCTCTCCGAAAAGTTTTCGACCTATACCATAAATGAGATTTGCCATTATTCTGAGATAAATGACAAAATGAGTTTTGAAAATAACTTATGTTTTTGGAGAGTGATCACCTTACAAGTTTTGTGAAAGGTTGCAGTGATTCGTAGTTTCTGAATGAAAAATAAAACTTTACGAATTCACGAATGTGTCCATCTGTCAGTCCGTAGGTGTTACGCCTTCATGGTATGGTGGCTCAGTGGTTAAGGCGTCTGAGTCTCCGGTTCGAATGCCAGTCTTGGATTTCGAAAGTATTTTTTTTTATGACTTTACGCCTGTCGACGTCGAGGTCATTGGAGGCGGGATGGGACTGAGGACAAGGAAAAGGAAGGAATTCGGACATGGCCTTTTGAAAGAAGCATCTCGGCATTCGCCTGGAGTGGCTTGTGGAATCCATGGAAAATCTAAATCTGGATGCCCTGACGGGGATTCGAATCGGCGTCCTCCCAAATGCGAGGCTAGAGAGTTAACCGCTCACCCACCACTCTTGGTTTCGAAAGTTCTTTAAACCGAAATTCACCTCTAGTACAGTTTGCTGTGCAATGTGAAGTACGCCAGAACGCTTCCGTGGTTTGGAATCCACATTAAACTGCAGATCCCCTTATCCGGTAGGATCACCGGGTTACGTTAGGGTAGCCACGACACAGGTGCTGTCAAATCGGCGGCCGAACTATAGAGTCTTCCAGTCACTAATGCTATAGGCATTATTATTATACCTTCATAATTTCTGTACTCTTTAACTTAAATTTTGTAATTGCACACAACTTTCATTCATACTAATCAAACGAGGTTATAAAAAAAAAAATTGAAAAATCATGGAAGGTGAAAATACTAGTGGGAGACTCGAGAAAATATTTCCTTTACATAATCTTCATTGGATGCTGTCAACACGAATTGTGAAAGCATCAGTCGAAAAACCATAAAATTAGTTTTCCCCAAAGTTCAGGAAAAACTGGTATGAAAATTCTTTTAAAAATTGCTATAATACATGCCAAACTTAACAAGAAAATTATAGCGAACCTTCTGGAATTTAAGTTTTTTGCAAAATAACTGAAATAATTTTGACAAATCTGATAATTCATAATTTCTTTACAAATATATTAATAATAAATATATCGACAAGACATTTGATTTTGAAGAAATTATTTTTCTATTAAAACATTTTATATTTAATTCATGTTGTATACTGATCGAAATACAGTTTTACAAAACGTATAACAAACTCTATTAAAGAATATCTTGTTATTTATTTTTAGGAATTTTTTACATTTTTGGGAGATTAATAAACTCTTTGTGTCTGATATACTCATTGCGCGATTGTAATTCACACTTTTTTTTTTTTAACTGCAAAACGACTATTAACAGCGAGGTCTTTAGAGACGGGAATGGGAAGGAATTTGGCCTGGCCTTTTGAAGAAAGCATCACGGCATTTGCCTGGAGTGATTTGGAATTCTGGATGCCCGGACGGGGTCACACTTCATAATGCTGTTTAGTTTGTCGCTAGATTTAATTGCTGTTACCCGGGTGAATAATTCTAGGGAAATGGTAATAACCTAAAATTATGTTGTATATTTTAATACAAATTTTTCTTTTCAACTAGGTGAATCTAACTGACCCAACACTCACTGAAACACTGCTGTACTAAATTGAATACATTATTTCTTTTTAACAAGACTTAGTCAAGTAATATTTCTTTTGGAGTAAATCCTCTACTTCTATTTTTATCCCTTTCCTTAAGTTGTTTGACGAGGACGCAAGGGAAGTGCAGCCATATTATCCGAGGGGAAATTATTTATAGCACTCCTACAAAGGAATGAGAAAAGTTACAGCGATACTTCAATTTCCGTTTAATCTCGTTCTACACTCGAAGTTTAATACTTAATATAAAACATAATCCATATGCTTTGAGACACTTGTTGAACGCTATTTCGTCCATTAAACTTCACGATTACACACGAAAGAGTCATCGTAACTGACAGCGGGCGGAAGACGAAGAAATGAAAAGCAGAGTAGAAGTTGCCGTTTCCCCCTACCAGGACGGGAAATAAAGCGGATTGGAACAAGGTGGCGGGGTGTGGCAGGGTGCGCTATTGCCCTCCCCCATTCAGCCGTTATTTCCTGCGGCGGTACTCAAGGCCGTGTTCAGTTTAAAGTTTCATCATTTCGTAGCAACTGGAGGAAGTGTCTCTAAACCTGTTCCTGCACTCGAGTCTCAAGTTACCGACTACTTGGTGGAGGGAGGGTGGAACCTCAACTTGGCAGCGTGACCAGTCCGCAAGTTTCCCCGGCCGTCGTACCAACTACTCCTTGTGTTATCTTTGAACATGTTTTCCAAACAACTGCGATGTATCGAATGTAGTGTAAGTGCTAGCTCTAATTACCTACAAGAAATTTGAATTTGAATTTCACTTTACCGAGCGTGGCGGGTGAGCAGATAACGCTCTGGCCTCGCAATCGGGGGGATGTGGGTTCGAATCCCCTTCCGGGCATCCACATTTGGGTTTTTCATGGTTTCCCCAAATCACTACAGGCGAATGCCGGGATGCTTCCATGGCCAAATTCCTTCCCGTTCCTTGTCTCCAGTCCCCTCCCGCCTCTAATGACCTAGACGTCTACAAAAATTGCACTTTGTTTGTGCACAAGAAAGATGATTTTTGGCAATAAGTTTGTCACTTTGATTTAATCTCATTCCGATGGAACGCATCCTGAAAGGCAATTTCAATATAAATCAATTATCCTCATTTTTTGTACCCGCTTACTTTTCCGTTCTACCAATTTTTATTTTAAGTATTTTGATTGTTTCTGTTTCTTCGCTTTGTATCTTATTTAAATACTTGTGCCAGCTTGTGGTTATGATAAGCTTTTCCCTTACATGTACTACTCCTAAATCTGATACCAATATCCATCCGAGCCTTCCACAAGCCCAAACGTCTCTTCACTTGCTTCCTTTCTTCCAATAACACCAAATTCAGAGTCTTTATAAAATCAGTCACTGATTCTTCACAGCAAATCTCCACAAACATAGAAACAGCTAAACTCTGTAGTGATAATAATATTAGAGTGTGATAATAGCGTTCTCTTATAGCTTTATGCCTCGTCTACGTCGAGTTTATTAGAGGCGGGAAAGGAATGGGGGCTAGGAACAGGAAAGAATTGAGCCATGGCCTTTTGAAAAAAGCATCCCGCCATTCGCCTTGAGCGATTTGGGGAAACCATGGAAAATCCAAATCTGGGTGGCATGGCGGCTCGCGTCCACCCGAATGCGGGGCCAGAGCGTTACCACTCACCCGCCACGCTGGGTTCTTTTCTTTTACCAAGCCAAGTGGGAGAGCGCTAATGCTCTGGCCTGGTATTCGAAAGGATGCTGCTTCGAATCCCCTTCCGATCATCCAGATTTCAGTCTTCACGCTATACGAATGGTTCCTTCAGAAGGCGGTTACCAAATAGTTCCAAGTTTTTTTTATCGCTAACCGTCCTTTAATGAACTCGATATTAATTATAATTTATTAGTTAATAATTTTTGTTTACTTCAGAAGCATTTATTTATCGCAAGCAAAAATTTAATGTTTACTTTCCTGAGAGTAAATAGACAATTTAATAATACTGAAATTTTAAAATAAAAAACGTTTAAACTAACGTAGCAGAATCTTTTCTGAAACATTTGTTCTTATATAGCCCAGCGAACGTCTGTAACACAAAATCATCTCAGGATTGTTATTGGGTATGTATGTATGGTAGGGCAGACACAATCATTCCGAATAATGTTCACTATTTTAACCGTGGTTTGACGTCATTTATAGCGTTGCCAAGTGTCCCAATTTGCGCCGGACGTCCAGATTTTCGGGTGTCTGGGGACACGTCCCGGTTTACGCCAAATGTCCCGATTTTTCAGCTAAGTTATAAAAACCCAACACTCTTCGAAAAAAATAAAATCGCGGTTCACACGTCGAGACGCATTCGTACCCAACCATCGGTGCTATTCATGGTGCATGATACAACTGACCCCACTAAGCTGAAATTGCGCCAAAACACTTTAGCATATTTCATGGTGGCAAAAATGACATAGCAAAACACAAGAAATGCAATGAAAACAAAAAAAAAGAAGGGAGTTTCAGTTTAACAAAATCGCTGAAATTACTTTTAACACCGATCAGATGAGCACCCAAGAATCAAAAAGTGATACCGTAGCTGTTTAATTTTCGAAGACACATCACTCTGTCAAGGACACCTTGTCATTCGGTTGTGAACCAAAACTCGATCGCACTTTGTATAATGATTCTAAAATTTGTGAGAAATTGTCACTTGGGAGAAAAAAGGCTATTGGGATTGCAGATACTCGTAATTGTTTAGGTTCGCCATCTATTCAAATACGAAACTATTCAAAATAATACATTTTATAATGTTGTTACTGAAGCCTCCAATCACGGTAGTACATAAATTATTTTTTTGCCGATTTTTAGATTTTATAGCCCAACCAGAATTTCAGAAATTTGACTTTTATGAAGACGCGAATGAAGCTCCAACAGCCACATATAAAAATTTAGTGACACGACTGAAGGAGTTCAGTATTGACATTAAACATCTTACTAGTTACCATGTGAACTTCAGGTGCCCCAATTGTTTTTCCAGTCACTGCACCATAGTAATAATCAAATTATATCAGCGTTATATCCTGCACACATTTTGCATAACAGTGTAAAATATGCTCAGTGTATGAGTAAATTTTAGCTGGAGAATTTCATTCTGAAACATTATAGTCATTTCTCATACTATGCCAAATGAGCTCAACCTTTAAAACACTTTAATGAGACGTATGAAACTGAATATTTGCTTTCATGGCATCAATACCGGTTTCAAACGTGGCACCTGAAAGGAAATTATTCCAGGTTAATATAATTTGGCCTAAAAGCTCAAATAATCACTCGAGCATGTCAAAGCAGTTAAACCAGATCCAATTTGTCTTATAGCGAATTTTATAGTTACGTTATAAAAAATAAAAAAAACGATGAAATAACTAAATACAATTTTAATCTTTATATATAAAAATGAATTGCTGTTTGTTTGTCTCACTAAAACTCGGGAATGGCTCGACCGATTTGGCTAATTTTGATCTTGAAATATTTGTGGAAGCTCAGGAATGGTAGTGTCGCCTCCCGGAGCAGTAGTGGAGCTGAAGTTTCCGCCTGAGGCAAGCAACCCAATTTGACTCCCCCCCCCCCAACAATTTCGGCACTGTTTTTTGCCAATATGAAAGAAACTTCGGTTCGGCAGATTAGGTTGTAGTCAGGTATTTTTATAAAATCACTGACCAACGACATCCGACACGATGAATGACGTTATCAAGGGAGACGTAATTTTGTCTTGCTTAGTTCATGGAAATTTACTGTCTTAGGATCATCCCTAAAATGCACTGATCATGATGACTAAGGTAAGTTAGTGGTTATAGTAGAGATGTATCGTTTGCGTTTGACACAGTTCTTTTGAACAGTTTCTTTGAAAGAGCGAGCAGCTGTTGCTCACTAGAAGTGAACGGTGGTTCTCCTAAGAGGCCGTGGGCCTTTTGTGTCGCCACGATAACAGCCCAGAGGCAAGGCACAAGTAAACCAAACGAATTACAGTTGTTGGTAGGCAGGCGGTGTCCTTTGAAGTAAGTTAAATCGATTCAGCACCAGAATAGTATCGTTGCGGTGAAGGTGCGGACCAGTATCGGTCAAGTGGCCCTACCTACGGTCTGATCGCTTTCCCTGCGGTCTTCCAAACCCGAGCAAATTTGCAAGGAATAAATATAGGCCGCTGAACGGAAAAATAACTCAAGTATTGTTTAGAAACAGAAACTTGCATTTGATTTAAGGCAAAACGTTTTGTAAAAGTTATCGTACTTTGTGTTTGGACCCATATATTTTTTTTTTTTTTTTTTTTTTTTTTGTAACTGCTTTACGTCTCTTTTTAACATTGAGGTCTTTTAGAGACGGGAAAGGAATGGGAAGGAATTCGGCCATGGCCTTTTGAAGGAAGCATCCCGGCATTTGCCTGGAGTGATTTGGGGAAACCATGGAAAACCCAAATCTGGATGCCCGGACGGGGATTCGAACCGCCGTCCTCCCGAATGCGAGGCGAGAACGCTAACCGTTACACCGCCCCGCTCGGTGGACCCATAATGAAATTAATGTAAAACTAAATATGTTTTATTATTACCAAACTATTAAAAATTTCCAACAAGTTAAACAGTATTTCTTTGACGCTAAGAAAAGGCCTTTTGTGCGCGAAAATAATCCGGTATTAATTTTTTTTAAAGTATCAAGAGAAATAGAAAAATAAATGAGAATCGCCTGTATGATTAACGTATGAATCGGTCTGAATGTAAATGACATAAACATATACTACACTCAAAACGGAAATAACCATACTTTTTATTTAAAGCGAGCTAGTGACCTAGTGAACAATTCAAAAAGAACTAATTTTTTTCACAAAGTCATCAAATGAGCACCGCTCTTTTGATGAATACCTTTGACCACCTCTAATCCACAGAAGCCGTTCTATTCCATAGACTACCTCAGACGCAGGCGATTATACTTCATAGCTTTGCAGAACGTCATTCGTCCCTAGTTCTGGATTCATTTCGCGAACACGATACTGTAGTATTCTACCACGGCCACCTACATCTCCGTTTTGCGACTGAGAACCATTTATTCAATTCCTAACATTGTGCTTAGTCAAATGATTATTTCATTACACAGCTTATATTCATGCTTTGACTGTGTATACATACTGAACCTCCTACAATTTATTCTGCTAGATGTTCGCATGTTTAGTGCAACGCTTTCAGCACACTAAATAGCAGGTTTCTTCGACCACGCAACATTGCCAAATTCGGTCATGGCCTTTTTGAAGGAAGCATCCCGGCATTCGCCTGAAGTGATTTGGGGAAACCATGGAAAATCACAAATCTGGATGCCCGGACGGGGATTCGAACCCGCGTCCTCCCGAATGCGAGGCCAGAACGTTAACCATTCACCCACCACGCTCGGTTTATGTCGATGAATTACAATGTAACTATGTGGACATAAGGGGATTAAGTTGATTCTTGGCTGTCCGGGTGGCGCCGCGTCATGTTTCTTGAAACCGACGTTTCAACCCTCATTCTGGGGACTTCTTCCAGGGCAGAACTGCGATGGAGCACACATCATCTCTCACAGGCTACTTTCATATTTCATTAATTTGAAATCAAATGCTAGATTTTGATCTGGGCGATATCTTCCTCTCCTGAATCTTCTACCAGCTCTCATCCAAACCTTATCACAAATACTCTTATTATTTAAAAAAAAATTAAAACAAAACTCAGCAATCGTGTGTTTGGTAAAAACATATAACTATTGCTTATGTAATAATATATAGTACATCCCTACGCAGAGTAAATAGGTACAGAAATTGGTTAAAGTAAATGATACAGAATTATAAGATCCTAAATTATGTGCCTTGAAGCATAATACTGAAGAAATTATCCAGTTCAAGAACTAAAAAATCTCTTTTTAGAGGCGATATTTTGTTGTTTCTTGTTAATCATTTTGTGTAGCAAATAGTCACATACAGCTCATTCCTAAAATAGTTTGCTTTAGCTACAAGAATTTGAGCAAAAACAAACTTCAACAATAGAACCGCTGCAACTCGTGCATTTTATAAGGTTTGTTTGATGTTATAAAAACTGTAATATAAATCGCTCGAGTGCTTCATTGTATCCAAAAGTTGACTGCAGCAAGGCTGCATCTGTCCCCAGAGGCTCCAACTCGAAACAATCTCCAACTTGTTGCCGTCGAGTCTGCGTGGCACAGTTGCTGGTCTTCCCCAAACGCCTCTGTAGTTTTTCTCTTAGATCTAAACATCCACTATTTATTAGAAGCATTTTTGTGTTGTAACAGATTTATTAGCTAAATTGACAGGGCAAATGACTCAAAGATGAACGCTTTAATTCCTGAACAATCCTAATGTTTACCGCCGAAGGCACCATTTCCATTACAATTCTGCCTGTTACCGATTGGGTACCATGTCAGAACTTTTGCACGTTTCGCTATCTGCATTAGACTCCAGAGATTTTCGTTACCGATCTTTTTGCTCAAATTATCTACCACCTTTAATTCCACTTCACGGTTCTCTGAAATAAGTTTTGTTTTGTTTCTGGCAACGACTTCGGTAAAGGACTGGGGGCAATGAATGGGAAACACTTCGTTCATGTCTTTTGGAAGGAATCATACCGGCATTCGCCTGAAATAATTTGTGTAATCCATGGAAAACTCAATTCTGGATGGCCGGACGAGGACTCGAATCCACGTCCTCCCGAATGCGAGGCCAGAGTGTCAGCGCTCAACCATCACGCTCGATATGAAACAGAAAATAAATGATAAACCAAATTGAATAATTACTCTACTTGTCGTGGCGTTCGACATTCTTGATCATGCGGATCTCCGTCCGGTCATACAAATTTCTGTTTTCTTTTGTTTATGGGTGTGTTCCGTGATGGTTCTTCATAAGGTTACAGTCAAATTTCTTCCAGTTTCTTGCCTTCAGTCCTTTACTGCATCTACAGAAATGTCGACGCAGCGTAAAGCCAGAATTGGAAAAAAAGAAATTCAACCGTCAACTGATTAGTATTATTTCTTTATACAATTATTTTTGTTAAAAAAAGTGATATACCAACCGTTATAATTCTTGACCAATTCCATTATTGATTCTTTCTCATATATTGCTATGTGCCCTTGTTTTGGCTACATTCCAAGTCATAGTAAAGCTGCTCTTCACCAATGATTCTTCTGTATATCATCCCGTACTGCTAGCTACACTCTTTACCTCTCGCACCCTACGAATTCTTTGCTCATTTATGAAATAAAATATATTATTCCTATTATTAACAATATTCAACACAAAACGATAAGCAACTATAAATAATTCGGAAACGTAGGCCCGATCTGACCGGCACCGGTTTTCACTCTCTCCCTTCTTTCATCTCGCATCATAACAAAAACAACACTTACACTGAACACAAACATCAAAACAGTCATCCACACTTACAATAACACTTAATGTCACACTCGGGAAGGATACGAGAAACCAATTCAGTTCCTCTTCTCAGACGTTCCCATGAAGTGGTAAACATCCCCCATAATGTAAGAACGGAGACTTTCCCGGCGTATGCTTGAAATGAAGTATTCACGGGTGTACCGCCGGATTGTGTTTTCAAAACACGATATTTCGACGAATAGCACCGTCAGTATTTGACGGCCAGCCGACCAGTGCAGATGTCTCCACACCTGATAAAGACGACGGAGCCAGTTGTCGAAGTGTCGTGTTTTAAAACACAATCCGGCGGTACACCCGTGAAGACTTCATTGCATTCCCCATACTAACCGCCCACACACAAATCGGTTATGGCTCTCGGAGAAGAAACGAAATGTTAATTCTAATTTTATAAATTTTAAAACTACTAAAACTTTGAAATAAATTTGACTGCTTTATAAGCAATACAAAGACACTGGTATAGAAGTATGATAAAAGTGACTTCCAGTAATCTTTGGAAGAAGTAGATCTGCGGACTATTTTGCTATAACGACCAACCATTTTTTTAAAATTATAATTAAAAATCATTCATTTCAATTCCTATGTTTATCAGTATTTTTACGAAGATTTCTTAGTTCCTTGAATAGGATAGTCATGCTGTTTCTCGAGAAAGAGTCGAGAAATTTAGGAGGAACTGGTAAAGTAATCTGGAATGTTATTGCGCCTACTGAAAAATAAGGAAGAAGGCATTAAAAGAAGTATACATTGTGCTAACTGCATCAACACCTCTACTCGTTGAGGAAACATAGAACCATCAGCACCGCTCCTGGGGACTGGAAGGTTCGAGGAGGCGAAGGCAGAATTGAAATCCAATTTACGTCGTTTCCGCTTGGAGCGCTAACTGCGTCGTGACGTGATTATCCTTCCTTGGTTAGGTCGAGGAGTGCCTCCGCAGAAAGTGTCGGTCGAATATTACGTTTTCCAATATCCCCACTTCTCACAAGGAGAGGAGGAAGTATCTGAGATGAGCAATGGATGGCATTATCGCTGCCACAGTCACTATTCCTGGACGCTATAAATTACTTGTCGGTGCTGTCTTATCTCTAAGCTTTGATTAATGATGCCATGAGCTTCTGAGTAAACGATAAGATTGGATCTAAGAATATTTCCAAGGTTAATAATTATGTGGAATCTAATCACACACAGAAAAGGCCAAACAACTATGTATTACAGGTAACAACATGCCTCTATCACAAATTGAGTTAGACCAAGCCATGCTTAATGCAGCGTGCTTCAATTAAAATATTCTAATTGTATCAAAAAAGAGTTATAGGAATTAAGGATAAAGTAGCGAAGACAAACGAATACTATTATACTTGCTTATAATTAGCTAATATAATGTGTTTAGTATGTATGACTTTATAAAGTTTGTTTGATTTTATAAAAACTATGAAATCGGAAAAAAGATAATACTATAATCGAAAACTTTAACAACCCGCAAAGAACTGATTAAACAATCCTTTCAGAGTAAGAGGTTTCCATAGCTGTCAAAGGTGCATTTCATATATACACAGACGGAAAAAAAAATCCCAACACCAAGAAAGACTTGTGTTAGATAAACGAAATTTGGTAGGCGTGTTTATACATCTGAAAGATGACATCGATTCAAATTTCACGCTTCGCGCATAAGTGTGGCGCTAGTAGCGCTACTCAGAGCTTGCAAATCAGGTTTGCTTTAAATACGCGCTGTAAAGTTTGTGAACGTTATTTACCGCTGAGATTTGACATAGTGAGTTGATGTTAGCCAAGAATGCCTTTAAGAAGACGAAGAAGCCATTATCAACAGCTCACCGAGTTTGAACGAGGTCGTGTAATAGGGCTACGAGAAGGTGGATTTTCTTTTCGCGATATTGCAGAAAGACTTGGCCGGAATGTATCCACTGTGCATGATTGTTGGGTGCAGTGGTCAAGGGATGGTACTGCCTCAAGAAGACCGGGTTCCGGGAGGCCACGTGGCACTACTGAGAGGGAAGACCGCCGTATTCGGCGTACAGCTGTGGTGCATCGTAATGCGTCTGCGGCAGAAATTCGAACTGCAGTTGGTACCACAGTGACACAACGAACTGTTAGAAATCGGTTACTTCAAGGACAGCTCCGAGCCAGGCGCCCTGTAGCGTGCATTCCACTGACTACAAGCCATCGCCGTTTGCGACTCCAGTGGTGTCAAGCCAGAGCTCATTGGAGGACGGAGTGGAGATCTGTTGTGTTTTCTGATGAAAGCAGGTTCTGCCTTGGTGCCAGTGATGGCCGAGTGTTGGTCAGAAGGAGGCCAGGGGAACGCCTGCAACCAAACTGTCTGCGGCCTAGACACACTGGACCTACACCTGGAGTCATGGTCTGGGGAGCAATTTCCTATGACAGCAGGAGCACTCTTGTGGTTATACCAAACACACTGACTGCAAATTTGTACGTCAGTCTGGTAATTCAACCTGTAGTGCTGCCATTCATGAACAGCATTCAAGGGGGAGTTTTTCAACAGGATAACGCTCGCCCTCATACCGCTGTTGTCTCGCAACGTGCTCTACAGAGTGTCGACATGTTACCTTGGCCTGCGAGATCACCAGATCTGTCTCCAATTGAACACGTATGGGATATCATTGGACGACAACTCCAGCATCATCCACAGCCAGCACTGACCGTCCCAGTATTGACAGCACAAGTACAACAAGCATGGAACTCCATACCACAAAGTGACATTCGAAACCTGTATGACACAATGCATTCACGTTTGCAGGCTTGCATTCAAAATTCTGGAGGTTACACCGGCTATTAATTTAACAGTATTTCACATTTGAAATGCATTTTCTTGAGCTTAAATTAACCTGTGATCTTGAAAATTTAATCAATTAAACATGTTAACTTGACAAATGCATTGTCCAAATTTCATTACTCTACAATAATTTTTTCTTGGTGTTGGGATTTTTTTTTCCGTCTGTGTATATACATTTGTGAGTCTATTCCTGACTATTCCTGACTATAAAGTTTTGTTGTCTGTAAAGACCGGTACTTAACGAAGAAAGTTGTGGTCCAGAAAATTTGCGATTTTTGGCCGAATGTACTTGTTGCATCAAGATATCTGACCTGTACTTAACAAACATCTGCGTCATAATGAGAGTGGAAGACGAAGAACTGTAGCACAAGAGAAATTCAGTTTCAAAGAATAACAGCAATTAGAGACGATTTCACCTCAGACAGAATAACTTCTCAGATTTTTTTCTATACTTTGTTTGAAAGAATACCTGAGAGTGGCGCCAGGTACAGCAGCAGGGTGATCTGAACAGGATATCTCGGTGGGTGGGTCAACATGGGATGAAGATAAATGCAAAGAAGGATCAGCTTGTTAGGTATTCAAATAAAAACCTAATGGCTGGGGAAAGACTTGAAGACTTGCAATGTAAATACCTTGGCATAACATTTGATAACAAAATCGACTGGTCAGGAAAAATTGATCAGGTAGTTGGAAAACATTTCAAAATCCTTTACTTGCCGGAGAAAGTGATGAGGGAATGTACTTGAAAAGTAGGGGACCTGGGTTACAAAACGTTTGTCAAACCATTGCTTGAATGTGGTAGTGTGGTATGGAACCCATATTTTGTGTATCAAATACAGGTGTTCGAGGGGGGTGCAATGAAGGGCTATTAGGTTTGTCACTGGAAATCACTGCAGGACACAATTATTGATTAACAGGATAAAGGAGTTGGAATGGGATTCATTGGAAGTCAGGGTGAAGAGAGTGTACAAGTCGGATATTAGTGATGAGGCATTTTAAGATATTGTTGTAAGAATTAGAAGAGATACATGAAAGAGAAAAGAATGACCATGACCGCAAACTGGCATAAGGGTGACGGAAAAATTTCTTACGAAGGTGAGGGGGTGAGGGATTGGAACAAAATGCTAAGAGAAATTTTCAATAATTTACTAAAACCGCAGAAAGGATTTAAAGTTAAGATTAGTAGAGGTAAAACAGTAGATGGGTAAAGGAAAGTATAAAAATGGGTGTGTAGGGAAATTACCTCCAGAGATAGCACTCCATCGCAATTAAATTAAATTAATAGTAACGTACACTATCATTTTACTGATAAAAAAAATAAAGTACTCGGTGGCGTGCGCTGCGATCTACCAGCAACGTAATTGCATAACATACATGGCCATTCAGTATTTTCCATTGTTTCCCGAATTCACTCCAGGCCAACGCCAGTACGATTTCTTCAAAAGGACATTACCAAATTCCTTCTCGTTCCAATTCCCCAGTCCTTTCTCGCCTCAAATGACCTCGATTTCGACGAGGCATCAGGTACAGACAAAGCGGTACGTATATCTAAAATCTCTTACTATTCCGTTCCATCATTTAGGATCATTGGCCATTGCCGTGTGCATTCAGACCATTTTAAAATAAGATTTAATGCATTTAATTCACAATATCTGATAAAGTGAACCAAAGTGATCAAGAAACTTTCAATTAAAGAACGGTAAACACGTAGTTTCTGTTTCATAAGCAGCAGGTAAAGCAAGTATTCATGAACATTAACATCCTCGTCACAATCGAAAACATGTTTGAGACTCGAGAACACGCATTGAAAGACAGTGCGGAAAGTGGTATAAAGTAACCACATTTCCTGATAAAAGAAATTTCTGGGTCAATAATCCTGCAACACGATAATGCAATCAGTCAGACGCCATCAACCCTACATAATTGTACCTGGATCTAATATTTATCTAAATCAGTATATACTCTTTAAATAGTTACTGCCTTTAAACCAGTTGAGATCCTAGAGAAAGTAACTGACATAAAGATGGTTTATTTGTTACTAAACACTATGTTAGTGACTTTATATAAATTGGTGCCTCTGAATATGAAAATAATTTCTGTACAGAATAATATTAGTTTCAGCGACGTGTAAAAAGAAAATGCTATCCAACAGAGTTAAATCCATGGCAAGGAAACGCGAAGACGGAACGGAAATTAAAGTTTCCTACAAAATTTGCATGTTGCTGAGAACTCTCCAAATGACTTCCCATTCTGTATCCTACGGGATGGGTTGAAGAGTGTAAAGTTTATCACCGCTGTTAAGTTTGTGTTCGTTACTGCATCCACAGTTTTTCACCCAAACTAAAAAAAAAAATTTGCAAACTGAAGTAACCTCAAGAAAACATAAACTTTCTGTGTATGTTAAGCCCACTGTCATTACGCGTCAAACGAATTTATCAGGAATTTGATGACTGAAAGACTTTGGTAATTTAATTTTTGGTTTCACTCTTAAGTCATTGTTTCTGTTACTGTCAAATTGAGTCCTAATGTAATCTACATGTATCTCCAGTATAGTGCCTGTGGTTTTCAATAAGGCGATATGAAACTTTTTTATATTTACTGAAATTTTCACATAGAACTCCTTTTCATATCAAGGATGGTGTAAAGAAGTTACAGGAGAATGTTTTTAACTCGTAAAAAATGCAATAAAAAATCAAAATCTACAGTATATATATATATATCGCATTTAGTTTATCGTCTGCGCTTTTGTAGTTGGTCTTACTGTAGAATACGCCTGGAAGATGATATCAATTTAGGTTTTTTTGTTCAACAAGGCAAGAGGTCAGTTGGTTTCCCATCTTCCTATGAATCGTATAAGCCTTAGTTTTCTTGGAAGGATCTCGTTAAATGTTTCCTTAACTCGGAGGGTCTGCACTTTGATAGCTGACCTTCTACGTCGGAATGATCTCGATTTGTGAATGTCAAACACGGTGCTAATAGGAATCACGTAATGTTCTATGTTCCCAACTTTTTCTACCGGCTTAACCAGTACACTGCAACCAAATGCGAGGCCTAGATACTTTGTAACTAAGTCACTACAAGCACATAAAGAGATAATTTTAGACCAAAACGAAGACCCATGTCAGTTTTCACATACATTAACATCGAAATCAGAGAAAATTCAGAGCACATGTCTGACTTACGACCTCCACGGAGACAATCTGAATGACGATTCTCGTTCGATAACAACGATCTTACTTGTTTGTGTTTTATTACTGACCTTTACTCGATAGGCACTTGCACATATTAATTATTATCACTTACTTTAACAATACTATTGACACATTGTCTGGTTTTCTAAAGCATTGACTACTTCTTGGTTATCAAAAGAATTTTTTGCTTTTTACTAAAATGGATGTAAAAATCTCCATCTGTCAGTGAAATTGGACTTTTTTAATAGAGTTTTTAGCACGTTACTGTAATTTATAATCCCGAATCGGCAAGTAATCTTTCTAAACCTAACCTAAAATTGGGAAAACTGGTACATTATAAACAATTTGGCATTATCACACCAACCTGAGTTATTCAACCATTCGGACCGACTTGTAATTTGTTGCTGGTTTTTCATCACAGCTACAATTGATTCTTGTCGTGACTTATTCTTAGTCATAATATAACAGAAAATGTTGAACAAAGTTAGAAAAGATAACTAGTCATATTTAGTTACTATAGTGCATCAACGTTCAGTATGATCAGTATTTACATTAATTCTGGCTTCCTGAAATTCATTAACGCACATCGGATGTAATTAGCTTGTATAATTTTGATTTTATCCTTTATTCTCACCTGATTATCCTGTGAAGTCAATTTAATTAGTGCATACAATACTTACTTCATTCGAAATTAGCATCTGAAACCTCAATTTCATTATTGGTGATAGTAGCTCCGCTTAGGGAGTATATACTTTTGGGGAAGAGTGTTTAGAGATTTTCTTTTTACCGGGTTTTAGGCCCTGCATGTCTTTTGCCTTGAGTATGAAACTATAGTATTACATATCTTCTGTGACAACATTTATTTTTACATTTATTATTCCATTGACAAACAGTAAAAAATTATATTACAGTGCTCTGAAAGACTTTAAATAGAGGAGTTTAGACTCACAACTGCAATACCATTTCAACTCCAAAAGTTGGAATAAATTTCAAATGAAACAGCTTCAAGTTTTAATTGTATATGTGTTTGTCCCCGCTATGCTTTAACACTTTAAAAATTGATGTCATTCGGAACAAACTTCTACTATAGTCTCTTTTCGCTAATATTTATGACCTGCTTGAATTTAATGCATACTCTGCTACATTATAAACTAACTAGCCACTCCGTTGCTTCAGGATGTTGCGTCATTTTGATGGTGTCCGGCGTGTGGCAGGAGTTAGCGGGTTTGAGTCCTGGGGATGCAAGAAATTTTCATCTTCAGAACTTGGACAGCTAGGAAGGGAGAGGTAGTGTGGCACAATTCCTTATCACCAGATTGCGCTAAAAAATCCTGAGCTATGCCTAACATACTGGCTATCCAAATTTATGTTTTAAAATAGTATCATCACATTTCAGAATTTTGCCCAAAAAAAAATCTGCACTTGTTAACACGTAACAACGAGAATAAAACCAACACAGCACACAGATTAGCAACACTTTAGCGCTCCAAGATGGGTCCGTGACTATGGTCTATTATTATTAATATGTACTAATTTTGTAATCGTAGGCTTTCGCGGCAAGAGTCAGTTGGTTTTTGGCTGTCCTGGTGGCGCCACGTCATGATGTGAACAGCCGACGTTTAAACCATTCTCCTGTGGTCTTCTTCAGTTCTGTCCAGAAGAAGACCACAGAAGGATGGTCGAAGCGTCGTCTGCACACATCATGACGAGGCGTCACCAGGACAGCCAAGAACCAATACTAATTTTGTTATGAATTGCAATGGATCTGATATTCAGGTACTAATAATTTCTCCTCCCAAGCAACGTTTGTGACTAAATATTACGGGAAGACGCAGTAAATTATTTTGCGTCCCGCACAGATTGCAGTATTGGTGAACCGATATTCTGAATATTTTCTAACAACTGTTTATTAATTCATATAATCTCAGTCGTGTTTCGCCCTTATGGAATGGGACATCGTCGGAGGCTGTGAATGTACGTACATACATTGTATTGCTCTGAAAAGTGCATTATTTTATACATAATTAATTATTAAGATTATAATCCACGAATTTGGTAGAAACCGTTACATATTTGTAGGGAACGACTATACTTCCACTTAAATTTCTATGCTGATTTGAAGCTATTCCTAACCCTCACTATCACAAATATTGGTATGAGGTTATGCTGAATTCACAATTCATTAAATTTGATGTTAAGTATGGTTTTGTGACGACTGGAGGTGCTGGTATTTGTAGCGGTGAAATGTTGCCGTAGGAAATGCTTGACTAGGCTGCACAATAAATTGGATATTTGCCATTCTTCCACAGTTAACATTCTTAAATGATAACATCGCCAATTAAAAATTATTTATTAATTCATCTAATCTCAAAAGCGTTTTGGCCTTATCGAATAAGGCACCGTCGCTGACTGTAAATGTAGTACATGCTTAGTATTATTAAGAAAATTGCATTATTTGTATACATAAGTAGTTATTATTAAAATAAATTAAGTCATTGCGGTCTTGCGAATTTTTTATTTATTTTTATATTTCACAAGATATTAGTATGCACAGCCGTTATACTTAAGGAAATCTGCCTATATCAGTGCCCGACCGCAATTAATAATTTCAGTTCAATACTAATTTGTATGTGTTATCAACCATATGACTTGGACGTTAAAATTATAGCGAATTTTAAGTACTCCAGGTTATGTTTGGGATAACTTGACTGAGCACACATAGCTCGGTAGTGACGTAGTCTCATTAGAGGGTAGGTGGTGGGAAACGGGGCTCATTAGCGGGTCCGGCACAGACGGCCACACACAGTGTGTAAACAGCCGCTTTGCAATGGTCAGGCGTCGCTGCAGCGCTCAATATTGCATCCGCGTATCTGACGCTCCACCTGCTATTTGATCGTCGCTATTGCACCTGCGACCTACATCGGAATCCACACTCCACACGAGGAGGTGTTTGCCGTGAAGCTTCGTCTGTGATATTACGTCAAACAAGACATCCCATTTCACTTTATTTATTGGAAATGTTGAGTTCTCTAACCCAGAAGATAACCCCTTGTAACGAATAATATCTGGCTGGCCCTAGCAGTGTAGGGGCCGCCGGTTCGAGTCCGGTCTCGCGCAAGGGTGGTTTTAATTAAGTGTTACGTTTGTCTTGTGCTACCCCTATTGTAGTGTCCACAATGTCGTAATTAAAGTTTGATATAACAATTGTTAGAAAAACTAATTGCAGCTGGATCGCAAAGATCGAAGGCCATAAATAAATAAATAAATCTGTTCTTGGAATCATCGGCATAGAATAAGATAACATACCAAAGAAATACAGATTTTGAACTGGTCCATTATTTCATTTGTCGTCTAAAAACGAGTTTTGTGAACTAACGTAAATTCTATAATTTAATGTTTATTCTAGAAGTGATCCCTCGCTAGCATCAATGTTGCTTTTCTAATGCCATAAGCAAGGCGAAATCAATGCATATTTAGATTTTAAAGACACAAGAAGCTCTCTGATAAAGACAGTAGAAGTGATGACAAAATTTTATTTTCAATAACGTCGTGTCGTATTATCAATTACAGTATACCAAGCCAGTTGGGTGAGTAATGAGCGAATGAGTGAATTCGAATCTCTCTCAGAGCATCCAGATTTCGGTTTTCCATGTTTCCTACAAAACGACTGAAATTCTTGCCGTTCCCTGTTACCAATTCTCTCACACCCCTAATGACGTTGACTAGGCGTAAAGCATTATGACAATAAATGAATAGAATAAACTAGCAAATAATGCGAAAGAGAAGCTTCTTTTGTGCATTTACCCGAAGAAAGCATTTATGTAGAGTACCAAACAATGATAGCCGATCAACAAGTGAGTAACGCTAGCATCACGGAGAACTCAGTATCTTCCACCAAAACTTTTCGTTTTTTCTTTATAGCTATCGTCTCGAGGTCGTTAGAAGCTACAAAACCCTATGACAAGAGATGGAATTCGATTTTGAAGTAACCATCCTGAAATTAGACTGGAGTGATTTGTGGAGACAAACCAAAAGCGAAATTTGGATGGCCAGACGGGGATTTGAACCCGCACAATGGCCGTGCATTGCCACTAATCAACGAGGCTTGATTTTAGCATCAATGTCAATTTAAAGTGAACAGATGGTTTAGCCTGAAATGTCTAGGCTCTTTTGACCTTAAACATTCACATTCTCTGTGCATGAGATGCAAGATTCATTTGTAAAAAATTGTATTTTTAATATTTTTGTTTGTGCATCAATATGATGTAAATTGAACTTACACACGCTAATTACAAAAAAAAAAAAAGGAAATTCTAATGCAGAATTTTAAATAAATAATTAATTTAGAAATATTATCACTGAGAAAAAATCATGTTTATTTAACATTGCATAAAAAATGAACTCAGCCAGCAAAGAAAAAGAACAGAAACTGACAAACAATAAACACGATGTTCCCGGCTAGGGAGAGCAAGAAACTACTTCAGTTTGGGCGTATACTTGGTGAAAATGGTTTATATGAAACTGTCACTTATCGTAACTGCAGGAGGCTGTCGGCGACCTTGATGTTTCCTTCACTATGAAGAAACACTTTTAATCCCATCTGGCAACTGAGGTGGGTTCACTTGTGGAAGTACATAAAGAAAACAGCACGACAAATATTGTCGGGCGAAAACGCGACCTCCACGTTTCTTTGAAATCCGCGTACACACACACATGCGGACTGTACGGGGTCCAGCCCCCAAATGCTCGCGACAGTTTGACCACTTCTCATCCCCGGCCTCCGGGAGTGGCATGTCTACCTTCGTCAAACAAAGCAACCTCGCGACAACACGACGCCAGCAGGAATTTGCCAACCTTCCGCTGTCTTCCAAAACGGCTGGATGAAATGTCTCACAAATGGAGAGGTGACGGAAAATCAATGCCAGCAGAGCCTGGACATTACAAGCCAAAAATTTAATATTCTGAAACAACCTAGTTCCTGCAGTGTGAACTGTTATCTGTTTCAGTTTCTATTTTATATAGATACTGTTAATTGTTGCTGTGACTTATAAAATGAAATACGGCCTGAATTCGCTGTCCTTAGCAATCTTGCTCCTTCGGATTGTTCAACTATATAATGTGGCTGTCTTCTTCCATAAGGATTAATTAAGTAAGTTTTGAATTAAAAACTTTCTAACCAACAAGTCCTTACGTTAATCACCCAGAATTTTAC
This sequence comes from Vandiemenella viatica, assembly GCA_031002005.1. Taxonomy (NCBI): domain Eukaryota; kingdom Metazoa; phylum Arthropoda; class Insecta; order Orthoptera; family Morabidae; genus Vandiemenella; species Vandiemenella viatica. Next base: position 87,851,254 of record CM061919.1, on the reverse strand, counting down.
AGATTTTTATGGGAGCAGAAACTGTGAAGAAATAGCTGAATCTGTATTCTTTGATTTATTATTGTTTGTCGTGAATTTTTTTTCCCTTGTTATCAAACTTTTACATTAACTGTAGTGTCCGAGTGATGCTTACACCAAATAAATTTGGGTTCACCTCAATAAGACCATATTTCAGTTTCTTTCACAGAAACTTTTTTTTTCATTACTGTTGAGTGACGTTTGACCACTATTATTTAGATCTAAGTGATGGAAGTAATTACTACTACAATCAAACTGCAGGTTTATTAAGATTTCTAAGAGATACTGGTGCAGGCACAGTACAGGAATACTAAGATGAATGACTTTCGTAACTCTGATTCAAAAATTAATCATAAATTTACTTCGGTTGGAATAATTTTTGACATTTACTGAGAGTAAATTAGAAATAAGATAATTCTATGATTGTCTGTTCGTGGCCATTGAATCATTCTCTTGTAAACACGATCAAACAATTATGCCCTTGCGTTAGTCGACAGACTGCTCCAAATATTCAAATAGCAACGTTAACAGCACGTGATCGATTTTCATTGGTAAATATTGCTGGTATTATTCCCCGATTAAGATGTTGGAATCATTATAAAATTATCAACATATTTTTAAGATCGCAGGAAATTATTGTTGCAATGGTTTTAAGATCATTAAGATAAAGTATAGCGTTATTACTGTGTGTGTGATGAAAACAGAGACAATTTCAACTTTGAATGTTGCTTTTGGTTGCATTAGTTCATTAGAGCTCAATTATACCGAGCGAATGTATCATCTAAACGCAGGCCAGAAAATAGGGGTGAGTGAGCTTGTCGTAGAAGGAAACTACTCACAGTTTTTTTTTTAAAATGGAATTCGGCCATATTAGCCATTCAGCCAGCTCAATGTGTTTTTTCGTTTTTACAGTGTATAGATTTCATCCAAGTGTGATTGTTTTCTCTCTTTTGTAAGGACGACAAAAGACGAACACAACACTCAATTAAAACCACCCATGCCCTCGGCCGGACTCGAACCGGCGACCCCTGCAACGCAAAGCAAGCACGCTACCCCTACGCTGCGGGGTTCGGCTCACAGTTTGTGAACTGCCGAATGTGTGGACGGCAGCTTGACAGGAAAATCATTTATCCTTAAATTGAGTATTCCGCGTGCCGAAGGTCGCCGGTTCGAATCCGGCCGCGGGCATGGATGTTTAAGTGTTGTGTGTCTGTGTGAATGTCCCGTCCGTCCTGTGGTGTCTATAATTAAGAATCATAACATACTGGAGAAACTAATTCACTGGATGACATATCATAAGCACATTAAGCTGGCTAAATGGCTTAGTTGCTGAAAGCCATTAAAAAAATAAATTGAGTATAGCAGTATATCTTTATTAAGTATATGTGAACACGGTACTTTTTAAAAAAAAATTTACTACTTTTGCTCTGATTTATGGAATATAAAACAAAAAGTTACTTGTAATATCAAATTAAAAGAATGTATGTAGTGATGAAGAGGTTAGCACAGGATAGGAAGAGATGGAAGATTGCATAAAACCAGTCGAAAGACTGATGACAGCAAAAATAAAATAACTGAAACAACTTTATGAAAGATTGCTGCAAAAGAATTAATCAAGGGTATGGAAGATAAGAAACTGAAGTCAAAAAAATAAATCAATTAAAAATGTTATTAGACAAGATTTTGAAAAAACTGAAAAAATTCAATGAAAAGGGTGGCCGGAGTAGTCCATGTTTAAAAACATGTGCCTTATTTCTATGTCATTTCATCAAACATGTGCAATAAATCATCAAATTTGGCCGCATCTAATTTAACAATAGTTTTGCAGGATATTGGTTCTGTTTCATACATCTCTTTCAATGAAGTGCTCAGCGCAACATTTTTTCTCCCTTTGCAGTCGATCTTTCACACGTTTCTGTAATTACTCGGTTTCGGTTTGTTTTCAATTTTTAATTAAAATTAAATGCAGTACAACTGTACTTGTACGAATTGCACCAACTATTTCTGTCTACAGTCGATTACCGAGCCACTTAAAACACGCAGAACTTTCGTGTTATATTGAATAAGGCGACTTAAATAGATGGAGTAAAATCACCAGCCAGTAAATTTGCACACATTTCAATTTCACGAACTTCACGCGAGTGTGTTATGATTTTACGAGTTATTTCACAGAGCTAATTTAATATGCCCTAGTAAATTTGCAAGCAAGGAGCTAGTAAACTCGCACTGCATAATTTAGCTTTTAGCTCAATCTTGGAAAGGACGCCGTTCTTTTCTTAACTTTTCAAGGCACTTAGAAATGTTACAAATTCGTTGAGTAATTATTTCTTTAAGTATATGGCGTCAGCGAAAATTTGCGAATAATATAGGATGAATAGTGAGATAGGTGGTCTTGCGAAACAATTAGAAATGATGAAATGTTTAGCAAATAGAAACCATAATATCAAAAACTCATCGCTCTAAAATAATATACAGCTTATCCATGTCTCTGTGATATGCCGTGAAGCTTTGCAGTGGTAGTGCGATCTTTCCTTACCGACGCTGCCGAAGCGTAGCCGTTTGGTTCTAAATTATTTCATTTTATAACAATAATTTCCATAAGTTGTGTTGCTATCTAGCGGTGATGCGATCATCCTGATCGCCGCCAGTGAAGCCTAGTAGCTTGGCTCGGAACTATCTCATTTTATAGCAACATTTTTTATTTATTTTTTTTTTGGAAGAAATATATAGCTTAATATGATATGGCCCATGTGAAAATTTCGATATAAGGTTCTGCTATCTACCGATATGCAATCTTTATCGATGCCAGCGAACCTAGCAGCTTAACTTTGTACTATTGAATACCAGTGACCTTGAGTGTTTATAATTTTTCCATTTACACATTGAATTTTGAATAATTCCTTTCTTAATCAATGATGTTACCAAAGTGGAGAACTTAATGTTTAAAATGAATTATCATTTACTGATTTTGGGTAAAAAATATCTTTTTGAAATTATATATATGATTAGTTACCACATATTTAGCAGAAGCCAGCAGAAGGGCTTCAAGGTTATGAAAGATGTGATTGAGAATATACATATAATATGAGTATTCCACCAGATCGTAGGATACAGAATTTATTTCTAACACTGATATGCCTAATCCGCCATGTCGGACAAGTGTTGTCAAACAGCCGACCATGATGGAAGAGGTCCGCTCCGTTTACCTGGACACCGGCCGCACTGCCATGAATATTCCAGGGGGTGGCAGGACGCCGACAATCAGGGCTGACGGGTCGATCTAATTTTCCCAGCGCTCCCTTCCGAACTCGCCGGGTGCACTGTGACATCTGACATCGCCCAAATATCCGCCCGGCTCAGGAATTTAATGGAAAACAAGCGAGCAAAGCGCCGGGGGGTAGGGGTGGCGGGGTCTCGTTGTTAGCTGCGCCCTTTTAAATGTTTTATCTGCTGCCAGCGGGGCGAATCCCAAGTGCTTTCAGCTCTCGTATCTGGCGTGTCTGTGTTTGTGTCGGCCCAGGCGTGTCTTTTCTAGTGCAGACCGCAACTTGTTCGTGTAAACCAGCGTTCTCCGCGAATAACCACCAGACTTCTCATTTCGTGAAGTGACAACTCAGCCAAACACTTTCTACACAGTTTTCAGTGATGTATAATCAGCTGAAACTACAATAGGCTCCAAGTGTTGATGCTGAAGTAGTTATGCCTCTAAATCGACAGTAATTAACACACTTGCGTATTGCATCATTAAGACATATCGAAGGTAGCTGAGTTACTTGGACATCCTTTATAACTAAAAATAATTGATGCAAAAAAAATCCCATACTTTTTTATATTCATTTTTAGGTTAGCGAACGATTTTTTGTTACCTTTCTCGTTTTTTGTTTTTTTTTTTTTTTTTGTCTGATATTACCTGTTTATATGATGCTGCAACAAACCATACATTCTGAATTTATCACCGAGATTCAGCTTAGGAACTGTATAACGCCATCACTCCTACCTTGCAGGAAAAAAATTTCTACCACCAGGATTTGAACAAGTTTTTTCTATTTTCTTACTTTTTTAAAAATAAAAATAATAATCATGATAGCGGTTCCCAGTCACGTGCAGTGATTTTGGGAAACCATTCCGAAAGAAAGTTCTATTTCGGAATTGAAATTAAAGTAATATCCTCCCATAAGTGACACACAAAATGTAATGGTTATGTTACGTAATCAGATATTTGTTTTTAAATTCTATAATTTTTTGCAAAGAAAAAAATAATCATTTCACTCTCAAATTCTGTCTCTGTTTAACAGCTCGTAATTCAAAGAGAATATTTATTGTTTATTCGGAATCTCAATTTTTAATCGTCTCTAGCAAGAACTTTGTGTGATATATTTCAGAATCTATAATGATTTAATATATTTTTAGTTTGCGAAACAACAATAAATAAAGGTAAGTAATTCGTTTAAAATATACATTGTACTAAAAAGTTGCTTTTTTAGGCTCTCTTGCTTTTGGCAGTTGTTAAAAGCAGACCAAAAATTAAGAAAAATACAGGTAACCAAATAAAAAAATCCAATAAATGTTTTTGACAGAAGATGACATAGAGGTGCCTTTACTAAATAATCGGTGAAATTTACGAAATTTATAGATAAGTATTTAATAAATTTATTGTTTTTGTGAGTGAAAAATGGTTGTAAAAAATATAATAGGAAAATAATTTATCATTATCCGTTTTAAAGTTAGAATTTCTTTACAAGTTTTTCCAGAACACTAAAACTTTCCGTCATTTTTGATACTTTTAATTAATTTGCAATATGAATTATAAAATTGATATACAGCATTAAAAACCTTCATATACACGATGCCACCTTATGATTGTGACCGCTGCTAATAAAACAACTTGAAGGATAGTCTCCATTGTACTCTTCGCTCACTTACAGTTAAGCGAAGTAAATTTGAAGATCACTTGAATGTACCTATTAATTTTTAACTAACATTGATGGATGTCATTTGTAAAACATTAAGAAAAGATGACGAAATAACAAGGAATCCCATAATTCCATACCTTAAATCGAAACATTTAATCCAGCGATTCTCAATCTGTAGTCCGGAAATCACTTGCGGTCCACGAATTTGGGGCAAGTGGTTCCCAGGAAGAATATTAAAAGTTAAATTTTCGTTCATTTACAAGATTCAAAAAAAAAAAAAAAGATAAATTGATCACATAAAATAGATACGCTATTTGTACTGTATAAAGTTATAAGAGAGCATAAGCTACAAGCCAAATTTTTTAAAACCTTACTTCCAATTTCACAAATATGTATTCCTAGAAATTCAAAAGATGCTTTAGATCTATAATGTTGTAGTGGTGCAAAACAAAATATTCTAAATGTCAGTGGTATAGAAATTTAAGTAAAATTTATGTACATATAAGTTAGTTGTCCATAGAATAGTTTTGACATTTTATTGCTCCTCGGATTAAAAATCGCTGATTTAATCGATACCTTAGCCTCCAAAAATATTCAATTAGAAGTGTTTTTAGTTCCTTTATTTTGTAATTAAGGTTGCTACATAAATGACTGTGGAGACTAACAACTGAACTGTAGTTAATTGGTTCTACGTATCATTGTTAAAGGTCGTAAATAGAGATAACAGGCAAGTTGTGAAACTGTTCTCATGAACGGCATCAATAAGAGCCAACGTTTATCTCCTTAGGAAGAGCAGGTAGTGTGGCTTTAAACACCGTTTAATGGCCGGAAATTACGATAACATTTTACTAAGCAGGGTAACAGGGCTATAACATTACTTGGGAACTTTTCTGTGGCTTTACGGCCTGTTTAAGACTGTATAATTACCGCGGCGAATTTCATACATTGTGTCAGTGCTACTGGAACCATTTGGTACATATTAAGGGAAATTCCATCCATCAAATGGAGTGTTACGTCTAACTAAAAAAAGAAGGAATATGCAAGTCCGGACAAGGCTTTGAGCGCAATATTCAGAACTGTAAATTACCTACATTATCACTTCACAATAATTACAGAATCGTTATGCAGAACTTAATGAAATCTAATGCAATAATACTAATCATATAAAACATTCGTCAATTACAGTTATTAGCATTACAGTGTAATTAATTGGTTGTAAGATGAGATAATTCCAGTTGAAACGAACATCTGTAGAAAGGTAAAGATTAAATGAATTAATTTTAATTTAATTAATTTACTTTAATTGCAATGGAGCACAGGCTCCGTTGGCAATTTCCCTACACACCCATCTTCCCCTATCCTGCACCTACCTACATTTGCCCTCTACAAATTTTATCTTTAAATTCTTTCAAAGTTTTCGGTAAATTATTCATCATTTCTCTTGGTAACTCATTCCAATCCCTGACACCCTTACCTAAAAAAGAGAATCTTCCTACACCCTTGTGCCTGAAATCGAGTGCCAGCTTGTGGTCATGGTCATCTTTTCCCTTCCAAGCACTACTTTTCATACCTATTGCAATACCTTTCCATGCCTCATCGCCAGTATATGCCCTGTAAACTCCCATGACCCTCCTCATCCTCCTCCTGCCTTGCAGTGAATCCAATTTGGCCTCCCTTGTCCATTTCATCTGTAATATCTTGCATATATCCCACCAACTGAGACCATGTTGCCTGCTTGTAAAACCACTTACGTTCCTCACATATATTTCTGATGTGCTTGCATATCAATCTTTCCATTAATTTACCTACCACTGATGTCAAACTAATTGGCCTGTAATTCTCAACTCTATTTCTCACCCCTCCCTTATGTACCGGTGCTACTAATGCACTTTTCCAGTCCTGTGGTAAGCAGCAAGTGTCTAGACTCAATTTAAATAACATTTCAAGATAAGGTACAAATGTCACATCCGGCTATCTTTAAGATATCTGCAGTAATATTATCTTCACAAGCCCCTTTATTTTTTTTTCAGCTTTCTTATTTCCTTCATGATTTCCTCAGGATGGATATCAAATTTTTTACTATCGTCATTTCTAATTGTGTTGTTAAGCTCGTTCTCCGAATTAGACCCTCCTGTTTCTGATTCATTGTCCCTAATGCTTTCACTGAACCAGTTACTTAAAATCTCTGCCTTTTTCAAATCGTCAGTAACTTCTTCTCCATCCTTATCTATAAGTGTCTCTACACCCTCCCTTCCCCTCAGTTTCCTGATATAGCCATAGAAATTTCTAGATGCATCAGTCAATGGTCCCCCTGCACTGACACTACTCTTCATAAACCCATGTTTAGCCATTTTCTTTGCTGTTATTAAGTCCTTGTTTAGTCTTGTTTTAAATTTTCCCTACTACCCTGCTGTCTCTTAAGTCTGTTTTGTTCTTTTCTTACCAACCTCTTTAACCTCCTCACTTCCCTATTATAGTAAATAGGTTCTCTACTTCTCTTTATTTTCTGCTTTGGAATAAATTTTTCTTTCCCCTTTCTTATTATCTCCTTGAACTCTTCCCACCTTGACTCAACTGTACCTGAGCCTTCCTTCCATTTGCCGAATTGTTCTCTGAAATATCTCTTCAAATTTGAAACCTGTGCCTTTTTATAATTGTGCCTATTTCCCCCTTCAATTTTGGCTGCTGGTTTACTGAATCCTCTAATATCCATCAGAACTTCTTCATGATCACTTATTCCTTCAGTTACTTGATAACTCAAAAGGTTTTCATCGGGCTTAATTAGAAATATATCCAAAATATTTTGTCCCCTAGTGTTTTGCTCAACCACTTGTGTAAATCCTACTTCCCTTATTAAGATATTTGCAAATCTTTGTTCCCTTGTGTTATTTATCTTATTACCTTCCCAGTTTACACCTGGTAAATTTAAATCCCCACCGATGATGATCATTCTATTCTCACCTCTGAAATCTGAGTATGAATTTAATTTCTCCCCAAGAGCCTCATCCTCTTCTGTCATTCTTCCACTGCGGTAAACAGCCAACACTCTGATTTTTTCTTTTTTATTACCCCAGAAATCTACACCAAGTAACTCATGGTCTTGATCTATGAACGCCAGTGAACTGTGGTAGTTTTTGCTAACTAGTATGAAGACTCCTCCACCAATTGCTCCTCTATCTCTGCGGTACACTCTGTAACCATCAGGAAAAATCTCACTGTCTAGTACTTCTTCTTTTAACCAACTCTCTACCCCAATTATTACTTGTGGTTCGTGCATCTCTATTAAGTTTGCAAATTCGATTACTTTGTTCATTATACTTCTACAGTTTACCATTAACACCCTTGTTACTGGCTTTACATTTTCAGAAATTATCTCCTCTTTCCCACTTTTACCGCAGTCAGTTATTGTTTCAGCCATTTCATCTATTTCTTTAATAACTGTGACTTTCCCCATCGCGAATCTGCAATCAGTATCACTTTGATAATCTCTTTCTGTCCCTTCACCAGCAGCCCCTAACCTAAAAAGGCATAGTCCTGACCCCATCATCACTGGAAACGGGCTCCCTCACTGCTTTAGCTAACAACTCAGAAAGTACTCCCTTCCCCCTTCTATTTGGGTGTAGGACATGCCTAGTGAAACCCCACCTACCAATGGTGTTCACAGGCACAACCCCCAACACAGAACTAATGCCTTTCCCAAGTAGCACTTCCGTTTCCACATTAACCCGCCTCACAGCATAGTTCAATTGTGGCCGGTCATGGCGACTTAGGACCTGCATGAGCTCCACCCTGGGTGGCTGTGCCTCCTTCACCACCTTCCTCAGGTCACTCTCTATACTATAACTAGCGTTTCTATCAATACTATTTCCCGCACCTCCCACTATCACTACTCTATCATCCTTAGTGAAACTCCTACAAAGGGAACCTACATCCTCTATTACCTGGCCTAATGTTGCACTAGGTTTGAAAAAACTTGTGACCTGATATCCTGTACTTAACTGATCCTGCAGAAGAGGGCCTACACCTCTCCCATGGCTACTACCTAGCATCAGAACCCTTCTTTTCCTATTTTGCCCTGCACGCCCTTATTCCTAAAGGTCTGCTGCATCTTACCTACTCCTACTCCTACATCTACATGAGGCTCTTCTCCTCCTGACTCTGGCAACATGTCAAACCAATTTTTTCCACAATTACTGAAGTGTCTGGCTTGTTCATCCTGTTAACCATGATTCTCCTACGACCTGTTACCAGCTCCCACCCATCCTTATCAACTTCCTCCAACCCACTATCTCTACTTTCTGCATCTACAGCTTGAGCCTCGACAAGCTCAGCCCCCACAGGCTGTGCCTGTGCAGTCTGAGCCTCCACAGGCTGAACCTCCACAGGCGAGGCCACCACAGACCACGCCTGCAGAGGCTGAGCCTCCTCAGGATGAGCCTCAAGAACCCTGATCCTTTCACGCAACTCCCTAATCTTTTCGCCCATCTCCCACATCCTATAATCCCTAAGACACAGTGAACAAAACCATGGGAGAGCCTCACTTATTTCCCCCGTTTCCTCTTCCCCACATGCCAAGTGAAACCACTTCTTACACCAACTACAACCCATCCCCTTCGCAACGTACCTACGACAGGCGCCACAGTTTCCAGTCATGATTTTCCCAAATACTTCAACCATCTTCTAAACAAACCTAAAATTTATTTGATAAAGTAGTCTTATAAACTTTATACTATTGTATATTTTTAACGTTTTTTACTAAATATGATAGGCGCTATACTCGACTAACTTGTTAATATCAAACCTCTGTGTTTGGTGACAGGTTACGCTCTTTATGTTACTACGACAACATCAATTGAAGTCAGGGAAAAGTATAATATATTTTTTTAAGACCCAATATTCCAGTGAATTTCAAAGAAATTATTAACACCAGTCTAAGAGACAAAGGTTAATGGCCTCATCCAAAAATTTAATCTGCTGCTAGTGTTAATAAATATTTCATATTAAATTCTAAGACCTAAACATACTAGTATCAGAGTTTCATAGCAGCAACTATGAATCGTTTCCATATATTTAAGTCACTAATAATTTCTCAACTCTCCATACGAGAAAAGAAAACCTGCCAACAAGATTAAAATATGATACTCGTCTTTTCGGCGTAATAGTTCGTCAGAATCTCGATCGGAAACAAAGTTAATGTTCAGAAAGTACTTTACTTCATGTTATCAAGCACAACAGAGACAGCTGAAGCAGCGTGTTCTATGAGTATTTATAGAGCATCAAGTGACTTGGCCATTAAGCATGGCGGATGAATCTGCTGCCAGTGATAACTAGAAAATTACTTCAAAGAACAGAAACAATGTTTGATACAGATTTTGAGCGTAACGTGCACCAGAGGAAGCAATTCACGCACATGTGGATTCATAATGGGTATAATGCTGTCTCGTAAAATATTTTGAGAATATTCTTTAATCACACTGAAGAAAGAATTAGCACAGTCACATTTTCATCTGTTAAGGTCACTGAAAGAGATTTAAGAGGTAAAAGATTTTTATGCGACAACGAACTGCGTTGTATCAATGGCAATGCGATCAATCTCTGACGGAAATCAAATGATGACGGGATACTGAGAGAAATATGTCTCTCAACAAGATTATTACATTTAAAAGTAATATTACTTATTTTTGTTGTAATACAAGGTGTATTTTTACACAGTAAAATGTTGAATAATTGCCCTAATTATTTGTTATTTTCTTAGAAAGAAAGAGCGAAAATTGTATAATACAAATAGCAATGGATAAAGTAATAGAATTTTCCCGTTGTTTCCCTTTCGCGTACGTTGGCGTGCATACTATTGCGTTTGCTTTTTGTTTTTCTTCTAATCAAAAGGCAGAAGCGTTTGTAACGTAATATTTTTGTAACCTTTACTAAAAGATAGATTTCACAGTTTCGTTACTCTTATTGGGGCATTAATATTTTTTATAGTGCTTCTACATTTATCCTGAAGTACTATGTTTCAGAAAATTGATAAAATAAATAAACAAAATAACGTAGTTAAGAAACAATATTAACACAATCCAAAGAGTGGAGTGGTCATCTGTATTGTTGCGTGATCTTTGGTGGGTATCTCGTAATGCGGTGATCATCTGCGCTGCAGTGTGATCTGTGGCGCCTAGGTACGAACGAATTATCAACCTTCATAGGAGGTCACTTGAATTCATAAGATATGCCGATATTAAGCAGGTTATTTAGCTTTAAAACTGTGAAAACTCCATCCAAATTGGTTCTATAGGATTTGCTTGGTGTCTGGACGAAGAAACAGCCAGCTTACAGATTTATAATAGTGTAGATATTCGTTAGCTACTAAAGAAAATCGATGGTGTTTATCTTTTGTTATGATTGTCCTATAAGCCTAAAGTAACACGCCCAAAACTACAGATGAAATGGTAGTTCGTAAGCAGGTTAACGATTGACCTTGCAATGGTAACGTTAAGATGGGGCCCAAGTTCGCCTTGAATGGTGGCATCGAGGTAGTGCACCTGGTGGACGCTCCATCACGGGATGGCTGCAGTGCGTCAGCGCGTATCTGACGGAGGCAGAGCGTACAGCCTGATGGACGACCGCTAACTGCCGCGATTACCACGCGGACCAATGTCGCGACCGACGTTGTTGCAGCCAACATGTTCTCACACCTGCAATCCTGCATTTCACTACACGCGAGTCATAATGGATCAAATATAGAGCAGCTCTCTCATTTCGACAAGCAGATATAATTAGTAAAATCACGAGAGTTACCCATGTGGAGTTGTGAATTCATCGATTAAAATCAATAACAAATTAGAAACTGAATTTGAGACTCAATACGAACAATGTGAATTTATGGCAGATAGGTCTTGTATATTTTAACATTACGACAGATTCTGGAAAAATATAGCGAAAAAAAATATAGGACTAATTTTCATGGATTTAGAAAAAGGCTGCCAAACTCCCATGAAAAACGCTATGGAAAGCATTACATATGTCCCATACAGGTAACTCATTATTGAATATAATACAAGAAATGGACAAAAGTAACATGTGCCAAATTGAAACTGGCCATGCATTATCACAAAAATTTAAAACAAGTAAAAGTCTTCTGTAAGGATGCCCTATGTAACCAACTTTATTTAAAAACTTTATAGATGTTATTTTTAGAACATGGTCTTCAATGTGTAATAGATGGGTTTATAAATAACAGGTATTTTAGAAAATATCTACATCAATTACTATTCACTAATGATAAAGTTATCATAGCACAAGACGTTGAGGATGCAAATTACAAACGTAATCAACTATCAATCGAATATAAACATTGGGTCTTGTAATGAGAGTACTTTTACAGACAATAAAACAACGTGTTAATTTGACTGCAGTAAGTTTGGTTATTATGTGGGACAAGTCCACAGGTAGTGAGCTTCTAACAGTCTCCACACCATTTGAGAAAGCGGCGGTCAAGGACTCCTATCTGTAGACACTGGGTGGGCTCACACAGCCAAAGCTGTTTTGAATGGAACCAATGGATATCGTTAAACGCTTTTTTCATTATGGATTTATACCTCGTCAACGTTGAGGTCATTAGAGGCGGGAAAGGACTGGGGTCAAGGTACGGGAATGAAATCAGCCATGGCATTCTGAAGGAAGCATCCTGGCATTCGCATGGAGTGATTTGGGGAAACCATATATAACCCAAATCTGGAGGCCCTGACGGGGATTCAAACCTACGTCCTCCCGAATGCGATAAACGCTCAGGTGACCCTTTATCCATTGTGGTCGATCAAACTCGCCAATTGGCGAGGATTTACGACGGTGGGAATTACACAGACTTTCTGATAGCAAGGTGGGAACTCAGGACCGAATGAGAACGAACAACTCTTGATCTAACGCTAAGAACTGGCCAATCTCCAGATAGCAAACTTACTGATTGTGGTAACATGTATGAGTGCGTGAATTTATGTAGTTTAAAACAAGTGACTTGATTTTCTCTAAATTCTGTTTACACGACAAGCAGGGAAATGCTGCTATTGGCCGGTGGAGAGGACGCTGGAAACACAGAGGGAGAGATGGGAAGGCAGAGGAGGTCTTACGATTCCAAAAATCACGGGTCATGGTCGGGAATCGTGAGCTGATAGTACACACTTTCACAATAAATTTGGCCGCCGCTGAAAAATTCTATCACTCTTATTTTGCACAATCTGACATCACTGTCATCCCAGGAAACGGTAATGTAATACTGGAAAGCCAGTATTGCGTTACTGTTTCTTAGGATGACATTGATGTCAGATTGTGCAAAATAAGAGTGATAGAATTTTTCAGCGGCGGCCAAATTTATTGTCAAAGTGTGTACATCAAACTGTCAGACTTCAAGTTTAACGTTTTGCAATCAGGGACACTTCTTCGATATTAGAGGGAGCTATTTGATGAACCCACATGCTGGCTGACGATTTCAGATGAGTCGTTACACTGTTGACATCTGCCGTAATCAAAACGGTGAAGCACTTCATATTTTGCCGGACACAGTGGTTAGCACAAGTAGCTGCTCGTAAAATTCAGTCATGTTCACCTCTTCGTGACGCCTTGAATAGATAAATATAGATTGTTGAGAGTCCCCATCCCCTACTGACTAGTAAAACTGAGCTAAGATACATTCCAGAACAAACTTTTACTAGCGAGGACTTAAGTGTTCGCGCCTTTGAATTAACGTAATGTACGGTGAACCCAATAACCCTGTGTCTCAACTTGCATTGTAAAATCATTTTTGTATACAGTTAATGTCCTTTTATTGCTGTCTGGGGCTGATAAAATTTTGTAAAGTTACATCAAAATCAGAATGTAATGTTTTATTCGATTTTTAGCATTTTACGACCTCTGTTGTAAGACAAGATGTTGTAAGGCAAGATGTTGTTTTTAATTCTTGATTGTTTATGACTATATCTAACGTTAAATACACACTTGTCTGCATGCCATATGCTGTTTACATGAAATAAATTGGTCCTCTGGTCGTACAGCTATCCTTTAAAAATTCACACCTCTATCACAATTAATCAAATTTGCAATAATATCAATATTTAATTATATGGTTAATTAAAATAAAAGCACTACTAATGATGTGGATGAATTGTACATTGATGGAATACAAATTGAAAAGGAAAATAATTTTGCTATTTGTGTTCCATTTTAGACAGAAAGTTGAAATCAAACATGCAATTCAGTAAAAGAATTTGATTTGTAATGGCCCGAATGCAATCAGGATGCTCAGTTCAATCCTATAGAGCAGGAATGTTATGAACAGAAGTATTTGAGAGTTTAGTCTTCAGGATGACCGGTAGACGGGGTTCGGGACTGGAACTTAGACCCGTTTTATCTCCCCTATCCAGTGTGATGGCGCCTGAATCCGGCAGCTGTACTGGTGGGTTGTTTCAAAAATTAACATTAATAATTTTAATAATATTACCAAGAGTAATATTAATATTCTGCCGGGTTCGGCAGTACCAGTGATCTATTCATGGGTCATGCGTCCTTCTTCATATAAGAGCTTAGCGAGAAATCTATATATATATAAAGATCAATGTATGTATGTGTGTTTGTTGGTTTGTTTGTTCCTCACACAAATCCACAGTTTTGATCCGATTTCGATGAAAGTTTGCACACTTATCCTTTGAAACAAGGAGACAAGTAGTGTCTACATTTGGTTGAAAAATTTTCTGTATAAATAATACATGTTGTCTTATAATTTCGAAAAATTACTGAACAGTGATAGACAGACGCGTAGATTGTGTAGGTCTCTGTACTGTCTTTATATATAGTGGTCTGGTGGCTCAGTGCTTAAAGCGCTTTCTTACTGCTGTTTGGATCGTCGTTTCCGGTTCAAATCTCCGTGCAGGCAAAGATATTTAAAAATTGTTTTTGATCGTAAGAGTCACGCCTGGGCCGTCGATTATTCTGATTGAATGTTAAACTGTAGATATCACAAATTTAGAATTGCGGAAGTAAGTCTGCCTTTTTGTTACGTTTTGACGACTAAATGGCTATATCGATATTGAAGGAATTTGACAAGAAAATCTGTAGGAAGGGCACAGGATATATTTTTTTCGGTATGATTAACAGTTGTAGTCAAGAAATTTTGAGAACTTATCGAATGGTGACAAGAATATGTTGTAAATTGACTCTCTTCAAGAGAAAGGTTCGACTGTAGAATGATGTAGTGATAGCTTTCCTGTCATATTATGCCGACTCGGTGTTTGTTTGGGACCAACCCTTCGTCACCAACAACTTTCTATATTCAATTCTGACAAAGAAATTCTAAATCTACGCGTACGAAGTCGCGGGTATCAGCTTGTCACATAATACAGGCTCTCACTGATGTTAAAATTAATAAGCTATTGGAACATGCAAAAGGCAAGGCTCGTACCGTGGCCAATGCAGACGTTATCTGATCGAGTAGTCAATTGTAAGCGGAAGACCACGACTTTGCGTGTTAACGAGTATATACTTTGAGAACCTTGTCACTAAAACAGTTTACTTGAAACACCACACATTCTCGTTAGAAAGTAGCGAGTTTTAAATAACAAACGATTTAACTGGAATTCTGAAAATTATGAATTAATTTGCGGAAATGAGAAGGCAGTGTGAACTTCGCAGTTAGTCTCAAGAGTGTAAGTGAGAATAAAGGGAGTGTGTAATAAAGCACCACAAACTAGTGATGAACATTTCCTATTTTTTCATGGCCAGCAACCATCGTTTGTTGCTTTCTGTGACACATCATTGGCCGGTGTGGATTCAAGATTGGTAATAAACAGGCTCTTCGTATTGCCTTGTGAAGTTAATAACGACAGAAGAAGGGAGACTTTTATTTGATTGGCTTGTTCGGAGACGAGAGTAACTCTGATGTTAGCTTTCGTACCGAGAACACTGTTGTTTCTGTGATGATCTGTCTTGCAAGAAAATTTTTCTCTGTTACTTGGCGTGCTGTGGTTCAACATGATCGTGGCTCACATAGTCTCTCTGTAGTCGTGATGTCTACTTCATCCAGTGGCAAGTGAATGCCATTCAGTCACCTGAAGCCTCTCTACTGTCATCGTAGATGACGAGTAGCTGTTTCCAGGTCGATAACACAAAGTTCGTGGAAGGTATGAGGCTCGCCAACGGGAGTACTTGAGCTCATTAGCTACCTCACAGATCGACAGATAGACGCAATTGAATGGCTCGAATGCAAACCGACACTTATCGCTGGTAGCCACAACAATATGGTAATCTAGCAGTGACCACCACTGTCCATAACAACTAACGTCTCATTAGTCTATATATTAATAAAAATTATGGTCAGCTAAGGGAAAGTTATAAATAAACTGTGAGATAATCACGTATATGATTCATTTCGGGTTCGATTCATTACTATATTATCCCCACCCATTCTTTCCATTTCAGTACATTTATTCATAATTATTGCAAATGTCTATTTATTTCTTCTTAATTTTGGTAATAACACCATGAGGGTGCAATTTTTATTAATTTATGATTATTAATAATTTGCGCAAATATTAATCAACTTAGCATTACTTTTTTATTTACTGGTACATAATAGCCCATCACTTTGTATCTATTCTGGGCTCATATTTCCAATGTATTAAAAAATGCACATATGATTAAATTCCAGTTTGACAAAAGCAGTTCAATATTGTTCAGGATGTAACTGACTTAGCATTACTGTAGAAATTCCTAGTACACAGCAATCACAAGTTTACTAAGTGGCAGAGGGGTGAACAGTTCTATCCCCACTGCTGCTTCCCGAGTTGGGAAACTGCCAGGGGAAGAGAATCACCAGTTCCGTCTCGGCCAAGAAGAGAGACCACCTTAAACACACCATTATGTAATGCTGTCAAATTTCATCTATAATGTTTGCTGGGTTATACAGGAATGTATTGCAACTAACGGCATTTCTTTATTACGTTTTCCCTTTTTACTTCAAAACTCACAAGTTTTCCTTAATAAACTTGCCTACTAATTTATTATTATTTTTTCCTTCAGACCGTATTCACTTTAACACCTAAAGTATACTGAAATGTTGAATTAGTTTTGCCTTACTCAGCGTCAAGACAACATTAGGTGAACTTTTCGTATTACATATTTTACCTCAGGGATTCAAGCTTGCAGTTTGCTTCTGTCCACTCTCAAAAAATGGAAGGCACCTTGAAAGCTAAATCGTGTTTGTACTTCACTCTCGTATTCAATGAACTTGATACGTTTCACCAAGTAAGTCTCTAAAATTTTCCATTTAATTCCAACATAGATTCAGTTTATGATACGTCTTTCGGTTACGCGATTATTCTAAAGATGTGCACGGTACAGAATGTTGTATTAAGTCTTGTGGTATTCTACCAGACAGTACCAAACCTATTTTAAAGTTAAAGATTTTCGTCTCCCACTCATTGATAAATTCTAAATATTCACCGAGTCAGCTCTACAAATTCGAGGTACAATTGTGTTGTACCTTCTACTTGTTCCATCTGCAGCTATTGTCTTCCGTCGTTAGCATAAATTAATACCCTCGCTTCTTGTTAGTCTTCCTTGAGGCTTCGATTAAATCTCGCACAATGGGGCAACCTTAACAGCTTCCTCCTGTACCAGTTCATCTTTTTGATTTACAAATCGGATTATAACAAAGCTGTGGTTTGGAGTTTAAAGCTTTGCAGCCACAAAAAAAAACCGTCATACATATACTAATTAGAGCTGAAACAAAGCAGACTGCCTACGCTGAGACCTGCACACCTTAGAAGAAAGTTCTTGAAAGTGAAAGCCATTTCTTAAAGCGTAACTGTTGCTGTGACAATGTTAAATCAGGACTTTTTTGTGTCCTTTGACGTTACCTGCCCACTAGGTGGCTGAAAAGACGGTACTCGTTTTCCCCTTAATAATGTCGTGGCGTAGAAGTTTCTCTGTTTTGTTGGAATACGTAATTAATAGCCAGTGAAAAAGGTATAATTAAGTTAATGCAATTCAAATTTATTCATCACACAGCTGCAGAATTTTTTGTTGAAATTTATAGCAGTGGGAGACAAGTATTCTCCAGTGATGAAAAGAAAATGTTAGTAACGCATCTCATGCTAATTTTTACTTCGGACACGAAGACAATTTTTACAAGTAAAATTTTAATACATTCGTAACAAGGTGTAAACGGTGTTATATATATACAATAATGGCAAGTATTTTATGCTTTACTTCAGCTGTGTGTGGATAAAATGGGTGAATAATGTTTTGTAGTAAGAACGGAACAAGCAAATAAAAGTGGGCAAACACGCGTATTAATGGTCCGTATTCTCCTGAGTCGTGTATCTCCCATGTAGTGCGTCAGATGGCAGGCACTTAGCACAATTATCATACATAGTCTGACACATCCAGGTTAGGAACGCTCTTGCCTCACATTCGGGAGGACTCGCGTTCAGATCCCTCCATCCGGCCATCCAGACTGGGTGTGCCACGTTTTCCTCAAATCAGCTCAGTGAAATTCCGGGATGGTTCCTTCAAAAGGACATGGACGAATTCCTTCCCGTTCAATGCCCCTAGTCCTTTCCCGTTTCTAATGATCTTGACGTCAACAACACGTAAAACTGTAAGGAAAAAATACGTATTTAGTTAGCGGACTTTGTTCCTAGGCTTTCCAACGACGTACCCTGTTGCCGGGTGCTCTTCTAACTCTATCGTTCAGTTAGAATCAGAGGAATTATACGTAATCTAGAATGTGATGTACTTTGAATTTAGAACGTTTTAATTAAAGCTATAATATAATATAGCATCATACTGATAGATATTTCGTAAATAACGATTTCTTGATGTCATGTCGCGGAAGGCACGTTAGGTATTTGGTTTCTTGAAAAAAGAAGTCCGCGAATCAATTTTCACATATGTTTATTTTTCTTGAAACTTCACAATAACGTAAACACACCTAGACATCGGTCGATCCAAAGATACTAAGTGCGAACATAAACAAATTCTCCAACGATTATAACTTTCAATTAACTTCAAAACTACACTTTTCAAAACTAAAACTCGTCTCTGTCGTTCGCTTTATATACCCACTACAGAAAATTCTGGTATAATACAGAGAAAGCCGCCCGACTTTTCTCGAACACCGACAATGCAGATAACAATCAAAATCACATTAAAACAATCAGAATTAGCACAAAATTATTCGCAATAATCATGAAACACTCGGAAATGAAAATTAAAGATATTTATAAGTATTTACACTGAAAATTATCCAAATAAATCAGTCCAAACCGTTACAAATTGTCCTCTAAACTTCTTAGCTGACATCGGCACTTACAATTACAAGCCATTAGTCAATGTTTCATAAATAAATTTCTATTTGTAAATTAAATGATTTTGAGTAACACTCTTATAATTTGTCTCTTTAAATTTAGGTTCCAATCAATATATAATTTTTTATCACGGTCAGAATGACATCAAAACTTCAATAACCAAATGCCTAATTTTATTTTTAAATTTTTGTATTAGTTGGTACTAACTCTTAGGTTTCAGAGATATTCATTAATGTCTTTAATTGCAGGTTGCAATTTATTGCTGATGATGCACTTATCTATAGGGAAGTAAGGTGCTCTGACGATGGCTTAGAAATTCAGCGCGATCTGGATGTTATTTCGGAATGGTGCCAGAAATTGCGGCTTACACTTACCTGCAAAAGGTGCAAGGCAATGAGAATAAGTAACAAAAAGAATTCGTTTATTCAGAAGTAAAAAGCAAACAATTCACGTCTGGGCGTAGTAGTACAAAGCAACGTGAATTGGGGCTTGAACATAACTTCCGTCATAGGTAAAGCTAATTCTAGATTACGATTCACAGGTCGTATTTTGAGAAATTGTAATGCTCATAAAAAGGAAATAGGGTACAAAACTCTAATGGGTCCACCCTTGGATTACTGTTGTGGAGTTTGGCATCCGTATAGCAAGGACTTGATGGAAGCGTTAGAGGAAGTACAGAGCAGAGCCGCTCAGTCAGAGATAGGTTGCTACAGCCCTTACGAAAGCGTCACAGAACTGATACATAGGTTGGGCTTGGATTGTTTGTCAGACAGACGACGTCGTTTTCGTTTGAATTTATTGGAGAATATGCGAATTTTTTCTATTTACGAGCGCAATGGAATACTTCTTCCGCCAAACTACTTAGGTCGCAATAACAGGATGGATACGATTAGAGAAGTAAGATGCCGTACTGATGCTTTAAAGTATTCTTCTTTTCCTCGCGCTATTCTCGACTGGAATGGTGCTTAGCACCCTCTGCTACCCACAATATTTGTAAATTTTGAGTATGGATGTGGAAGTAGATGTACATATTAAATTTAATATGTACCTTGCAGAAACGAAATTCAGTACAATTATAATTAAGAAATATTTTCCTACTTTTACATTATATCGATTTAGACAACTTTGTTTTGAACACGGTAACTCGCAAAATGAATACAATGTTTAGGAAGTTCATGTCTTAAGTTCTGTTTTACATTTATAATCGATGTGGCAAGGTCTCATAATGCTGTTTTCCATTTGAAAATACACAAAAATCTGGGAGTTTTTACGAGGAATTGTTAGACGACGAAAGATGTGGGTTCAAATCGTACCTCTTATTTACAAACTGTTCGTTTGAAGGCAAATGCCGACTACTTGAGAAATAATCAGATTAATAGCATGAGTTACAGGAATTACTTGTATTATTCACTTAGATAATTAACGATTAAATAAGAAAGACACTCTGAAGTAGTGTTTATATCTACAATATAATACAACAGATGGCATAAGTCAGCACAGTTGTACAGTATGCAAAGTGGCGGTGGGCGGATGACGTCGCACTGGAGTAACAGAACTCATCGCTGATGGAGAAAGTACGCTTCTCACCCTTCAGTGGCATAGGGATGTGAGTCGCGCCTTGGGGAACTCCATCTGCGGCACTGCAGCCAACAATGGACATAGCCCGCGCTCCAGCCGCTGATTTCCTGAGGGAGTCTGCGTTCCGGTTTCCCGGATTCGCTTCGCTGCTACATGCTGTTTGCGACGGTAGTTACCGCATCTTCCATTTCACCGCGGTGATTTGGGGACAGGCTGTCCGTACATAAGGATTTTCTCGTCTCTGATTCAAAAAAGTTGGTCTGGGTAGAGTTATAGAATTCTGACCGGAATATTCAAAAAATTCTTCATCATGATTCTATAAATCCTAATCACGAAGCAGAATCTTGGCTTTTGTTGAGAATCTTGATATAATCACGTAACGACATGGTTTTTCTCTGTAAGAAAGAGATGTGTTACTGAAGCATATACCAGCATATACCAGCAAATACTAATGACTTACCCATATTTCAATGAAACTGTGAAAAATAATTATAAGAATAATGAATATAATACATCATCTTTGTAGCTGTTTCATGTTATTCAGCAGTGCCAACTTTTATTATGTAGTTGCGATATGTTTACCAGCAGATTTGTCTGTCGCGGGCCGGTGGGTAAAACCCAAGAGTCGTCATATGATTGTTTTTGTTTGTTTATTTATTATTTCTTATTTTTTTACACCTCATTGATATGGAATTCAATACAGGCGGCAGATGACTGAAGGCAAGGAATTAAAAGGAATCTGGGCATCACCTTGTGAAGGAACCATTTCAATATTACCAGGTAGTAATTTCTGGAATCTATGGAAAAGCGAATTCTAGATGGCCGGAAGGGGAATCGAAACCACATCCTCCCGAATGCTAGGTCCGTGCATTATCACCCACCCAGAAGGCTATGAATCTGATTGTGACCGATATTGTGTATTGTCTTGATGGTACGATAAATTTTTCATTACAACTCTCAGCTTCTAGTAAATCAGTATTGCTTTACTCTGGTTTCTTCTATTTTCATATAAACGAAGTAACTAACCAAACTGCAAGTGAATATCAAAGTCAAAATATTGTAACTATATTGTATACAGATGTTTTCTCTGGGTTGCTAATATTTCCTTGTGTACCGGTTGCCGAATTAATAGCACTTTCTTTTTTTTGTTCTGGCTTTACGCCTCGTCGACGTCGAGGTCATTAGAGGCGGAACGTGAAGGAATTTGGCCATGGCCTTTTGAAGGAAACATCCCGGAATTCGCCCGGAGTGATTTGGGGAAACCATGGAAAACCCAAATGTGGATGCCCGGACGGGGATTCGAACCGGAGTCCTACCGAATGTGAGGCCAGAGCCTTAACCGCTCACCCACCACGCTCGGTAATTACTAGCACTTATATCACTAAGACTGAGAAGTACTCATATTGGTCACGAGGAGCGCTGCTGCCGCTAGACTGAGTAATCGCATTACACATTAATAATAATAATAAAAATAATTGGGGCAGTTAATGATAATGTCACAAACTATATTCAAGATCGGAATGTTAAAAAAAAAAAATATTATTAGCAAAGAAGTATTTTGTGGTTTTCTGCCAACCTCATGTCTTTGATTCGATCAGTGGCCAATGGTGATTTTCTATTGAACAGTTGGAATAAAGAACACGTGAATTTGAAATAGAACTTTCATATATTATATAGTTTATATTAAATACCGAAATACGATAACTGAAATTCGACTTGGCTGCTTCTCTGAAAATACTTCTATAATGATATACGTTAATCATACTGTGTGTTTCGACATAGTCTTTAACCTTGCGCTGGTTACTTACCACCAGCCGCCGGTTGAGTCGTGCTCAAGCCGTGACTTTTCTAATGCCGGATATGCAAGCACAATAACTCTATGCGAATTATTGTTTCACAAATTAATATCTGATGGTATCGCATCATTTGAACGATTTCATGAATAATTTCTTTCAATAAATATCCCAAAACGTAATTTTGATGCCACAGTCATATAGGTATTGAAACCAGTGATGTTACAACTGTCATTTCAATGCAACTTCGTCTTATTGCAAGGTACTATGAACTACAGGATTATTATCTCTATTATTTCTTCAATTAAAGGTACGTGCTAATACAGTAATATTTTTTTCAAAACAGTGCAGCTCCGTAGTGACCCTGGGAACCATTTATGAACCGGATTAAAATATTTATTAAGTTACAAAATGCCGTTATTGTTAACGTTATTCATCTCCAGGAGGGTTCAAATTGTCCCTTTATTAATGCTGCCTCCTAAGTTTGATTGCAAGGGATATGAGTTCTAAACCCTCAAACCTGATGTTGTTTCCCGAAATCGATCTATTTTACAGTACTAGGAATTTATAAACATATCATTGACGAACGCATCTCTCGTACATTAACGCTTTTCTAACACTGTCACAACAGTTCATAGAGTGGAAAGATAAACATCCAACAATATAAAAAAAGTTGCGAATATTGCTTGCGTTGTACGGCGTTAGAACACCTATTATACGGTCCATGATTACTGTTGCCTCACAGTTTGGTTTTGCCTCAAAGCCAGGTTGTTTTATACTGTAGAAACTTGTCTACTCATCCTGTATAAAGGCATCTCTTGCATTTTCGGATTACACTTTTGAGCGTTGTGATTAGTTTAAGTGTGAATAAAAATCCTGTTTATTATTTCTTTTGCCAACGTTCCTTTTTCTCAATTAAATCTAAGCATATAGCAGGGAATACGGTATCAGTTGATAGGCTGTCTGATCGACTTTTGAAATAACATTTTATTTATGCTAAAACAGGTTGGTCCGCAACACCTGAGTAGGCGCGAAGCAGCCAGCTTCGCATAACAGTCGTCTTGGTAGCGGTAACTTGAGAGGACAACAACTGTTGTTCTTTAACTCCTATGTAAGGAATACACCGATCGGCTAAGACATTATGACTACCTGCTTATTAGTGTGTTGTAACACGCGAACAGCCAACCAGCATCGGTTTCCGAGATGCTCTTTCCCAGGTGCCGCAGACACAA
Organism: Vandiemenella viatica; assembly: GCA_031002005.1. Classification (NCBI taxonomy): domain Eukaryota; kingdom Metazoa; phylum Arthropoda; class Insecta; order Orthoptera; family Morabidae; genus Vandiemenella; species Vandiemenella viatica. The sequence continues at coordinate 87,827,369 of CM061919.1, read as the reverse complement.
GCCACCGGCCCATAATTTAAGAGGATTTCGTGATCTGTGACATCTGGTGCCAGACAACTCAGGAAACCTCACAAGGACTTTTCGAATCGCTGATGTATTGCGCTCCAAAGATGGAGCGGCACACGAATAAGGCTACGGCCACACTTGCGTTTTTTTCACGCCGAGACCCAGCGGGAAAAAAACGTGAAGTGGCAATCCCGCAGACTATGTCACACTTGCGTGTTTTTCCCGCGAGTGAAAAACACGCTGCCTATCCCGCGCGTGCACATACCAGCAGTTTTTAAAGGTTCAAATGCTTGTCAACTAGACTGCTCTCGAAATTATGAACAGAGTTTCAGAAAATCATAAGAATGCAGTAATTGCATTATGTGCCGCGGTAATAGTTGTGCGTCGCCGCCGTCGTGAGAGGAGAATTCTGTATAATATCATGCACAATGTTTATTAAAATATGAGTAAACTTACCTAAATTTGCTTTCGTTTCTTCATCAAAACCTTCCCACATGCCATCGAAAACGGCAGAATTCCCTGCTGCCCATGAAATCCTCTTGATATCTCTGTTTTTATAATCCGAATGTCTTGGGTAATACAAACAGGGATATTTTTGTACTTCCAGTATTAGCAGTTCATTATCTACGCAATCCATAATGAGAACAAACAATGAGAACGCAACAAACAAGAGTCAATCACCGCGGCGTGTTTTTCACGCAAGTGTGGCCACTCACTGCAGCGTGAAATCCCACTGAAAAATGGGCCGGGGCGCGTTCTGCTGCGGGCGACCTTGAACACGCGGCTCTCTCCCACTTCCCGCTGCGTGAAATCACGCCAGTGTGGCCGGCCTCATATACTTCAATGTAGTTCATATTGTCGCGGGATTTCACGCTCAAATCCTGCGTGAAAAAAACGCAAGTGTGAAAAAAACGCAAGCGTAGCCTAAGCAGGTAGTCATAGTTTTTTTGGCTGGTCAGCACATTTTTCTATCACTTACCAAAACTAGTAAACAGAAAAAAATCAATTTCATTGCATTCCGACTTCAAATATTGTATACAAATAGGTAATTAGATCGTAATAGTAAACTCTATTTGCTATTATAGACTTTACTGAATATTTAAATTCAGTGATCCATCTGAGTGATTGATTGAAAAGGATGAGTTGAATCCCGCCTCTAATGACCTTAGCCGTCGACGAGGCGCAAAAAAAAAAAAAAAAAAAAAAAAAAAAAAAAAAAAAAAAAAAAAAAAAAAAGTTGAATGCTTGAAAGTTTTGCACTGGTTTATTCTTATCTTCTTACAAAATAAAAGGATTCTTTTTTTCTTAATGATACTAACCTTGTAAATGTAAGCTTCTTGATGAGTATTCACCAGATGTTCCTTTTTATCGCTGACATTATCTTGATTCGTGCTGCTTGTGCGTAAACTGTGGTGCTAGATTGTGTTGTGGGCTACAACTTGGCCGTACCCAAAGAAATCACCCTCCATAAAGCGAGCTCGAGAAGCCGTCTGATCCTCTGTATGCACAGGACTCGCAAGCGGGCAGCGTCTGTGTGTCGTAAAAAAATATATAAGAGCTGGCGGGGAACTGCGGTAAGAGGCGGCGGCTGTAAAAATACGGCAGCGTGAATCGCTAATGGAAAAGCGCTGTAGTCGATAGCGGGCAGGAGGTAAACTCGAGACGTCAAGTACTCGACTCCGGCGTCTTAGTTGCTACGGTCGTCATCGGAGTGCTCTTCTTTGAGGCCACTAAATAGGGCCGGCGTTCTTTTATGTCTCGAGAGACGGAGTAGACGAGAAGTTAGCACACCCTCTAACTCTCTCACAGCTCCTCCAGTAAAATGTATAGGCAATGCAGTTCGGATCCGGATTTAAAAATATTTCCATAGAAACTTAACTGCGTCACGGTACATATAACATCCAACTTACTTATCAATGGGTTTACTTAATTATGCCTGATTTCACACTATCACAATACTGAATCAGTATTTTGTATGTGATGAGTATCTCTCAAGCACTTTTTCAAGTGCCCTGGCTATATGGGTTATTCTTTGTGTAGGTTTAGAAATGGAGACGACAAGGAAGAAGCTGCATCATATCCCAGAATGTTAGGGAAGGGGAGGGGGAGGTATGTGGGCAAAAGTATCCCGAACCCACCGGCCAGGGTGCCTAGCTGAACAAAAAGCAAACATTAAAAACCTTTCTTAGAATATGCGTCATTTGGTTTTGTTTTTTTGTTTTTGTTTTTTTTTTTGCCTTAAAATATTCTGACTTTATCCAAAAAAAAGTTTAAAGTAAAAAAGAATTGTCGAGAGCGGGGGGATTAAAACGATTACTCGGGGCCCGATAATTCTAGCGCCGTCGCTATAGATATGCCGACGTAGACTCATAAATGTCTTACAGATGTCACCCAAGATTTTCCAAGGGTAGTTACAATAGGATATAAGCATGTATTATTTTTGTATTTTAAATCAATTGTTTGCCCTGTTATATAACCGTAAAAATGTAATTTTAACGAAAATATTAAAATTTAACATTAAAAAATATTTCAAAACTGTAATCCCGTTTCGACGATTTAAACGCCGCCAGTTTGGCGCACTATACTGTGACGTCATTGAACACGACTACATTGGAGCATTGTATATTGTGGAATGTTATATCTAAAACGTTTTGTGGTTTGTGACTAATTTTGACATGGAAGAAGGACGAATATCATTTTATGAATACTGTATTGCACTTATGTGCAAAAATACGATTATAATGCACCTGATAAAGTGCGAGATGCGAATGTAAGGAAACAGTGGTGTGTGGCTGTGAGAAGACATAAAGGTAATGATAATGTTTCTTATAAAACCTCAAGAGGAAAAGAACCGCTGACTAAATCTATGAAAGAATTGATCATTTGTAGGAGTGATTAGTGCCAACATTACATTCAAAAAATCTATAGTTACAAAAAAGAACATAATGCAAATATCAGTTGTGTTCATTATATACGCAATAATTTTAACGGTAGTCTAGCAAGAGAATACTGTACAAAACGCCTTCTGGAATTAATTGGAAAAGAATTTACGTGTAACACGGAAAGGGGGGAGGGGTGAGTTCCAGGAAAAGCCACCTCAGGCTGCGTGGGGGGAAGACTGGTTCAAAGAAGACCAAAATGGAGCAACGTATTTTACGGACGCTCTCTTACGACCGCTGAGATTTTCTCGCGCTTGTGGCTTTGAATGATAGCCAATGGGTGAAACTCTCGCAACACTCGCGGTCAGAAGAGTGCTGTGTTATTCAAAGCGTTATGGTGCCCATTATTGTCTGTAATCTTTTTTATTACTTTGATACGTATTGGTTACAAAATTTGAAGATGTATGGTGCTAGGTGCAAAATACAAGTTGTATGATTCAAGGTATCAATGCCAGGTACAAGATACAAGACACAAAATCAAAGTGTGGTACAAGAAACAAAGATTTAAAATGCAAGATACAGACTTCTTGGATGCAAGATACGAGATACATGCTTCTTATAGTCTATTAAAATGATCATTCACAATGTACGCTTCTTGTGGGCTTGCAGCGTCGTCGTTCGGTGAGTTTTGTTTTCTTAGGCAGCTGCAGTATAGGTCTAGGGCACCACAGGTGCATATTCAAATATTGTTCAGTACTATTTGTCGATGATTACTGGACTGGTGATAAGATATCCGTACTTATCCCAAGTATAAATTTTAACTCACTGCATTCCTTGATTATTTGTCCCGATGTTTGCAGTAAAATAATAAAAAAATATTTCATTGTAACTTCCTTTTACGGACGTGAAACACTACAATACTGTACTTACCCGCTAGTGTAGCAGCGTGTTAAAGCGCAACCTAAGTAAGACAGGCGAGGTCCAATGTGCCCAAGTTCAAATCCTGCGCCCTGCGTACCGGCCAACTCGATTGCGGTAATAAGGCGGTTTTCGGCAGTCAACTAGACGAATGCTGACACGGTTCCCATTTTTCTGCCTCATAGACTATACATTTCACAAACAAAAGTACATTCATCAAAGAGAATATCAGTTACATGAATCGCATACACATGGCAACACCTGAGATAGAATAGATTCCTTCTGAGAAGCGAAGGGTCGTCAATCCACCACTGAAGCAGTTCATGATAATAACTAGTCCCTACTCGTGATTATAAGAGGACTCATGAATATTAATTGGAAATAATGATATGTTTGATGCTACTGTTTAATGGTCGACGATAAGAAAACAAAAGTAATATTAAATTCATATAGCTTTACTATGCAGGAAACGATAAGAATATCCCAGCTTCCGGTGAGAGAGTTTCAATTTACATCGCAATCCGCCTCTACCGTGGCTAATCTAACTTAACGTATTAATCCTACTTGGAAAATGGGAACTGCACTTTACTTGGAAAGCGTATTGCACATGAATAAAGAGAAGGTTTGTCAGCGATAATTGTCAGTTTATAGGGCATTAAAAATTCCATCCGAGACCTGTATTTAAGCGAGAGATTTACCGATGTGCAGTTTCGAGCTTGATCAAACTAAGCCACTACATCACTCACTAAAAGACTATGACGATGAATTTTGCCCAACATGGGGTTAGCTTGACATGCGTCGGCAGCTGGAGAAATTTTCTTCATTCGAGATTTGGCAGCAGTGAGGGTAAGGAAGTGGTCAATAATTGCATTTTGTTAGTTCGTACACAAAATACATGCGGTCATTCCTAAACCTGCCAGTATTGCTAGCATCTGAAGATGTTTATGCTGATTTGTCCATCAGATACGCACTCAACACATGGCTTGTCCTGGAAACCCTTAGTTGTGGATGCCTAAAATGACTGACACTGGATTTCACCACATCGCTTACCATTCACATCACTGAAAAGTCGCATCACTTTAAAGTTTCCGAAGAAGTGAGTGATAAGATGGGTTCAACATTCATAGAACGTTGGAAGCTGGTGAGGAAAAATAATTTCAACGAATGGTTAAAAAGTGACTAATCAACAGTTTCTCTAACAAATAAACTCGCAACTTACCACGTCAGGAGCTTTACGATATAATATTACATTTTTTTTATATAGCTTCACACCTGGTTGAAGTCGAGGTCAAATATAGGGGCAAGTAGTTTACTGTCACTGTCTTTTGAAGGAACCATCTTGGTATTCACCTTACGTGATTTTTGGAAAGCGTGGAAAACAGAAATCCGGATGGATGGACGGAGATTTGAACCCGCATCCTTCTGAATGAGAGAACCGAGCGTTATCGCTCACTCGATTTTTTCTAGGTTTGTGTTAAATGAAATTCTAGGTGAGTAACTATGGTTATGGTTCTCCATATTTCGTGGCGTGAACGGCTGTCCCGCGCGCTGCCTGTCGCGGTGTAGGGCTGCACCCAGCCCCGCCCTGATTGCCTCCTTGCGTCGTAATTACAGGAGACAGCTGAGCGGCTGAGTATGGCCCGCTGAGCCTAACATCACCTGACGTGCTAGCCTCGGGCGCACCTCTCACTGTCTCAGACGCTATTCAGGTTCTATTACGTCACCACGCCGAGCTGCAGTATTTCGGCACTAAACGTTTACCGTGATCGTTTGAGTACGAAGCAGAATTGGCTTAAGGCCAATTTGCTATCTGAGCAGTTTAACAGACTATCTCCTCTGTTTAATCATAGCCCGCTCATCTCAGAAGACGAGTATCTGTCCGCATATTCAATTATAGTTACTTCACTTATATGCATTAGAAATGGCACGGACTTAAGACGCAGTAACAAACTGTACAGTAGTAATTACAACCCTGGACGAGTTTCTCGTCTTAAATATTTTAAGTGATAAAAACTAACATAAGATTTGCGTTCCTACGAAATGCCAAGTAGATGGTACCCGATATTATATCTAGGATTAGTTAATACCCTGGGCTGCAAAGACTTGTTAATTTGGTGTTGCTGTAGATACCAAGTTGACATAGTGAACACATTGGGAGGACCTCAGCCAACAATTCAGCGTACGCACTTTACCCGGTGCTCATCCGGTTTAGTTTACTTGCAGTGGAAATAGGAGTTACCATCTACTGCACTCTTATCTGGCCGATAATAAAGTACGGTTGCCCTGTGTGGGGATACGCAGTCCGTTACCACCTGGCAAGATCGCAGGTGTTTGAGAATAGAGAAACAATGTAGCTAACTCTGGATCGCCAACCCATTGGTAAATCGTTTTGCTGACCCATATCAGAAAGTGAACAATACAAACAAAAAAAAAAAAAACTTAAGCTACGCCAAGGAAACAACAAATAAACGTTAAGCTATGTTAATTGATAATGATTGAGATATAAATGTCTTAGAAACCTTCAAACTGATCTGCTTTATAGAAACTAAGCAAAGCAGAGAAAGACGACAACATTGTATATTGCATAGCAACTTTATTCTCTGAACTGAAAAGACCTACTTGTAGTTACAAAGCAATAAATAGGACTTTATTACACCTGGTATTAGTTTAATAACACAATACTACAGAGAGTATATTCATGAAGAACGTTGTAAAATCTGGATTAATTCATACCGCAGCTTCAAAATTGAGAACTATAATTCTGTTAGAGATTTTTGATGGAAGCAATTTCATCAGAACGTTGTCTTCCTTTCAGCAACCTAATTAGTTACCATTATTCAAATACCTATTTGTTAAAAAACATCAAATTAATTATATGCCTTATAACCAAAAATAAAAGGCGATTAGAATGAAAAATAGTAATAAATTGGAAATCAAATTCCTATAATCCCTGTTTATAGATTAAACAAATCTATTAACGTTACAGATATGGGTTTCTTGATACTTTGGTTCTTCCGTCAGGAAGTGGCAGAATCACAGGAACTAAAATATTTCAATTTTATTGCTGCACTTATATTAAATGAATCCCTTATTACCAGAAAGTAACAAACCTTGAAACTTGTTAGAAAAAATACAAACTTTCCGGACGCCATATATTGTTAAATCTCTGCTGAATTCATCTCATTTAGAATTGGGCGAACAAATAATATTGATACTTTCACCATATATAAATAATTAAGTATATCGCTAAGTAAAGACTTACCTCCTTATAAAACAACAAACTGCAGTACTACAGTGATAGATGATTTCTGTAGTTCTCACCTGAAACAAAAGAACGTTTATAAATTCAAGCAAAATAACTTCTAATAAGAGAGATAAAAAAAATTAGTTATTGAATAATTCATATTCCTTTCTCGTACAAAAATGATGAAGAAATATAACATCATGAATGTTTAAATGAAGCCATCAAAAACACACCATTAATAACGGAAACAAATGGTTTTGAAAGTAACGTAAGGTCTTACATTTTGTCATAAAACATACACTCTCGCTGCAAAGTGTGCAAAAAAAAAATTTAAACAATAAGATGGTCGGAGATCAAAGAAGCATGATTCATTTCCTCTTCGGACTGGCATCCGCTAAGAGATCGGCGGTAGAAATAAGCGGCCTAATACACGGTCCGTGAGTAAATTTATCGTTCGAATTGCAACTGGAATACTGGGCTGAAGCTGAAATACACCGAAAAGCCAAATAAACTGATACACCTGACTAATATCGTGTAGGGCCAACGCGAGCATGCAGGTGTGCCGCAACACGACATGGCATGGATTCGACTAATGTCTGAAGTAGTGCTGGAGGGAATTGACACCATGCATCCTGCAGGGCTGTCCATAAATCCTGAAGAGTACGAGGGGGTGGAGATCTCTTCTGAACGGCACGTTGCAAGGTATCCCCAGATATGCTCAATAATGTTCATGTCTGTGGTGTTTGGTGGCCAGCGGAGGTGTTTAAACTCAGAAGAGGGTTCCTGGAGCAACTCTGTAGCAATTATGGACGTATGGGGTGTCCGTTGTCCTGCTGGAAATGCCCAAGTCCGTCGGAATTCACAATGGGCATGAATGGATGGAGGTGATCAGTCATGATGCGTACGTACGTGTCACCTGTCAGAGTCATATCTAGACGTCAGGGGTCCCATGTCAGTCCAACTGCACACGCCCCACAGCATTAAAAAGTCTCCACCAGCTTGAACAGTCTCCTGCTGACATGCAGGGTCCATGAATTCACGAGGTTGTCTCCATAACCGTTACACGCCCATCCGCTCGATACAATTGGGAATGAGACTCGTCAAACCAATGTTTCCAATCATCAATAGTCAAATTTTGGTGTTGACGGGCCAGGCGAGGCGTAAAGCTTTGTGTCATGCACTCAGGAAGGATACACGAGTGCGCCTTAGTCTCCGAAAGCCCATATCGATGATGTTTCGTTGAATGGTTCGCACGCTGACACTTGTTGATTGCCCAGTATTGAAATCCGCAGCAATTTGCGGAAGGGTTGCACTTTTATCTCGTTGAACGATTCTCTTCAGTCGTCATTGGTCCCGTTCATGCAGGATCTTTTTCCGGCCGCAGTGATGTGGGAGATTTGATGTTTTACCGGATTACCGATATTCACGGTTCACTCATGAAATGGTCGTACGGGAAAATCCCCACCTCATCGCTACCTCGGAGATGCTTTGTCCCATCTCTCGTGCACTGACTAAAACACCACGTTCAAACTCACTTAAATCGTGATAACCTGCCATTGTAGCAGCAGTAACCGATCCAACGCATACGATAGACATCTATTGTATCATATAGGCGTTGCCAATCACAGCACCGTACTCCGAGTGTTTGCATACGCATGCCTATACCAGTTTCTTTGGCTCTTCATTCTACGTAAATTCACTTTCTACCATTTTATCCTGACTTCACACAACGTTTTGTATAGGTTTCATACAAACTTTCCTGAATTTTTTCATCTATATTTTTAGTATTCGATGCCTAAAATAAATTTCGTATAAATATATTTAAATACAGTATCTAATATTGGAACATTTATGTATTTTTACCACCCCAGGTATGCGTAAAATAAACTTGGTGTTATGAAAGCCCCCTTGGATTGAATTTCCCTTCAGTTTCCCGTTAATTATTTATGAGATAATTACATTTAAAACATTCTCGTATTTTACCACATTTTAAAAACCTTTACTTATTAATAACCAATTTCTTCAGACGAAATCACAAAAAGTATTTATCTTGTATTACTTAGACTTTGACATTGTCCTAACTAACATATAAGTAATTTTTTTTTCTCGTCATCACAGCCAGTGATTGAAAACACGTTATAATTTTCACTTTTGTAACATGTATAGTTTTTCTCTTTTACGGAAGCATTTCCGCTGGCCACATCATCAGCGTTCCATACTTTGTCGCTCCCGTCCGGGGTTATAGGTCTCTAACTCAAGTCCGGAATAATTTTTGTTCGCATTATTGTTTCGCTAATGCAAGTTCGGAGATAGTATATAAAATTATGTAAAGCAAAAAACAAAATAAATAAATGAGATAAAAAATATTGCTTCTATGCAAAAGCATGAGTGGTTCTATCTGTCAAAGTTTGTGTAGAAGAAGTTATGTTTAGTCAGTTTGTTTTATTGGAAAATAAGGATGTAAACGACCATTCAGTTTTAAAATAGCAAACTTAATTTTAAACAAGGTATTCTCAAATCATTACTACCAACAAAATTGAAATTTTCATCCAATATCGACCATACCCTTTATCTAAATAACAAAAATCGTTTCGCGTTTTTAAGTTGCAAAAAAAGGAGCAATAGCAATTATTTCACTGTTATAATGGAAAACATACTCCTAATTGAGAATGCATTGCATCCTAATGGATCGTGAAAATAGTACCAACATTAACTGACTAGTATTAAAACTGACTAGTAACTAACAGCGCCAGCGACAACTTTACAAGGCGTTGGAAGTTGGACTCCGATACATAATACGAAAATACCTCATATATTAATTTCAAGCGAGTTCATTTGTATTTGTGAAGGGTAAAATAATACGAAACCCTAATTCCCAAAGGCTCAACTGATGTCCTATTTATGGTTCCTAAGGGTTGTAGGAGTTACCTAGAAAAAATCGCCTAGGACCACTGACCGTACCTCGAGAAGGCCGTTCAAGATCAATGTAGGCTCAAAACCCTAAGATGTCACATTATTTCATGACTAAATTGGCTGATGGGGAGGATCATCCAGTGGAAAAAGAGGCCATATTGTCTTACCTCCGCTGTTTGTTCATCTGTCAAAAGGCTCCAACACTTAAATGGTGTAAGTTGGAGACTTCGAATTTATACAGTTTTTCACTGACCCAAAATTACATAACGTAATTAAAATTTTTTGACTTTTGTGTAAGGAGGAAGAAGAAACTTGACTGAATGGAGGCTTTCCCAGTGTATTAATTGTGTAAAATATTCTCGGGCTTCCCACCGAGGTAAGGTGTCAGTTTTAAGCGTCGATTCTAAACTTGTCTGTGGCTTCATCAGCTGGCGATCACGGATCCAGAGAGTGGCTTCGAAACGTCGCTTCAAATCGATGATCTCCCTCGGTGGAAAGTCCTAGAATATTTTATACAAGAAGAAACCTATTTGTTTATTTGAGTGGCTCCGTGGCGCACCGTTGCTTAATCTGAAAACGTGTCAAGTATTGATTTTTGTACTATGTGACTACCTTCCGACCTACCACACCTACTAAGGTCATTATTATACGTAACTACAATAGCGCAAGGCAATGCACTTGCTAGGTTATATTATTTTGTCTAGTTTTTCACTCAGGTTTCTGCTGTCTTACGTGTTCACCCGCTTGTATCTGAGGCTGCCTGCACCCTAGCAAAGCCACTCCGGTGGGGTTTACGTCGGCGCCTCTGTCCGGAAGTCTGCCGTAGGTGAAGCTGCCCGCATGTCTGCAAGCGGAGGCGACACGATAAGAGCCTCCGCGCCTCGAGGTTTATCAGCAGAGTGAGCTGGACCTTCGGCGCGTAACGGCGCCATTAGTAAGCCCGCAGGGTGGCGCTACGGCCGGCCACTTCACGCACTGCAGCTAATTGTGAGCGGACCACGACTGCGGCGCGCAGATAGCGACTGCTGCAGTCAGAACGTCAAGGGCGCAAACACCACTGGCCTCACTAAACATCTTGTGAAATCCTTTAAGAGGTTTGCTTCAAGGACGGTAGAACTTATAGACTTTATATATTAAAAACAATTTAACTGTGGGATATCATATAGCTTTATTCAGAAAGTATTTCTCAATTTGGAAATACAAATATATTTCCTTTCTTCGTTTGTCCGAAATTGGTTAGCCTACAACTAATGTAGAAAAAAAAGAGATACGTTTGGCACAGTGTAACACACTCTCTGTATAATTGCTTTATTTTATCTTCTGTCCTGCTCACGGTAAGACATGCAACACACTACTTGAGATATGTGTGCTTACACTATGTTCAGAGCTTTCGTCTACTACTCATTACTTTTTTAATTAAAGGTTCGTTTGCCGTGCGGTCACCAGTCGGTAAGCTTTGCTAATTGGTTCAGCTACTTTAATTACAGTCACAGAAGATAAGTAAAACTACTGAGAAATACACACACACGTGCTACTTTTCACAGATTTATTCTTCTGAAACTACATAGTCCCAAAGCAAGCCACCAGACAATAAAACTAATCTCCTTCATCACCGAAAAGTTGCAGATTCAAGTACAGTTAAAGCTGAATGAACAGTGAGTACAAGTTCCGCAATTAATTAACAAACAATCGCGTGGTGCAAGTCTGTAGCAGATTACGAAACACAGTTTATATTCAGTCACGTCTCGCAGAACGACTTTCACAGTTCGACATATACCTCAGCTCACATCACACCGTGTCCTTTACTACGGAACATACTTTAAGCGGCAGTACAACACATACGCGGCACACACGCACGCGGCCGTAGCCCGTCAGCTCCCGCCGTTTCTTCCGTACTCCACTGTCGACAATCCCCGACTGTTCCACGGTGCGCTAGGCGATCGCCCAAAGCCAAAGACATTACATATCTCTCAGATCACACTCTCAACTCCAAATATCCGTAACATTCAACGGTTATGTTACAACAGGATGAATTTCGATACAGAATGACGCAAATTAATACAATCAAATATTTTCTTAATACTTAACAATCCCCACCAAAACAAATATTTACATCTATAACTAAGAAAACAGCGTATGTTTCAAATGAAAATACAAATATCTAGTCTTATTTTCATCACTTTTATTTTTGTTATTGTAAATAGAAAATAATAAAATTTATCGTGGTGGTTGGGTGGTAATGCTCTGGCCTTGCATTCGGAAGGAAGCAGCTTCGAATCTTCGTCCGGCCATCCAAATGCTAATTTTCCATGATTTCCTGAAATCATTAAAGGTGACTGACGGAGGGTTTACTTCAAAAAGGCCATGAACGAATTCATTATCGTTCCTTGCCCCCCCCCCCTTCACCCCTCCCGTCCTTTCCCTCCTCTAACGACCTAATTCCAGAATAATAGCTCCGAGGTCGACGAGGCATAATGTAGTAAGACCAATATTGTGTTCTTAGAACACTTGATATAGTGACATTACGTACTTTTTCACTTGTAATTATTCAAATATACTTTTTTAATTAAATAATATTGATCTCGTCTTAGAGCTCATTGACTGCAAGATCATCATAATCTGACAGGTTTGTTGAAGAAGAACTTGCCATGACGTTTATGAAAGTAGAATTTCCCATAATTGTTTCGTGAAACCGTGGGAACGTGAAATCGCATCTTGAGGTCATGTCTCCGTCCACTCAAAGAAACAGCCTTCATTCAAGAACGCGCTAGACCGAAGTTGATAGTTAAATATCAAGTACAACATAAATCACATTTTCCTTCATTGAGCGACCTGGTGGCTCAGTGGTTAATGCGTCTGAATGGATAACGAAAGATCCCCGGTTCGAATCCCTGTTTCGGTGGAGATTTTCATAGGCACTTAACCCGACCTTCTCTTCTGGAACAGATTGCTATGTAATGTGAAGTACGCCAGAACGCTTCCTTGGTTCGGATTCCACGTTAAACTGTAGGTCCCCTGTACCCCGTAGGAGTGCCGGGTTAGGTTAAGGCAGCTACGACAGTGTCGGAATGCGCAACAAATAGAAACCATGTCACCAGGTCATTACGATCACGCGGAATTATTATTGTTAATATCCATTATTGATGTCGTTAATGCACAACTGTACTCACAATTTTAATTTGACTGACTTTTTTTTTTTTAACTACAACACTTAACACATGTCTTCCATTTTTTGCATAAAACGTGTTGACAATTATTAAAAGATGACAAAACTAGGAAAACATTTAAACTTTTAATATGTTGGATTACAGCGATTTGAAGTAAAATTTCATTATTCAGCGTTCGTGGCAATGTTACACAGCTGTGAATGTTACTACTTTTAGTTGCACTGTGGGAGGAATTAAATCAGAATAATATATGATACGTATTTTCACTGCCTATAACTCGTGTGCTTTAATATTATATGCTACTCATTAGATATAAGTTCTTTAATTACAATTGTTGCTAGTCTATATGATTAGACAAAGAAAATAGGAAAATTTCGTTTAAATTATTTAGCGATTCTTAATATTTTTATATTTCTTTACCTTCATTAGTGAAGATACTATCCTAAAAAAATTACCTAATACATCGTTTCTTATCTTTTTGTGTATTTTAACAAGAAAGCACTGGACGATTATTCGTGCAGTTTTGACGATGCTTATAACTTTCGAAAGCAATTAGTAAACGGGAGAGCTTCTAGGACAGCCGGAGAGGGATACACTAATGGGCGTGACTGTTAGCTTTATCACCAACACATCGGCCGGGGCCAGGCATCAACTGATAAGGCTACAGCCTCGTGGTTTATGGGCGACGCACCTCTCAGCCGCGGCCCCTGCAGTAACGCTGATACTGCCACGCGCACAGGGTAATCACGTGACCCTCAAACGGCTTCATTACAGTGCTCGCCGTAGCCTGACACATCTCAGTGATTACGGGTCTCAGTTTTCAGTCACTACTGACTGCTGGTACTTATCGAGTGACTTATTAATCAATACGAGTTTCAAAAAAATTATATTTTTATATTCTATTTCTTTGTCTCAGATGATGTTATCTAAAACAACCTGAATAAACTCTAAACGCAGAGTGAACGCGTCGTCTTATCATGTGGTTAAATGTGATTTAAATAAACACGTTACCTTCATTCTCATTAAAATATCTGTGTAATCAGTATGTCATGCCCTATCTTCTTTTTCTAACTAACATTTTGTATCTACACAACTCAAATCCTACGCGTAAAATCCATGTTTACCCCCTTTCCATAGCTAGATTTTCAGATTACTTAAATAATTGTGTAATTTGGTCTATAATTCTTTTATTAATCAATCATTATTTTAAAAAAAACAGTATTTAAATAAATGCTTATCATAAAATTTAGTTAAGTGAGGTGCAAAGCAATAAATGAAAATTTAAAAAAATCACAATCATAGTTTGTAAGAAGTCCCCCATTTCAGAAACAATAATAAATATGGCCTATAACTGTTCCACCTATTATTTTAAATACAAAAATACTTTTTATATTTGGAATTGTAGGTTTAAGCAGTCATTTTTTCTAAATATTTTAGTAACAGTAAGATGAAAAATAAAACATCTACAAGGAAAAAGCCTTAATGAAGGACAATTTGACAGAGATCAGAATGAAACTAAAACTTCTTGCAAGTAAGTATTTTTATACTGCGTAACAGTCTGGTATACCCTACGTAATAATGTTGATAGAAATAATTACTGTACTATCGAAATAAGAATTTAACAGCATTTCTCACAACTCTGTAATTTTTGTGTACGTGAAAAGTAAAGGTCAGTTGATACTAAAAAAATTTGGGATATATCTACGGCTAACAGTCGGAGACCACGAGAAGGGCGATCTAAACCTTTTAAGAAGCTTTCCGCTTGAGCAAACATCCTGCTCAGCGGGTGAGAAAAACAGACCTCCAAAGAAAATTTCACTTAGTGGGCCAGAACGACTGCGTATATCGGCAGAAGTGTCAGCCATTGCTAGCGCTCAGACAATCCTGATGGAACTCAATTTTATTTTTTTCATGATCATAAGTTCATCAGGAAAGATGTATGAGAAATCATGAATTACAGAACATATATGGATAATAGACTAAAAATAAAAGCATTTAAATCATAATTTAACATATGACACTTTCAGTTGCATGCAGGAAGTCAAGCATTTCTACCGCGTATGATCTGACGGGACAAAAACCAATCGATGTGATGAATTTTTTGGTTTCCTGTACAACAATCACGCTCTGGGGAGGGAGTATGTCCCCATTTGAAAAGCGAGCTCATTTATTTCTCATGGCAAGTGCGTATTCGATTTATAGAGTACTAACTCTTTCGCATGTGCTTAAATCCTGGAATTTGCTGTCAAATATACGTAAAACTGTGGCTGTACGCAAGTAATTGGATCCAGACTTCCTTCCATGTTTCGTGTAGAAAAAAGTTGGCATCAATCAGAGATCGAGGCGTTGATCGCGAAGGATGTCTATCTCTTTGGAGATCATTGAAGACAAATTGATTATGGAGTGGCTGATGGTTTATTATTTTCCGGTGATTTCTTATAATACTCTTTTTTTATGTATATATAAGCAAGATAAATGCTTTTTCGCTGCTTTGATACTAGAACAGGCACTTTCAAAATCAATCTCAAGTCCAAAATGAATATAGTTTTGAAACTTCTAGGGAGCGCAAACCGAAATAAATACTGGAGCGACCATTGACCTTATTTATTCTGCTGCGGAATATTGCGCCGCACCATAGTTGGACAATGCACATACCGAGAAGGTGGACATTCATTCAGACATTGCTATGAAGATTGTGGGTTGTGGATCAACTTCCTGAATTAGTTTCCTGTAGTTTACAACCACTGTTCTCCGAAGATCAGGAGTCAAGCAGTTTTAATCAATCAGTGGCGGAAGGTAAAAACTGGCCAGACATTACTTTATGAAGTACCTTAAACAAAGGTATGTGTCGTGCAATGTTGCACCGTAGGGATACTGTGACTACGGTGCGGAGCAGACGGCTGGCTGTCCCACCAGATGTGGATGTTCACTTAATGGTCTGTATGATCTCCACACTGTTACTGGACGCATAATCAAGTGGACAGACTACCTCGATACCAATCCAGTAATTTTTATAGTTAATATATAGATTTTCTGGCACTCGTTTACGGGGTAATTTTTCATCAGTAAATGTTGTTGAAATGGAAGAAAGAGGGTTTTCCGGTCGCAGAACCTCCGGGAGCAGTTTGACACTGTACTGATGGTGGCAGAGATTAGATATATGATTCTGTTTAATTGAGTATCCACCTTGTTAACATGGTAGCTATTTAACCAGATGGGAGATCAATACTCTGCAATTGTATACAGCAATCCATGAACTCTGTAGCTTAGCATCGCAGCTTAAGACCTCAATGTGCAACCATACAATTTTTGGATATTATATCGACAGTTTTCGCCAGATGATATTTAAAGGAAAATGTCCGGTCCAATGTAATGTCCAGGTACTTCGGATGTGTATTGTGTGTTAGCTTGGGTAAAACTCATTCGCCTTCTCGTGAAGTAACGCTAAATGAGCTAACACAGTTTGCGGTAATACAGCCGTTGTATCTCCTGATCAATACATACATTGTCACAAATGGAAGACAATATCTTAAAGCAAAAAAACTTTTCATTAATAAATATATTTTACACAGTTGCTTTGTAGATTCAAAAGTAATATTATTTACGAAATTTGTTTTATTTGTGATAACATTTTTTGGTGGCTTTACGCCTCGTAGATGTCGAAATAATTGGAGGGACGAGATGCTTGAGTACAAGCAGTGCGAAGGAATTTGGCCACATTCTACTGAACGAACCATTTCGCCATTCGCCTGGAGTGAAATCAAAATATAGATGGCTGCCAAACGGGAAATTTGATCCCGTGTCCCCATCCACCGAGTTCGGTATTCCTATAAGGAAGGATGCGGGTTCGAATTCCCTTCCCGTTTCCGTTTTCCATAGTTTACTCGAATCACTCCAGGTGAATGCCGGGATTCTTCCTTTAACAGGCCATGGCGGAATTTCTTCCCGTTCCTTTCCCCTAGTCTTTCCCGCCTCTAATGATGTTTACGTCGACGAGGCGTAAAAGCCATAAACAAAAAAAGGTTTTTAACAAGAAAGCGTAGATCTTAGACACAAGTTCACATGATTATAAGAATGCATGGAGTAAAAATATATCTATATGGGAATATCTAAACTGCCATATAACAGCCTAAGGACAGAAGTAACGCTTATATGACCAGTAACTAACTGTGCCCTCAAGTGAAAGTTCTAAATATTTAAGGACATCAAAGCTTTCCCTCTAAATTTTCTCTTCCGTATTAATAAATTATTTATAAAATATGAAAAAGAGCTTTAGCATAATGTCTTTATATTATTATCGTTTAAGTCCAGTAATGTTTGTAGTTCAATGGTTTGATACTATTAACATATAACATTTAGAAGTTACTAAGACCCAAG
This sequence comes from Vandiemenella viatica, assembly GCA_031002005.1. Lineage (NCBI taxonomy): Eukaryota > Metazoa > Arthropoda > Insecta > Orthoptera > Morabidae > Vandiemenella > Vandiemenella viatica. The sequence goes on along the minus strand of CM061919.1, from coordinate 87,809,865 downwards.
TCCAATAAAAAAATGAAATATTAAATTTCATGTAACATTTTTCTGTTAAGTAAATTACTTTATATCGTTTTTCTTATTTACATGGTTTAATATGTGTTAACTGAAGAATATGGTTTATTAAAAAATAAAATTTCTCATTTTGTAACAAGAATAAATTTTTAGTGGTAAACATTCTATTACTAAGTTAATGCGTGCGACATATATAAAAACCGAAGAAGAAATTTTATTGTATTATAAAATAAAACACTATATTTTTCCTTATAGCTTCATGAAGGTTTATAGTATAAAAGTATATAATATTTCTATTAACGTCATTCCGAATAGTCATACGGGGTGGCAAATAAATTATCGTAGACAAACAATCATACAGACTAAAGTCCATAGCCTAATATAATCAGACAATAACGTACTTTGAAATACTTATTGATAAATACTCCCTCTAAATCCCGTGCTACACTTCGTAGTATGAAGCAGAAAAATAGCTGTTCTGTGGCTTTGAGGATAATCAACGACGTGGTTATTACACAGAAGAATTAGGCATAAATTTTCGTAGAAAGTGGTACAAAATTTTCTTACATACACGTATATGCATAGGAACCAATTTCAGCACTCACAAGAAATTATTTAGGAGAATTATAAATACCAAATTACTAAAATGTGATTGGTGTTGCGAAGTACTTGTTTTTGTGCATTGATTCTAATTACTTGAACTAGAGACTGTATTCAGAGAACTTGTTTAGGACCAGCAGCAAACATTTAGAAAAAAATTTACTTAGATTCAAATCAACTGATGAAACAAAAAGCCAAATGCCTACTCTACAGTTTTTAAAAGCAAGATGAAATAATTTTGGTATCAACGAGCAAGTCAGCACAAAACAATTTTTCTGGTAAATACTGTTATAAAGTATCGTTTAAGTATATTTACAGATATGCATTTCTTCTCGCAGCGAAACAAATGTGTTCATCGTGCTCTGCTATGGCAATAACATGTAATTTAATTTTTTTCGTAAAACCATACTTAACGTCTTAACGGCTGCTATTTCCAGTCTTATAAATTAAACTAGAAACTGTGGAAGAATTGACAAGTTATTTACCAGAGAAGTTAGGGTTATTATGGAGCAGGGGACTGTGTGTTTCTCATTTATTCACGTGTTTTCTCTTGACGAAATGCTGTGACTCAATAGTGTCTAATTTTTCCCATGGTCCCTCCTGTCCCGCCAATTGCCTGCGTGCCCCTGTGGAGGGACAGGAGGCGGAGGTAGGCAGCCCCGCGGTACAGCGCACTCCACTTAGCGGGCCGGTTGTCTGCGACGGCTGTCCGTTCACACACCACCCTCAACTACAGGTGAACCCAGTCACCCGGACCTCTCTCACAACAACAAAGGCGCCGCCGCGCCTCAAAGGAAAGCCAGCCAGCCACGTCTCGGAATTGGAAATTCCACAAGCTGGTTCCGCAGGCTCTCTCTCAGAGCAAAGGCTGCCATGATCCGTTAGCACGGCTCATATATATTCTTACTACACGATAAAAGAAACGGACGATCATCACATTAAATACGTAATAATTAAATACTTATGTTTTTGTGCAAAGACTAACAATGGAAATGGTATAGAAGAATGTGTGAATTGCATTTGAATTTCTGTTAAAAAAATTTGTAATGTGGAAATAAATAAGAAATTAAAATATACACCCAGACCGGAATATACGTGTTGGAATTTTACCTTATGTCTACCGTTAAGAGAAATGGATGTCAGCCTTCTATCCGCATCTACCTCCTTCTACTTTGATACCAATACAAATGTTTGTCCAATTCCTATAAATTGCAAATTTTACAATAAAAAAAATAAATTTTCAACATGTACTCAATACACTCGATACGTGTGCGTATGTAAGTGTGAATGCTAACTGGTGACGGGCATCTATTAAAGAAATTAATTGGGTCCATTAAGTGGATAGATAATGAAGGAAACTATACAATTATGGAAAATAGAAGCCCAGGGAATCAAACTGTACTTCTCAGAACGTAAAAGTACAATAGATTAGAACATTTTAGAAATCTTAAAGCAAAATTGGGAATTCGCTTCTCCAAAAACCGATATAACGAAAATCTTCAGTCAGTGAAAAATATTTTCTTGTTTTAGCGTATGACGGCTCATCCTATAATTTTAATTTTTGGTTTAGTAGAGAAATGTCCAGAAGATCCAAGGAAAACCTTTACGATGGCCAATGCGCAATGTGTAGCATTTACAGACTTATAACTCACTTCACATATTAATATTAATTGACATTACTTGTTTTTAAGTAACGTAATCAACCACAGAGTTTGGTCGGTGGGTGTTACCCAAGTTATCAATGTTACTTAATACTAATAGACGTCCGTTACAGAAATTTATGATGTGTATTTTCAAACGACAGTTCTGTAATGTCATAGATTAAACTATCAACTGAAAAACACGTTAACTTATTTCAAAATACTGATTAATACCACCGGCGTTTTCTAAATATACATTCAATAGTTCGTATTAACACGAGTCTGATATTCATAAAAAAATAAAAATAAATATATTTATATTACAGATACCTGTATTCACAAGTAAACAAAAAATAATCATGAAACTTACAGAAAGGTAAAACATATATTCTAATCACAAACGACTGTAAACAAAATATTTTGTACTAAAATTGACGCTGTATTTTAAGTACAAGTTCCACTTTATCTACAAATGTTTCAGAGGATAAATTTTATTACCTCTCTGCCGAGATTTAAGGTACAGGAATTCGGTTATATACGTAATGTAATGTTCCACTGGGCAGCAACTGTAAATATACGCAACGTATCATTTAAAAGGCAAAGCAGTGGTCTTACGTTTGAAGAGAGAAAGGCGAGGGGATGGGGAAGAATCAAATAACCAAGCGTAAATATATTTCCGTCTTTTTACCGTAATATAAATCAGAGTGTGCCCTGTTATTAATCAGTGATACTGATTAACAGAAAGGATGCTCTGAAGCAAAAATATCTTTAATTCTACACTGGGTAGAGGGAGTAAGCTGGAAACCTAAGCAACATAAAAATTGATGAATATAAAGTAGTTTAGACAGAAGTTACAAAAGCCACTACAGCAGTAAGTAGTGTGCCATTTACTAAAATAAGATTGAAAGCGAAGGGACAATCGGATTCGGAACTGTAGACGTATTAATGTGCGCCTCAAACCACCTTCTTTCTGCGCTGGATCTTCAGTCACAACTTACGTGTATCGTTTGTTATGCTGAAATTGCAAAGCTACAGTCACTACACGTGAAACAGACTACATCCATTAACGAGAGGTAACTTGGGTGAAATCCAATGATTACCTGTGAAGATTATAAAGGCAGAATATCAGATTAAAACATCCCAGAATATTTATACCAAAATTTTAAAAAAAAATTGCATTTGAAAAATCCAATGAAAAGAAAAGCCGCACCCCTTTCGGACTGAACGATTTAATATCTATCAGTAGCAAATCACTATTTTAGCCATCTTCGTCGTGAGTTACAGAAACATTTAATATGTAATAGTTCGTCTGTAGATGCAAATGTAGCTATGCTGTATTAATCATTGAATATTCTGCAACGTGTAAAGAGTAAAATTTGCTTCTAACACATTATTGCGATATATTTTTCTATTTTAACGAATGTTTATAAACTGATGTCAGTCATTTCAATGCAAAGACAAATTCACGGGTATGTTTTAAAATTATAATTCTTCTACTATCAACATCTTTATTTGCTGGGTAGTGTATTGCAGATGTAACAGGACAATTATATCAAAAGTGCATGTAATTCAGACGCACTCCGTTTCGACAGTCAATGTTCTGAAATGCCGTTTGTCGCCATCATTTTTCAATGTTACAATTTAGATTGAAGTGGTTCCATTTATTACGAGAGACGAAACTTTCAAAGAACACATGAAAAGTTTAGATCATTATGTGGTAACATTTTCTATACGTATGATCAAAGACATATGTTGCGCATTAGCCCGATAGCGTTGTATTAAGTCAGTCGTGGTGTTAGAATTATTTACACGAGACTTTCAAACACTACTACGCCCACTGAACACGGAAATATTTAGTAGTCGATGATTATATAAAACCAAAGTGAGAAAAGAACCGGCTGCCAGTTTTACAACTGAGGTGCCAGATATTTCAGCAACATTACTGAACACAAATGCAGCAAAATCACATACAGCATCCAAAACTCAACCATTGAGATATTTCCTTCAGTTGTAGAAACTTCTGTTTCAACAAATGTGTTGATTAGATATCTGAACTGAAACGGCCAGTAACGAATCATTTGATTGATCCCCTTTAAGATTATTAGAAGGACACCATGATACCGAGACGCAGGGACAAACTGCTGTTCATCACCTTGATTTTCCGAAAGAGGTACAGCAGCTTCACAGCACCGCTGAGAGTAAACGAGCGCCACCTGATAACTGAATAAGCAGTCCAGACGTCTTGGCGCCTCCTGAATCAAGTTTAGCCACATGGCTTAGATTCCAGCGAGTGGTCAGCCCACAAGTTACCACAACAGAAGAATGCAACCACAGCAATTGAGTAAAAATGTAGTGATTAGCGGAAAAAGCTGGATTTTTTCTAACGATAATGTAGCGTCATATTCACACAATTGAAAATCAATTTATTCTGTGTTCTTATTTAATTTATGAAATGCATGCCTTAAAGATTTCTTATAAATGCAACTGATTTGTTTTGTCCCTTTCTTTACCTCAACCAATTTCAGTGAAAAATGACGTGGTCATGGAAATCTCATGAAATCTTAAGGAAAAGATGCTTTAATCACCAAGCAGGTGTTGACGACAGACTGGTGACCCTAATCTAATTGGAGGGTCAAGTGTTGCAAATTTTCTAAGAAACGTGTTTCTTATGAATAAAATAAATATTTGAGTCAGTTTTTTGTTGTTTCCTTTTTGTGTTTGTAAAGTGTGTAGTTTGTGAAGCGAAAGTTGGAAAACGTCCCAGCTTTCGTCATGATGATTACGGGAAATCGCCTAAAAACGGCTGTCGGGACGCCAGCCTAATTAAGCGATTTTATTTGTCTCCAGCAGTTCACATATGAAAGAGCCAGAATAAGAAAAACAGCTCAGGGACAAACATATCAACCTGCCAGCAATCAGCAGAAACAAGAAAAAGGAGACAGGAACAATTGACTGTAATGAATGCATGTTAATTTGCAGTGGAGTCGAATAAGGAATAATAGCATCTGAAGGGTTGGGAATAATAAACGATCAAACGAGGAAGATAGTTCCTGTATCTTACAAGTATTTAATTGAAGATTGACCAAACTAATAAAGCGGACTATCTAATTTTAGCAGGAGACCTTAATGCCAGAGTAGGTAATCAGGAAACTGGAAATGTGGTTGGAAATTTTAGAAATGATCACCTTAACAAGAATGGGATTAAACTGAGAGAATCCTGTGGCTACAAAAAAATTCCGAAATACGAACACTTTCTTCAGTACAAAAAATCTATTCATAAATACACATGTAGTTCCATAGGACTGATTTGGTAGACTATGTTATAGTGAACGAAAGAACAATATCGATGGTACAGGACGCAAGGCTTTCAAAGATCAGTTTTTATAGGTGTGTAAGCTAGAAACATGCGGAAGATTGAGTAAAAAAAAATCGAAATTACTTAAATATTCTTTAACATTTCAACTTGGATTGTTGCTGGAAGCGGTATTAATGACCAAAGAATACTAACCAAATTTATGTTAGAAAAGCCAAAGAGAAGAAAATATGGATGCAGACTGATATAACATAAAAGAATATCTCACAAGAATAGCAAAAGAGAGGTTAGGTATAACGAAAGTTAAATAATAATAAAAAAAAGAAACAGTAAGAGTCCTAAAATATGACAAGACCATTTTTATAGAGGGGGAGATGCACGATTGTCAAAAGCAGTAAGCCAAAATACTCGTAGACCAAAGGTAGAAGAAGTATAAAGAGACTAGGAAAGCCAGAGCAGGTCAACAGACCTAAATCATGTACGTGAAGAAAGATAATATGGTGGTGTCCCACCCAGTAAAGCACTCTTGCTTGCTGACCATGATGAGGTCAACTCCAGCAGTAAATTAAAAATTAAATAATTAACAAGATTAAGTATGATGTTCCAAATGTTACGTTATACAGCCAAAACTGGTTACAGTAAACTTTAAATCGAGTTCGTCCACAATTCAGTATATTTTATTAAAGTGTCGAGTAGTGGGAAATAGAAAGGGGGCAGTCGAAAAAATTATCGTATTCGTCTGCCTATGAACGATGTAGTTTCCGGAAAATGAAATACAAACTGTCAAAGAATCCCAGCAGCATACGTTACTTTGAAATCGCAAGTGATAATTATGCAACTAGAGGGACAAACCGCGAATTGATTAATCGGCTCATGCACTGACATTAGCTTTGTTAACCACTAGTGTTCCAAGATTAAAGTGCATGTGACATTGCGTAACGGATCAAATCACCAAGATACGTTTTAGTGATATCTTCCAATAATATCGTATGATTATACTGTTATGAACTTTTGATCAAACATGCTGGTTTAGAGATCTTGTAGTTAATGTTTCATTAAATATTGAGAGTGGTTTTGTTGCGTCATACCGGGGATAGAACTCTCCTATGTTCGAATCCCAATATCAGTTGGAGTTTTAAAAGACCCTTAACCCGTACTGCGCACCTCGTGAAGCTTTCATTGTGTGATGTGAAGTACAGAAAATCTCTTCCGTAATTCTGGTTTCGCAATTAACTCTAACCGATAGGATTACGGAGTCAGAACAGGCGACGACGATAGAGGTGGATTGTGCAGCAAATAAGCAGGGCATAAATACCATAGGAAATTATTATTATTAGCGTTTCTATGGGGTGTTTGCTGGGAATAATACTGGCACTCATAAAGACTGATTACCTATAAACTGTTGTTAGAATAGAGTTTTGCAAGTGCTATTGTTTCTACATTGTTTTCGGGGTGTTGGGGGTGTTCATCCAGATAAATTCAGCTGCGTTGTAGTAGCATTTACGAAGAAGATACATTGGTAAAATGCAACATCCGCTGTGGTTGCCTAACGATACACAATCATATTTCTATAGACGTACTGGACGCAAACGGGGATCACTTCCAAAGACGGTCTCCTATTGGCTACGCACATTGGATAGTCTTTTTGCTGGTCATCATACGAAGCATGCACCATTCTATGCGTCGCTCTAGCTGTAGACTCCATGTCGTGAAAGTCTGTCACCTATGTTAAAAATTGAAATACATTTATTTGAGTTTTGCTTCCTTATGGTTATACGCCTCGTCAACGTTCAGGTCCTTAGAGGCGGGAAAGGACTGCGGACAAGGAAAGGGAAGGAATTCGGCCATAACCTTTTGAAGGAAGCATCCCGGCAGTCGCCTGGAATGATTTGGGGAAACCATGAAAAACCCAAATCTGGATGCCCTGACAGGGATTCGAACCGCCGTCATCCCGAACGCGAGGCCACCACGCTCAGTATATTTGAGTTTTACTTTTATATATTATTAAATTGAATCCTTTAAAATTCTTGAAATCTCCTCTTTTAACACATGTGCATTCTTTTGCATTGTGTGTCTACATGCATGTGCATCCATTTCGGTTGTATAATGTTCAGTTTTAACGAATGACTGGTTGTAGAGTTAAGTATTTTACTCGAACTGTTATAATGCATACTGTTAGTCTAATAATTAATTGAAAATTCTATGTAATACGTGGAAACTCTTTTAAAAAGCTGTTTGAATGGCTGATAAGGATAAAAATCATTAAATGTATAAATACAATAAAAATAAATAATAATAAATAATGGTCCTCAAAGCTTAACTCAGCAAACGACAACCACTCTGTTTATGTTATTGTTGCTCAGCCTTAGCAACAAACATCTAATTACTCACAGAAATAAGAATTCCGGACCAACTATACATTAAATTTGAATGTACTAAATATGTTACTATTTCAATAGCCATGAGATAATTATTCTAATATGGTACTAGCGATGACTCGTTTCAGTGACAAGCGTGGACCTATAAAATCTTCATGAACAAACCTTATCTAGTCCAAAATGTTAAGCGAACAATTAACAGCAGTTAGTAATCGACTAATCCATCGAACATTCCTCTTTATCAGTATACGTTTCAGGCGCTTCCGACAGACATACCCAACGCACAGCAACACCTGCGTCACTTGAATAAAATAATACCAGCTGTGAGTGCATACAGTCGCGTACAAAACTTCGGTTCATTCAATCTGCCATGGTCAAATGAACCAATAGCGACGGCGCGTGGACTTGTCTCGCAAACGCACCTCCACCACTATCTCCGTACCAGATGTACCATCAATACAACACAGCTGCCCCGGCCTGCTGATTGAAACACTTGTCTGTCATTTGTGAGCAAAGTGGCCTCGATACGCCACGCCAGCCCACGGGCGAATAAACACGAGGCACTAAAACACCAGTCCGCTGCATCTGTGCATTCCAACTGAATCAACAGAGTCACAAAAGATACAGCTTTTCCCATCTTCAGTTACGCCGACCTGCAAGTTAACGTCGTTCCTCTGTTTGCTTATTTATCTGATTCACCGTTTCTGCAACTAGCAATAAAAAAATTATTCTATCTATCTAGAGCCGTACACGTAGGTCAGCCACGGACTTCAACACCGAAATAAAAATTTTAGTTTCTTTTTTACTTTTTCGTTCGGGCTTTATGCCTCGTCGACATGTAGGCCATTAGAGGTCAGAAGGGATTGGGGAGTGGCCTTTTGAGGACCATCTGGCAGTTTCGTGACTTTGTGAAATAAGGGCTATTAGAAATCGGGATGGTCAGACAGCGATTTAAACCTACGTCCACCCGATTGGAATGCATGAGTGTAACTGCTATCCCACCAGTACCAGCTCGGAATATTCATCGTTAACTTCAATTAATGTGTGGTATCTCTGAGCGAAATAATATGAGGCCCTCGTATTTTTTCCTCTTGGATAGGGCCACTAACCAGCATGCAGCACCGGCACCCTGTATACATATGCGGCCAGTGTGAATGATGAGAGGAGGTACGGAGGAATTGTGTCCTACTCGAATTAGAACCGGATTAGATAGTCCCGGAGCACTTGGTCTACAGGAGGATTGTTCTACTGCCATCTGTCTGCGAAAGATGTAAGTATATGCTATGTATGATGTGGATATTTTTGTATGTGATATGTTTAATTTGTCTAGACGATTGGGGGAAACCGCCTAAAACTGTAATCAGTTCTCAGGGTCCAGGATTCGATACAGTTAGATGGAGGCTTATCTCACACAGCTATACTGAAGAGTCCTCCTCATATTTTATAATTTATGAAAACGAATTGGGAATTCACTGGAAAGAAACATTGTTCCAGCTATGTTCATTTTATTTTTGAAGATTTCTCGGTAATTTAAATAACTGTAGCTATTGCATCCGCGGTGGCAAAAATATTAACCCATGCGACTTTACTAAGAATTTGTACTAATTACGCTGAATAACAGTCCTCAGCCCGAAAGTTACTCAGATCCACCTAAGGAAGCATAACAGTCCATTGTTTCAAAAATAGGATGAACAGTTCCTTCCCACCAGGACCTACACTTTAACGTGGAATCCAAGTATGGAGCGTCCTGTCGTACCTCGTATGAATAAAACGTAGCTCGTAAAAATTCCTAGCCAAAACAACGTTAGAACCCAAGAACTCCACTGAGAAACCAGACCACCCATCCACCTAAATAATGCATTCTACCTGAAGATCTGACTCACCTCAATGGCTCAGAAAGCTTCGGCAAGTTTCGGTAATGCCCGTAGTTACATAGGCTGCCACCACAGTGCTGCTTGGCGGACCAGGAATTTAAAAAAAAAAAAAAAAATACCTGAATTTTATTTTATAAGATTTGCGCTTACATTGTTAAAAGGAAATGTAAACTTCAAATAAATAATCAAATTTGATTTTATTTGAAGTTGCATTGTTAAAAGAAAGTGCAACTGCGACGTCTTCTAAAATTAAACTGTCCATTGTGTAGTACAGAAGCAGATTACTATGCGAGGCAGAGATATAAAAAGTTATAATGAGACATTCGTTTAAATTTATATGTTTCTTTTTTTATTTACTACGACTAGATATAGAAATTCATGTAAGGAGGAGAGAATCCGATGTTTAGGCTGTATTCTATGCTCTATTTACTGGAAAGAAGTGACACATAACCAAAGAATTTTTTAACAGGACATAACACAGAGTGAAGTTTACGCGAAATATATCAATCAAATGAATAATAGTTTTTAGTTTTTGAACTTATAATTAACTTAGAAAATTTTTCATAACATAAAAATTACCGTCTTCAATAAAAAAGATAATGATTAATCGTTATTAGTTAAAATGTTTGCAGAACAAATTCCCACTAGCATCGTAGGTGATACCCGTCATTCTCGATTGGCGTTCAAATATTTTATATACACGTGTGACCTCTTAAGGCCAAACACAGGTCATGTTCGTAATTCAGTCAAATCGGATCACGCGATCATGACCTTTCACCCTAAAACTCCGTTTCTTCCCTGAAAACACAATTTTTGTTATTTTTATCCTCTTTGCAACGCTTTTTGCTTTAAATCTACCATAATCAAACTCAAGAAATAACTCGTATTATGTTACGCGATCATAGCCAGTGACACTAAAATAGACGCTAGACAAAGTAGGCATTCACATGCCTGAATCTGTCTTCCGGATAGGAACTTTTGTAGACCCGTCAGCATACCAAAATCACCATCAAGAATTAACATTCAGTTTTTTTTTTTTTTTTTTTTTTTTTTTTTTTTTTTTTTTTTTTTTACGCCTCGTCGACAGCTAAGGTAATTAGAGGCGGGATGGGTCTGGGAACAAGAAACAGGAAGGTATTAAGGAAACATCCCGCCTGGAGTGATTTGAGGAATCCATGGGAAACCCAAATCTGGATGCCCGGACCGGGATTCGACTCCACGTCCTCCCGAATACGAGGCCAAAACGTTAACCGTTCACCCAACACGCTCGGTCTCAGTTGCGAATAAATTTTAGTATCAGACTTTATTCACCTAGTAATCAAAGAACTCTCCCAATCGTACAGTATCTACATATGAATGTTTTGTTGCTTCAGCTGTTCAAACTACAGATGTAACGGAGCTCCACATCCACAAGTGCGGAGCTGCCGCCTATGGACTTACCTCCTCTCCCGCAAAAGCAAATTTTAATCCGGATGTACCGGGTGGTTATAATTAAACTTTCCCTATTTAACACGTTATAAGACGGAAACTAATTACCGTACGAGTACCAAACTTGGTAGCATTAATGTCAAGGGCATGGGGAAGAGAAATAATGCAGAATCAATTCAATTGAAACAATTTTAATGTGCTGTTACGGTACATCATACCATTACGTACCGGTACTATTACTGCTACAAAAGGGGATCAATATGGCGCCCACCAGTGTGCAGAAGAGTCTGAAAGCGCAGGACTGCATTCTGCACAGCAGAACGAAGCATGACCGTAGGTATGCTGGCTACCTCTCTTGATATGCTGCGCTTCAGATCAACACGTGTGAATGTTCCCCTGGTAAACCCTGTCCTTCAGGTAGCCCCACAACCAGAAATCACAGGGACTGAGGTCAGGTGATCGTGCCGGCCAAGCATTCGGAAACGATCGGTTAATAATTCGATCGTTTTCCAAATCTGTTTCGGAGAAGCAGTTGAACTTCACGACTGATCACGGCACCTGGTGGCCATAGTTGGAACTGGTCGGTGTCGCTGTGACGCATGGAAATCATGCACCCCATACTCTGAACATTAATGCTACCAAGTTTGCTACTCGTATGGTGTTTAGTTTCTATGTTATAACGTGTTAAATAGGGAAAGTTTAATTATAACCACCCGGTGTAACGGTGGTTGTGGTTACATTGCAATTTATACTATTCTTTTCTCTTTATACAAGATTCGGCCCATCGCCGCTTAGCTAACAACAACGCGGTTGTTTTCTTTTCTCACGATCCTGCAATAAAAGTTTCAAAGAACCGAACGGTGTTTTTGCCTCAGCGATGTATGAACAAATCTGAACTTTCATGTGAAGTAAAGCAGTTTTTTCACGGTTCAACTTATAGGAAATCCGTGTAGAAGTACCGTAGGACGCGCTCACCCATTCACGCTATAAAAGCGGTCCAAAGAGATATTCCAAGCAATCCTTTCCGCTTGTACTTTCTCGCGGCACACCTGATCCCACACTTTTAGGATGTTTCCTCCAGTCACAACCCAACACCATTACTCCTTGTATGGTAAGGATCCAATATGTCCGACATGTAGTCCCGCCACCCCTTTCACGACCCAACAAAAGTTCTTCATCCGAAAATCGGATCATGGTGGGTCCCACAAGTTGAACTGTGAATAAGCCGCTAGAGCGGTGGAAAGACGGGTAGCGGAAACGGAGATGTCCAGTGGCGTGGCCTAGTGCTTGACGCTTGAATTAGTCTATTCGTGAACCGGTCTTTTTTTTTTACTTATCGCTTTACGCCTCGTCGACGTCGAAGTTATTAGTGGCGAGATTGGACTGGGGATAAGGAACGGGAAGGAATTCGTCCACAGTTTCTGAAGGAAGTATCCCGCCATTCATTTGGAGTGATTTCAGGAAACCATGGAAAACCCAAATCTGGATGCCCGGACGGAGATTCGAACCGCCGTCCTCCCGAATGCGAGGCCAGAGCTTTACCGCTCACCAACCATGCTCGGTAGCAAACTCCGCAAAGTTCATACGACAAAGAGTAGGCCTAATTTTGCTGACGCATGCCTTGTTATGTAAATAATTTGCTTGTGAAATAATACCACGTACATTATTGTTGAAAGATAAGGAAAAAATAACCCAATATGCAGCACAATTTTGAAGTAGACTTTGCTTATGAAAAATTTAGAAACTTTTTATAAAAATTATACTTATTTTAAGTTTATTTTTTTATAAATAATTTGAATCTGAATAATTATAAATTTATTTTTCCATTTATTTATTTTACTGCAGTTTTAATTTGTAGAAACATTGCTAGTAAAAATAAAAATAATTAACATTTCGTAAACTTAGCCTTTTTGAATATTTTTGCTTTACGTTTAATTTGAAAGACATTTGCAACATGTTGTGAAAACTCTATACGATAAGCAACAAAAGCGGTAATTTTAGTCACGTGTTTATGAGTAACTTCCTTCTTCAACAGTTTATAGACTGTAGATGCGCCGAAAACTGATTGGAATTTATTAAGATAAGAAAATCAATTTGCGTAAAGTTTGCTGCTTGCAACTTTGGAATTAAATACTAATTTATGGGCGGCTGTGAAATGACACGAGTTAGCTTGGCAGTGTTTCCCGCTGAAATTTCCCAACCAGAACTCGGTTCAGTAAGTTAAGCACGCCCGTAACTAGCACCGAGTGAGTCGCAAATTTTAGACGCCCAGAATTCATTATCGCTAATCACGTTTTGTGTCCTCTCTTTTACGGAGTTTGTTAATACCACAAGGATCAATATCCTAAACTTGTTACACTGTGCCTGCTCATTGAGAGAAATTTTTTTCGGAGGTAGTTCATCTATCAAGCATTAAAAACTTCCTACCACATGAACGAAGGATTGATAGAAGCAAATTTAAGCTTAATCTGTGAAGTGCTTCGAGATTTATGGATCCCACCACCTCGCAGTTTTTTGTGCTTACAGGGTGATGTATCTGATCATTAGTTAACGAAATGAAAGTGACAGTTAATTCGAAGACGCAGCAGTTTAATTTATTTTTTAAATAAATTCAAGCAGTGTCGGTAAGCAGGAAGGAAATTTTTTTAATGTCAATATTAATTCTGAAAACCGTTTCATCTGTGTTAACTAAAGAGGTAAATGAGGATTAAATCAGTACTGGTGAAAATGATAGGGGATTTAATAAATTAAAGTGCGTTCGAATTCTCGCCAAACTGTTTCCAACCATTTTTGGTTAATAACAACAGTTGATTCAACATTAAATAAATTATAATAATATATTTAAATAAAAACAGATGTTGGTATATTCGACATCATATGACCGATCAGCATGAGAGTTGGCACATATACGTATTATTATTTATTTATTTTTTCATGAAGAAGGTTTCTGACCAAAAATAAATCCAGAAGCCACCCCCTCTCCCCCATTACCCCCATAAGGAAAATTTACACATGCAACGATTCAGTTTTTTTACAGATATCTCAGAAACGGTAGGGAATTCGGCCAAAGTTGATGGCGAGGAAGAATATTTATAAAAATCCGATCAACCAGGATAAAACATCTGAACTTTCATATCCATCGCCCGAGAAACGACTGATTCCCAATATAAAATACTAAGGAATTTTAGAGGAGTAAATAAGAATTCAGATTGTCTTTTAAATAAAACTTCTAAGTGAATTTAATTCCTATTTATTTTTGTTTGTTCGTTGATTACTATAGCAATTAAAGATTATTGCGTTTCCAATCTAATTGTGTATTTCTCAACTTGATTGAATTTTGTTACAACTATATCTCTTTTGAATAAAATTTTCGTACAGGTAGCAACATGTGTCGTATATATGCGACACTTCACACACCCTTTTGCAGTAAACAAACTATGTGATTGTTTTTTTCGTACACGGCCAACAGCGAGCCGTCTCCGGCCGGAGTGCCGGGTGCGTTCCCCCAGCGACCACTCTCTGGTTCAATGACCTAGGACGTCCAGCTCTGCCCAACCCCCAGCCCGAGCCATCTAGTATCGAGGGTCAGACCACCTACGCCGCTTATTGTCTTCTCTGGACGTTAGCAGCAACGCCAGACACACACGTCGCTGCGGCTCTCCTGTTCCGATCTATGTTCCGGCAACAGGGCCGACTCCAGCCACGGTGCACGTCGCCAGATCTCGTCGCAACATATGAACAAAAATTGTACTTTCTAGTCATAAATGCCTGTAGGAGACGAAAACTGTGCTCGGCCGAAGAAAGTGTAACCTCTGGAAAGTTGGTTTGGAAACTGTGTGGACACTACAAGTTCCTTTTTTCCGTTTCCTACAGTTTTTGTAAGGGACCTTTACACAACTACTCTTTCAAGTACCTTATCGTTCCTTACTTAATCTTTCCAACTTAATTTCTCCATCCTCCTCCATATCCACATCTGGAAAGCTTCCAACCTTATTACATCTTCTTTGCTTAGCATCTATCTTTCCGCCCCACTCAATACAAACATTTAGCTAGTTTTTTACTCAGCTTTTAAAAACCTGTAGAGTGTAGGTGGCTCCTAATCCCACATCGGGCGCTTCGCCAGGTGGCGGATCGGGTAATGTCTTCCAGATATGGGTGGTACCGGGGAAATGAAATACCCGGGGCGGACCAAAACTAGCACCTGCATTAACAAGGCAAGTAGCCTGTCGAGTAGCTCCCGGGATAAGGAGACACCCTCTATCAAGCGCCAACGGCCTCTTGCAGGGCATTTGAGTGGGTAAAGGACTTGGGCAATCTCATGCCCTAGAGAGGAGAGATCATCCTTAAAGGCGGAGGAACCTGTAGATGGTCAACGGCATGATAATGTGGAAGGCAACGAAAAACCACCCCATTAAAGATCCTAAACGATTCCCTGGAAAGAGCATGGAGATGGTGCTTCAAGTAAAAATTATTAAAATCTCATTTTGAAAGATAATTAAAATTATTAAAGTGTATAATTATTCCATAAAACTGTGTCGCGTTAGTCGAGGCCGTTAAAGGCCGGAAGGACGAGGATCAAGGAACGGGAAGGAATGCGTCTATTACCTTTTGAAGGAAACATTCCGGCATTCGCCTAAAATGATTTCAAGAAACCATGAAAAACTGAAATGTGGATGGGCTGGACGGGGATATGAACCCGTGTCCTCCCGAATGTCATGACCGACCTGTACCGCTCACCACCCAAACGTAGTGCACTGTCAGAAGCTTGATAACTAAAAAAAAAGAAAAAAATATATATATATTTTCCTGCTACCCGGAGGTTAAAAACAGCATTTAATTAGACTTGTATAAGATAATAGTGAAAGATGTTGCCACAAGTATTTTGATTTTATTTGATATGTTCAGAAATGAAACAAATAGCAGATGGTAGTTAAAGATAATATCTCAGCCCAATAACTTTAAAGTTTCATGCTGGCATTAAAATAATACCATATCGTAATATTCGGTGAATTACTGTGTTTTTACAGTTTTCCATGAACGAAAGAATTCTTGGTTCAATTAGAAACAGCGCTAACTGTACGTGAAACATGAATTAATTTCCCAACTGTTGTGAGTAACCGCCTAGTAGTCATAAATTCCCAACAAATTCCAATGCATATTGCGTGATATTTGCTTATGAACAATGTTAGAATATGTCTGGATTTCGAACTGATTTACTGTAAAATTAATAAACTAACAGTATACACTAGGATGGGAATACTGCAGGCAGTTCGTAATTGTGTTTCATTCTGTAGCGACTGTGTTAACTATCTTCAATTTTTGTAGCGTTGAAACACACCAAAGGAGAGTTAAATGACAACAATTGCAGTGCAAGGCATGACTTCTTTCTATTCTATCTGTGATGTTAACAATGAATTCTTTGGTTGTTTCAGTAGCTTCAAGAACTTATAATAGCAGATCACGGCAATATTTTTCCGGTGTTGTGAGACATCTTAGCTTAAACAAGCAGCACCACAAGATCTACGCATGTGAAAACAGTTTCTATTTCAAATCTATATTATAGAAATAAATATTCCTTTATTTCTTTGTATAGTATTTGCAAATCATTATAGTGATTTCCTTCAGAGTCTATCTTTTCTAAGACATAGTTATACAAAATTTTGTACGAGAAGTCATGTGATCGTGATTGAATAGCAAAAGAATTATTTCACCAAACATTTATACTTACAACAAATGGCGAGAGATTTCAGGAAATAGTGCACTAAATCGGCATAACGGATACTGAACAGTAGTAGAAACAACATTCGTACATTTTGCTCGAAGGCTGTAGCGCACCACTATACTTGATTGGAATCTTGCGTGTTGGTCATCAGATCTATGATTTTCGCTGATGAGCTATGTCAATGAAGCGCAGAAATTTCCGCCCAAGAAACAAGTATTTCACTAAAATAAACTAGTAACTTACAACAATGATTATCCAATTCTCAGTCACTACATTAAATACAAAAAGCAGAACCTGTGAAAAATTTTGAAAAAGTCTTGGTTCTGTTTAAATCTGTGTCCAAACAAAACTATTTACTCAAATTTATACTTAATTTTCTATTTACTGAGTGGTACGGAAAATGCGATACAAAAGCAACACAACATTCCATTTTCCCTGTGTGGATGGCATTTGATTAGCAGATACGAAGATGTTTCCAACCTATGTGATGTGTAAACAATGTTTAACCATTTTGCTTGACTTTTTTCTTTTTTCCTAGGAGCCATTCTATGTATATGCAGATACAATCCTCAAAACAATATTAGTCTGGTAATTTCCACCAGTTTTGTTCAGAAAATTGTAAGAAAGGCACTTAACCAGCCGAGAAATGTTTGACATTGCGATTCCTCTACCTGCTTAAATAATTGATTTTAAGAATACAGATTAGTGTCATTATACTGTGTGATAATGAAATTTTAACATTGGAGCACTTCTCCACAAAGGTCGTGTTTCGGTCACCATTGGCCTCTATACATCCAGCGAGACATGTAGTGTTTTTAATTATTTTGTGAACCGGTTTGACAACTTTTCAGCCATCCAGGTGTTTTATGGTTATCAGGTCCTAGTGGCCCTTTTAAAGCCATGTTTTTTTTGTTTTTTTTATTTATTTTTTATTTGTTTTTTTTATTTGCTGTCCATATGGCCGACCCTTGTACAGTCGACCATACAGATGGCATTTTAATATTCTTTAGCAAAAGTATTAGCTGGTCATTGTTAGGGCGCTAATGACCTCGCTGTCGACGCGCCCTAAAGCCACAAAAACAACAACAACCTTTACAGTCGGCCACAGAGACGGCAATTTTGCCACGTTGTCACGCCTATTTGTTGCTAGGGCGCTAATGACCCCGTCGTCGACGCGCCCTAAAACCCAGATAACAACAACAACAACAACATTGGTCACCATGTCGTAATAATAAGATAAATGAAGGCTTAATTAGTTGGTTCTTTGATTGTAGGTGAAATTAGTCGCAAAATGATTCATCAATATATTCTTCCCTGAAGATATGATAAGAATGCAGCTTCACTACCAATAAGAAGTCAAAGGAAGCAGTCTATTTCAGTTTTATCAAATCTTTGAATCTTACCACCTACGTCAGAAAATAGTCTCCAAAAAGTTAAAAGAAAGTAGCACATTAAGTTTACAAACTAGTATCAATTTGGTACATACCATAGACTAGCAGATCAACTCTGCCATGCACACCTTGAGGGATATACTTTTTTAATCGGAAAAAGAATTTAATTTTTTAAATTTTTGACTGCTTTTTCCTTTTAGGTAATATTTTTCCAGAAAGTCTGGTGCTAAATGATTACAAAAAAATGAGAAAAACTTATTATTAAAAAGACAAATAGAGAATATACTCTTGCAATCTCCAGCAGATGGCTAATTCTTATCACCGATAAAATTTTTCAGTATCAAAATGATACGTTCGAAACCTACGATGTGCTTTCTATTAGTGGAATGTTTCCAACTAACCTTCTTGTGGCATGACATAAAAACCTTTCATTGTTCCTCCGGGGCCATTAAATCTCCTCCCTTGTCAAATAATCCGTTGTACTCTGGGGAAGCAGTTGTTTTGAAGAACTATCTTTTTCCATAGATGAAATGTATTTGATACTAATTTTTTTTCATACTGTTAACAAATGTATAATACGGTATATTCCACCATTCAGGTTGCTGTTTTTTGTTTTAGTACACGCCTAATCCACGCTGAAGATTTCCTGTAGGTAATGCTGGGTATTATAATTCTATATAGAGCGCCAATTTTTGATCCGAGGTATACTCAAATACAATGTGCTTCAGAAAGCAAATTAACCCAGAAATCAAACATTTTTTACTATGCTGGTGACTTTTTTTTTTAAGTAACTAGCCGCTAGAAAGTAATGTTCTGGCAATTCATTTCTTGGTTGCTGCCTAATAAATAGATTTATTGTTATGTAATGTTCATAACCTTATTTCTAAATGTTGTACATACATATTTCGGCTGCAGTTTTCGCAGCGATACAGCTGGAATTTCTACTGATCTAGTGATGTTAGAACTAAGGAATCAATGAAATTAAAAAAATAATAAAAATAATAGGAATCCCAAAACCTTATGCTATACCGCGTGATATTGGTTTTATTCCTGTTTCTGGCCTCGTTCAGCACGATAAATAAGTAACTACTTCCTTCTGTATTAAGTAATAACTTCAGTAACTCAGCGTTTATGAAACCACCTTATATATATCCCTAAATCCATCGTGAGTTATTCTGTAAAACATTGTGTCAGTTGTCACTCTGGTCGTGCCTGCATTTCGACCTAACCAAAACTTTCACTAATGTTGCTGTTCAAAAACCATAACTTCTATTACCCGTGTACCGATACATTCAATATATCGAGAGCTAAAGTTGACCCACTGGGAATATTTAGATGTGTTTGATATAATGATATCAGTAATAAAATGAATTAATACGAATATGAATTTAAAGGCAGTACATACTTTTATTTAATTGTTTTGCCAATTCACTTCTTCGAATATACCGTAACAGAGACATAAAATATCTACTTCGAATATCTTGCAAGCCCTTCAAGAATGACAAGTTGAACACAGCATTTTGGCAATTCATTTCTTAGCTAAAAAATACAATTTTCATTAAATAACGTTAATAACTTTGAAAATGATGTAATGTAGGTGTTATTTAGCTTACTGTAACAATGTACACAGAGTATAAGAAAAATCTACATCGAACGAATTTTAATTAAGAAAAAGCAACTAATAATTAATTTGTCGATTTTTACAAAATACGTACTTTGCTTTTAGAGTTCTTACAATTTATGTACTGGGAGATACTTAACTAAATAGAATTGTTCATAATTGCGCATAATATCCCTGGTCGTTGTAAATCCAACAGCGAAGGTTGGCTGCGTGACGTCACAGCATGACGTCACAGAATGACGTCACCGCGTGACAGTTGCATCGTGACCAAGATTAGCATTGATACCAAAAAAGTAGATGTTGTGGTACATGAGGTTATTCTGGATTAGAAGGCTTTTTCAGCGTTATTGCTCACATACGTTAAAACTTACCAAGTGATAGCGTATGTGTTTAGTCAACCAGGATTTCAGGGCTGCATTTCACTCCGTTGAATGGTAGGAGTAACAGCTACAAGTTAAACGTATTTCGCGTAATTCCGTTAGAAACATTCTGTTTGACTGCTTGTGTGGGGACATTCGTGCAGTAGTACGCGCAACTTTCACAGGAGAAAACTTATTCTGGTGCCGGTAGCTCGAATTGAGATTCCCCCATCAGAGAGCCGTCCACGCAGTTTACAGATGGGAATCAGGATGAGTTGTTGGCTGAGGCGCACGGATTTCCCTCTCGCATGCGTAGCGGATCTAAATTTCACCAGACGGACGCTCGCTCACTGCACAGAGTCACGATGCTGATGGAAATATTCGACTCACTTCTAACAACCTGCGAGCTGAAGCACGGCCATGCTTCATACGTCCAGATATCACGGGTACCACATCTCTAAAATATCTTGAACAATTCCTTTTTTTTCTTCGCCATCCTTTGGAGTCATCTGCGTTTGACGAGTTTTTACTCATGGCTGGAATGGTCAAATTTGGAGCTTTAGTTTTGCAGCCGCGTTCCCTTGCTGACACCCAGCATTTTATACCTATTGCCAGGTCGTATTATTGACTAAAGGGGGAAATAGTATTTTACCTGTAAAACGTGTAATAACTCTCTGCGTGTGATAAGTACAGGGTGTCCAGAAAAGGACTCCCTGATTTCAAAATTAAATATCTCGAAAACAAAGATCGATAGAGGAATGCAGTAAACGGTATGTTTATCGTGACAGCTGTAAGAAGTGTATACAGCAGATTGAAATAATAGTTACAAAAGCTGCTAACAGATGGCGCTGTAATCGCCATATGTAATGCCTAAATAGTGATCCGAAGCTCAGGGCTATCAGTTCCACCATTGAAACGTGAAAGGAGGTTAGCGACATTGTGATGTGATTGTTTGCAAAGATTGTTTTCATACGATTATTTCACTTATGTATGCTGATATGAGCTGTACAGCGTACAGCGCCATCTGTTAGCAGCTTTTGTAACTATTATTTCACACTGCTGTATACACTTCTTACAGCTGTCACAATAAGCATACCGTTTACTGCATTCCTCTATCGATCTTTGTTCTCGAGATATTTAATTTTGAAATCAGGGAGTCCTTTTCTGGACACCCTGTATATTTTTTTTGTTGCCGGCGTCGGTAGCGTAGCGTGCCGAAGGTTGCCTGTTCGAGTCAGGCTGAAGGCATGGGAGTTTAAGTGTGTTATTTTCGTGTCTGTCCTATAGTGTCCAGTAATAGCAACAATGTACTGGAGGAACTAATAAATAATAATTCCGTGCGGTCGGAACGACCTGGTGACAGGGTTTCTGCTGGCTGCGCATTCCGCCCCTGTCGTAGCCACCTTAACCTAACCCTGCCATCCTACCGTGTACAGGGAACCTACAGTTTAACGTGTAATTCGAACCACGGAAGCGTTTTAGTGTACTTTACATTACACAGCATTTTGCGCCAGAGCTGAAGGTAGGGTTAAGTGCTTATGAAAATCCCCGACGAGACAGGGATTCAAACCGGGGACCTTTCAATCTCCAACCAGACGCCTTCACCACTGAGCCACCAGACCACTCCGGGAGGAACTGATACACTGGAAGAGTCGTGATAGTCACATTGAGCTGGTTGTATGGCGTAACCAGCCGAATGTCATTGAAAAGAAAATATTTATTGTTCTGTGAAATGTGTGGTTTGTGAGACGGAGGTTGTGGACCGTCTCAACATTCACCATGATTTCTGCGAAAAGCGTTTAAAAATCGCAGTCAGGACGGCCAGTATGCGGTGATTGGACTAGTGCCAGGTCTCATTATACCTTCCCGATGCAGTGTGCGCGTCTCATGGCGTCAAACCATGCTGGCGGGTATTTTAGACAATGTTTATTAATAAAGACAATTAATCGAATCGAAACTTTCGCATATTTCCATAGCTTCTACTTCCCCTCCCCCTTTTCCCTCCCAATAAAAGAAAAATTATCCACTTCTTACTTCAATTTTTCAATTTAAATACTCTACAATGATATTTTATTAATATAAACATAATTGGAATGCCTCTTTGTATACAGGGTGATGCAGGAGGAATGGTAAATATTAAAGGAGGTAGTGGTATGAGCAATACTGGGTTAAAAGGTTCGAGTGATTATTTGTCCAATTTACAATCGTTTTGGAGATACAAGTGCTAGAATGTTATGTATAAAATCTTAGAAAATGTTCAAGAGCACACAAATAACTTATACTACTTTATTCATGCAAAAACAAACGCATTGGTTACAAAAATTTAAGTTAAATGTTCCAAAATCCCGCCATCGACTTGCAGCGGGACTGCAAGTGTCGACTTCAAGCATCAAAAAACTGCTTCAATTTGTGTTGAAGTCGATGGTGGAATTTTAGAAGATTTAATTTATCTGTTGTAAAATATCTGATTGTTTTGTGTGAATGCAGTACTTCAATAAGTTGTTTGTGTTTACTTCATAATTTTCTGAGGTTTATTTTATGCATAATACTCCAGCACCTTTATCTCCAAAGTGAATTGAATTCTAATAAAAGTTCATATTAGCGTTTTTACTCAATATTGTTCATACTACCACATCCGTCAATATTTACCATTCCTCTTCAATCACCCTATAAATCACCCTGCTAAATATTTAATGTTAGAATGCAATCAACTTAAATTTTACATTTTCAGTGATTGATAAAAAAATATTGCTTTTTACAGAAATTAAATAATATCAACTACTGCTAACACCTGAAGTTACGGCTAACAATGCGACTGTTGTGCATGATTGGTTGCGTGTCACCCACGCAGGCGCTGCAATGAGATAAACTGTGTACCGGCCACCGTGGAATCTCTTTCAACTTAAATTGTAACCATAAATGTATATTTACATAATCTTGGTATGCTTTGTCAAAAATAGGTAAACAATCATATAGCTTACAGTTTCTCGTACGCTTTGTATTAACTGAGAAAAACGGATGTTAACAACGGAAGTAGTATGTAGGATTCTAGATTGTCTCCTACCCTTGTCCTATATATATATAAGCAATCATTATAATATCTTCGCTTTTGACATGTTTCTAAAATGTGTGGAGATGTGAAGATTGTACACCCATTGCGGGGCGCGATAAAGTGGGAGGAACTGAACCGACCAGTGGTAGAGGAGGGTTATGTATATGCATTGTTTGCCACCAATTATAAATAATCAATTCATTAGACGGTATGGACACTTACGAGACAAAAATATTATACTGTAAAACCAACATGTGTAATTGATCTACATCTACATCTACATCTATACTCTGCAATTCACAATTACTGTGGGTGGCAGAGGGTGCTAAGCACCAATCCTATTTTAGAGTATTCCAATTCCGAACAGAACGAGGAAAGAAAGAATACATAAATGTATCAGTACGGCATCTTATCTCTCGAATCTTATCCCTCCTGTCATTGCGACCTAACTAGGTTGGCGGAAGAAGTATTTCGTTGCACTCGTAAATTAGAGATTTTCGCATATTCTCCAACAAATTTAAACGAAAACGACGTCGTCTGTCCGCCAAACAATCCCACCCAAATCACGTATCAGCTCTGTGACACTAACATAAGGACTGTAACTAGCGGTCACGAATCGAGCGGCTCTCCTCTGTACTTTCTCTAACGTGTCAATCAATCCCTTGCGATACGGATCCCAAATTGCACAACAGTATTCCAAATGCGGACGCACTAGTGTTTTGTACATTATTTCCTTTGTATGAGCATTGCAGCTTCTCAAAATACGACCTATAAAACGTAGTTTTGAATTAGCTTTGCCTACGACTGAAGTTATGTGCAAGTCCCATTTCATGTTGCTTTGTACTGTTACGCCTAGATACTTCAGGGAATCGACCGTGTCAACAACTGAATTGTTAACTTTGTACTCGTGAGCAAACGGGGTCTTTTTATTACTTATTTGCATTGCCTTGCACTTTTTACAGTTAAGTGTAAGCTGCCATTTACGGCACCATTCCGAAATAACATCTGATTTACAGCATCTCTTACCATGCCCACTTTATTTTCAGATGGTTTCCTGATAAATTTTCTCCAAGTCTTCATGTACCATTTTTTTGAACACCTTTTCCAGACTTTTCTTGAAAAAGTAAAACTGTTTAACGAAACATAAAGACACTACTACAAGCTTACTACTCTGTGAATTACAATACAAAGGTAATATACCGAAGCTGGTTTGCCGAGCTCGAGAAAGCCGGGTGTTGGAAACATGGTGTTCGTAATTCCTAGTTACATGCCTCCTTGGATACGTTCTCATTAGATTTTCTGATAAAGGAAAAGCCTGGTCTCTAATAAAAATGTAAGACACCGATTCAGCAACCGTCAGTATATGTTCAGGAGTCGGGAGTAGTGACATGTTTCATCATTTTACTGCCTAACGCACTACTAGCAAAAACTTCCCATAGTTCCAATATCAATGGTGATTAAAGTTGTAATCCACATCCACTGCTTTCCTAATTTTTATTAGGTGATTTAAATTTCTTATTCAGCAAGGAGTAAAGCAAAACTTCCATCTTCAGCATCATCTGATTGTGAATAATAATAAATGTTAATAATAACAGCAAATGTTTTTTCGCATGTCACACATTTATGGACGTGCATGGTCCCACTCTCAATACACAGACCACCATGCTACACGTCGAACACGTGCATCTTGCCACTCGTGTCACATCACCTTGCAAACACTATACACAACTCAAACATCGAGGTCTTTAGAGACGGGAAAGGATGGGGGACAAGGATGGGGGCAAGGAATGGGAAGGAATTCGGCCATGGCCTTTTGAAGGAAGCATCCCGGCATTTGCCTGGAGTGATTTGGGGAAACCATGGAAAACCCAAATCTGGATGCCCGGACGGGGATTCGAACCGCCGTCCTCCCGAATGCGAGGCGAGAACGCTAACCATTACACCGCCCCGCTCGGTGATTGGGAGTGGAACAATGAAAGATGAACATAGAAGCGTTTCTAAACCAGTGAATGTGAGTTAAATTAATATTACTGGAGCGATACATAGCATCATATATAAACCTCTCCCAAAAGTCCGATTGCATCCAAGCAGAAAAATCAACGAAACATAGGATGAGCAGCTACGGACCCAAATTGAAACCAGAAAATTTTTTTTAACCTTACAGTAGCTAGTGACCACTTGAGAAGTAGAGTTTTAACGATAAGAACAAAACTTAACCGGGTTCGCATTCAAGTGACCTCTAATCGTATCGACGTAGAAGAAGTGTAAAGAGGCATAAAACACTACACAGAAACTTCACTGAAGGCTTTTTCGCCTTTGGAATAAAAATAAAGTAACGTTTTCCCCGTTTACTTAATCATAACTTAGATTTCCAACAAAGTTTTGAATAATATTTGGAGATGGTGAACAGACACCTGAGCATTTCAGCGGTGACTCCGATGTTAGATGGGTTGCTTGCAGTAACTACTGTTCGCCTGACAGTAGCTAGTGCCCTTGCTCATTCGCCGAAGCCCCGCATCAGCGCTGGAGACTAGAGAAGCCCCGCCGGTTAGCTGCAACTATATCCGCCGACGTTCATGTCTGTGATCCCAAGCCGGCTTACGGAGCACGCCAGATACAGCCCAAGTTAAAGGCAAGGGACATGAGACACTAGGGACACACGACAGCCGCCGTACAAGATAGCAACGCCATGTCTCAGCGTACATACTGGTAGTTTATAAGTTTTGATTGTGTAGGTTGAAACTGTATATTTAGGACGAATAATGGAAGAAAGGCACCAAGTGAAGCAGCTCAATGGGCTGATATTAACGTTTCTTATTATTTACTCGTTTATTCCTGACACGTGCTGGAAAAGTTTAACCTTATCACTCAAATTTCTGGTAAACTGTTGAAATACTTGCTGAAATTCTATGGTTCAGTGTTCAGGTTCTAACTGAATGACGAAAATGGGTCATTCCATACATTTTTATATTTAACATATAAAAATAATAATGAAAAGAATAACAGAGAGGCTTGTCATGACAAGATTTTCAGGTAACTGCATCATGTGATAGCTTATATCATGTGTCAAGAGGTAGGATCCTTTTTATTCTTATAACTTACAAAGTTATGGATAATAACCACAAATTTTGAAATTTTTGTCTGTCTATCCGCACATCACGCAAACACTAATTTACTGATTATAGCGAAAATGCACATAACGCATATGATGAATTGATGATAACTTAACTCATAGGTTAACATAGAGGATATTTGTGACCCAGTTTCGTGACATATTTTCTGATGATACTCAGACCACAATGGTAGATTTTTAATTTTTTTCTATCTGTATACGCATCTCAAATATCTGATGGACCGATTTTAACAAGACTGGACAAAGCAGTAGCTTATGACATTATTTCACATGTAGAATAGTATCCATCTTAGTAACCTAATTTCCAATTACACCATGACCTTAAACGAATATCAATGAATTTTTGTCTCTTTGTGCTAGCATCCAGTAAAAACCAGAGATGACATTCCAGCAAAACTAAATATTGTTGTAACGTGTAATATTGGTTAACGTTTAGTATTTTTTTCTTTTTTTCCAGTAAGTTACAATGTTCCCGTTGACGTAGAACCAAATGTTTGCTATTTTTGTTTGTGTGCACACATCAAACAAAAATTACACATAGTGATTGATACCTTATGCCATGGTTTGAAATATAAAATATTTCTTATCCCAATAAATTGTCCACAAAAACGTCAGAAAATACCTCAAAACAGTGTATGTGTTTTAATGGACTATAGAGCAAAGTTTGGTAAATGTATACAGTAATCAGTTGCCACAGAAATAATCATAAAACTATGAACTTTGTATCTATACGTACAGTACTTTTTCTCTCTAATATACAAAAATATTTAAAGAATTAAAGTTAAAATGTGTGCAAATCACAAGCAGATCAGTGAAAAAACTGACCATTCCGGCTTGAGAAGCATTAAAAACGAGAATAACGAAAAAAATCAAGTTGCATTCCACTTTTCCACCTTCTAACTTACAGATTATGATGACCCTAATCCATTCTTCAATTGCCGATCAGGCTTTTGTAGTTGGAGGTAAGATCTTCTACCAACTTCATAACACCATATAATATTAATTTTTTTTTAAAGATAAAAATAAAAACTTGAAACCCAATCTCATTTATAAGCTTTTACAAAATCTGGTTTTAATGTTTTATATGTTAGTATTTACCTTTTCCCTTGCATTAAAACTTTTATTTACAAGATTAAAACATAATCCACATTTACTGAAGTTAACATACGATTAATATAGCCTACATACTTCATACATTAACAGTAACAGATTGATGTCCTTATTCTTGACTTTTCTCACGTGTAGTGTCTTATTAATTTTGGTAAAATCACACTTCATATAATTTCGGATTGCTCAACAATGCCAGAAAGTCTCTAACTTACCATTAGCCATGTTTTCTGCTTTATAGTAAACCATAGATAAAACACTTCGCTACTTAAAGAAAAATATCGTCACAAACATTTGGCTCAAACTCCTTCAAACAATGCATTCACAAGCTCTATTAATAATTTTAACACTCTTTATTGTATTCAATAAATTTTAACAACTTCAGTATCAAGAATTTTTTTCATATCATCTACATCTATACTCTGAAATTCACAAATGTTGTGGGAGCCAGAGCGTGCTAAGCACCTATCCTAATTCTGTGCATTCCAATCCCGAACAGAACGAGGAAAGAAAGAATAATAATTGATAATAATAATTGATTAAATTGCGATGGAGCACCAGCTCTTGTGGCAATCTCCCTACACCCCCTCCCCTTCCTCTTCCAAACTACTATAGCCCTCTAATAATTTTTGAATTCATTCAGTGTTTCCGGTAAATTATTCATCACTTCTCTTGGTAATTTATTCCAGTCCCTCACTTCCTTTCCTATGAAAGAAAATTTCCCCACACCCTTATGCCTGAAATCAAGTGCCAGCTTGTGGTCATGGTCAACGTTACCCTTCCAAGCGCCTCTCTTAATTTTCCCATCAATATCTTTCCATGCTTCATCACCAGTATTGACTTTGTACACTCCCATGACTCTCTTCACCCCCCTTCTATCCTCCAATGAATCGCACGCCAGCTCCTTTATCATATTAGTTACCGATTGTGTTCTGCGAAAATTTCCAAAGACAAACGTGGCAGCCCTCCTCTGCACCCCCTCCAACTCCTGTATTTGATATCCAACATGTGGACCCCAAACTGCACCACCATATTCCAGCAGTGGTCTGAAAAGCATAAGTAAGGCATCTTATTTCTCTAATCTTATCCCTCCTGTCATTGCGACCTAAATAGATTGACGGAAGAAGTATTTCATTGTACTCGTAAATTGAAGAATTTCGCCAATTCTATAATAAATTCAAACGGAAACGACGTCATCTGTCTACCAGACAATCCCAGCCCAATCTATGTATCAGTTCTGTGACACTTTCGTATGGACTTTAACTAACAGTCACGTATCGAGCGGCTCTCTTCTGTACTTTCTCTAACGTGTCAATCAATCCCTTTCGATGCGGATCCCAAACTCCACAACAGTAATCCAAAAGCGGACGCACTAGTGTTTTGTACGCTATTTACTTTGTACGAGCATTACAACTTCTCGAAATACGACCAATGAATCGTAATCTAGAATTAGCTTTGCCTATGACGAAAGTTATGTTATGTTTAAGTCCCATTTCATGTTGTTTTGTACCATTACACCTAGATACTTCAGGGAATCAACCGTGTCAACAACTGAATAGTTAAGTTTTTACTCGTGAGTCTTTTTGTTACCTAAGTTGCCGAGCAGGAGGTCGAATAGTATTGAAGTCCATTTGTCAGTGTTTCTTTGGGCGGCTCGTGTAATGTGTCTTAGTGTGGTTGCCTCGAGGTGTCACGGACACGCCAAGTGACAGCAAGAAAGACGAGTGCAGCGAGGCGAGCCACGCCCTGCGCGGCGCTCCTCAGGGGCTGAGAAATGGCCGGCACAGTCGTTAGGCTCAAGACGATGTCCGAGTCTCCGGCAGACACACATAAACTGCCGCCCAGTGGCCACTTCAGCCAACAACAGTTTGCCGCGTCGCCGAGCCGAGCCGCCGGAAACCGGACAAAGGCGCGCGCCATACTATTCCCTGTAATACTTCAGATCACAGCTAGAAACGATCTTTCTGAATCAAACTGGAGCGTTTAGGGTATTTTCACCTCCAAATGTCAATCGTAAGTCCTGAATTAAAGTATGCGAATATGTTTGGAGGAAAATCGCACTTAATACTGTTTTGGTATTTGGCAGAACAAGACTGATGACGTCCAAACAATTCTACAGGCAATAGGTAGTTGAAATTAATCATATGCTACATTTAATAGGTTTACATAAGGAGTTGACAGCTGAGGCTACTAACAAATTTGTTTCAGGTAAATTTTATAATAATAATATAAGACAGTTTTGTACTACTATGCTCGAAGTCAACAAATGGAGCTTTTTTTCTTGCAAGGTTCCATCGGCTCACTGCCACTTCCCAGCAGGGTACATGGAGGTAGAGCTCCGAAGTCCCATTTGATCTTCGGCACTAAAAGGGGAAGACAGGATGGGTACCACACTCAATTCCTCCAAGGTACTTATTGGACAACAGGCTGATGGAGCCGTTCCGAAAGTCTTAGTTTCTATGAAAATCCTCTGCCTCGTCGGGGATTAAACCTTTGTCATGCCGGCCGCAATCAGACGCTCTACTGCCTGAGCAAGGAAGTTGCTCAAATAGAAATTCTACTTTACTTAAAAATATAATTACCAGGTCGGGGCCAAATACCTCCTTGTCATTTGATAATTATGTAAGACACTTTTGAAACGGATGTAGGTGAGCACTAAAAATACGGTTTCAACACTCTGAATAACAATAAAAACAAAGTGTATAGTTATAAATTCGAATATACATAGCAATAGACACTTGAATGAATTAGAAATAGTTTGTCTTAATAACTAAAATTTAAAAAAAATCCGCTAGATCTCCACCCATCTTCCTTCCTAAACACAGAAATAACGAAAACAATGTCAATTCCTTGCCTTCAGAGTGAATCACAACTCAGCTACAACAGAGGGAAAATGTAGTATCTTCTTAATAGCTATCCAGAAAAGTATATTTACCGTGCTCATATTGTACCAACGAAAAATATAATTCAACGATTTGTCGGCAAATAGTGTTGTGTTTTTTTTAATTTATTGGCAGCTTATTCCAAAGAAATTCACTTTCGTTGATTAGGTCACAAAATATTACATCGCTTGTTAGCTGGTTCGTGTAGCGCTTGAAGATAAACTTTTTTTTGTCATTTGTCGTCCAAGGGGCACTAGAGATAGATGTATGCAATAATTTATAGACATAATATTGTACTACAGCGATTTCTGTTGAACCCAGAAAGGATCTGTGATGAAAGGAAGCTGTCATCCCACACTTTTGTTAGTATCCTATCCATCGGATGGAAACATTAAACTTGAACATCTGTTTATCGTCTTTCATTAATAGTGTTAAATCCGTATAAAAAATGAAAAAAATTCAACGTAAGAAATCATAATTCCTTCCCAGTTTGAAGATGGTATAGTATCGGCATAGCTTGTATTATATTGAGACTGTATAAAGTAAGGTTATTTACACACAAAATTCCTGTGTTGATTCTAAGACACAAATAATTAATGCAGCAACATGAGGCAGCGGCGACTAACAGATTACTCGTAACAGAAATGTTAAATACGAAATTATGAACTGTTAGTTCGGATTTTTCGGTAGTGGAATTCAGTTTAAAAATGGAAGCATTATTATGTGTTCCACTACTTCGGCGTGATCGGAGTGGCGCGTATTCAGGGACTCAGTCGGTCATGAATTTTTAACGAACCACCTCACCAACTGCTGCCTGAACCAGCAGAACTAATACTGCCGACACATGCATCATAGTAGGTAATCCCATAGCAGATTTACTTGAGAATGGGAAGATACTGGTACAATAACTGAAGATTAATAATTGTCGTTTCGAAGACAGCGGATTTGTATTAGCTTAAGGTCCACTCAGAAATTCAGAATTGGATGGTAATTGATCAGATCTGAGCAATAGCATTAAAGAGATATTCAGTCAAAGAAATTGTTCCAAACAGAAAGATTTTTCCTTGTGGCTTTACGAACCAACGACGTAGAGGTTATTAGAGGCGGGAAAAGACTGGGGAAGAGGACCCAGAAGGAATTCGGCCATGGCCTTTTTAAGTAAACATCCCGTCATTCGCCTGGAGTGGTTTATGGAAACTATGGGAAAACCAAATCTGTATGGTCGGACGGGGATTCGAACTCGCATCTACATCTACATCTATACTCTGCAAATCACATATACTGTGGGTGGCAGAGGGTGCTAAGCACCAATCCTAATTCTGCGCATTCCAATCCCGAACAGATCGAGGAAAGAAGGAATACATAAATGAATCAGTACGGCATCCTGACGAATGTGAGACTAGAGCGTTATCGCTCAACCACAATAATTGGTAAAGTTTATCGCATGCAGACTAACTGCGAAGCCTTATTGACATATATTTTGTGCTGGGGGAAGCAAGTCCTAGTGATACGACGTTCTGTCAAACATGGTTCGGCCTTCTTCTAGATGTGACCATGCGGTGCAACGTGTTCGCACGGTCTAACAAACACAAATATAATGTATGGCACTCTAAAATATTCAGTCGGTCAGTGTCAATAGAGCTTAGTAGAGACTTAGAAATACAAGGAAACGCAGTTTCGTCTCTAGAATAATTCCAAAGCATATTGGACAAAATTAAGGCATTCTATATTATTACGCGACACCACTGGTACAATGAAGAAATTATTAAAGCAAGCTCAAGACTTCAACTGTTTAGTGAAGTACATTATAATAATATTTTTTGAAACTTATACTAGGGAAAGAGTATAAAACAAATACTAGAAATTCTGCCAAGCTGAACTAATTACCTGGACTCTGTCTGGTAGACAAAGCAGTGAACTTTAGGCAAAGTGAACTAGATCAGGCAAGTGCAATTAATAGCTTTAAATAACTTGGAGAAGAATTGCTAAGGGTACCTTGAAAGGGCCTAGTGCTACTCGGTTATTGGTAATCTATCCTCATTGGATGCGGAAGTAGATGACAAGTCGTGCCTTGCGAGGTGGTTACCACGTTGCCGAGAAGTGTCGTCAAAAGAGTGCCCAAAATTCCCAAGAAAAGATACGTATTTCGCCATCTGCCTTAACCTAGTTAACCACTCCGTCCCCCTCCCTTTCTTCCCCTTCTCTCAGTCATGATCGAGCGTGATGGGTAACGCTTTGGTCTTGTATTCACGAAGATGCATTTTCAAATCCACGTCCGGTTTTACACGGATTCCTCAAATCACTGCGGGTGAACGCCAGGATGTTTCATTCAAATGGCACCGAGCGTGGTGGGTGAACGTGTTCTGGCCTCGCATTCGGGAAGACGCCGGTTCGAATACCCGTCCGGGAATCCAGATTTGGGTTTTCCATGGTTTCCCCAAATCACTCCGGGCGAATGCCTGGATGTTTCATTTAAGAGGCCATGGCCGAATTCCTTCACATTCCTTGTCCCCCAGTCCCATCCCTCCTCTAATGACCTCGACGTTGAGGTGGCGAAAAGCCACAGGTAAAGAAAAAAAATCATGTGGCCATGGCCGAATTCCTAATTTCTTTGCCCCCAATCCTTTCCCTCTTCTAATGATCTCGCCGTCGACGAGGTGAAAAGCCATATGAATAAATTAACTATCCTACCAATCATAAAGGGCGTTAATATCTCCATTATACGTTGTTAAGTGAGACTAACACACGTAATTTCTTCAAAAGTTACAGCGTAATGCCGTGTTTCACAAATGCAGTTTATTAAAAATCATCTTTGCGAATATTAAAATACGGCAGAAAAGGCAGAATGCGCTTGAAAGTGGCGACGGGCAGGCGATGGCCCTTGGGGGCGTCCTTTAATTACGTGAGATGGAATAGAGGAAGGGGGGGGGGAACGGGTCCGGCTAAATGTCACGAAACCTCACAAGGGGGCGGGTGGGGGTTGCTGGGTCAACGGAAATCTCACGCGAGGTTTTGACATTCTTGAAGAATGGCAGAGCTATAAAAAAAAGAAAGGTCTGCAAATGACGCGAAAGTCGATTTTAGGGGGGTAAAAAAGACATTCGGGGGTATAACCGCCCTTGGGAGCATGAGACCTACAAAAAAAAAAGTTGCTAGGTCCATTCGTAGGGGGGCGGGTCTCCGCGTCAAAATCTCACGTCATTTTACAGGGGGGTCCGACAAAATCTCACGAAGTCTCACCAGGTTGGAAGTGGGTGGTCCTGAATTAAAAAAAAAAACTCCTCACATAATTAATGGACGCCCCCTTCCGACAGTTAGAAGGTGGCTTTCCACAGCCGTGACTTTGTAGGCCGCGCCAAATTAGCCGAATTGTGCGGATCGGCACGCACCACAGGCGAGCGAGCCCTCGCCACCACGTTATCACGAAGCCACGTTGCCTAGTGTGTATCCAAGATCGGATGGGTACGCGCCTCTGCTGCAAACAGATGGCAATGGCGCATCACTACACGGGCCTTTGATGTTACTGACTGGGAGACTGATAAAGGCGCCCCATCTCCGCCAGCACAGGTCGCAACAGGTGGCTTTCTTCCCAAGGCCCCGCGCGGCCGCCAAAACCACGGGCCGTGGGAAGAGAGCCATCTAGACGCCTCGCGGACACAGCTAGCGTCACGTACAATACAGGATTACAGTCTAATGACAAGGGGAATAGAACAGGAGAGACCTCGAGTATTACAGAATGCCGCTAAACACACTGTAGGTGGATTTGAAAACTATTGATGTCAGCTGGGTAGAGCGGCTTGCGAGGTTCTTTCGAACATGAATCCTGGCAGGTCTCGCCATTTCTGCGAGGTATCCTCTTTGTAAGTCGTTAATAAAAGAAATCCTGATTAATCTTACCAACACTTCCAGCTTCTTTTGCAACCTATAATCGATAGCACGTTCTGGACGATACGTATGGCCCCAGGATATCGTCTCACACGTTTTTCTGCTATCACCTCACAGATAAAATTCAATTATATAATCCTCTCTATAAAATCACTGCTATTAATTGAAACATCTTAATAAATTCAAATATTTACAATTCTCGTGATACAACATAAAATCTCGCATATAACAATCTGTTTCTCCTTGACTTAAAAACAAAACACAATACAACACAGCCTACCAACTGCAACATATTAAAACATATTATAAAATCTTAAATTTACCCATTTTCACATACTAGTAGTATGAAATACTGTACGGCCTTGTAAAAATAAATACATTCATATATTCCATAATTCGTAAAATTATTACTATTATTATTAATTTCATTATTTAAATGTCTGATGTGGAATCTCATAGGCTTGACGTCAGAAAAAGCGATTTAGACATTTAACTGCAGGAAGAAGTTAGAAACATATCGTTAATAATTGTTGTTAAAATTTCTTTTGTTTTCAGCCAATCACTGATCGTGAACAATTCCAGGACAAGACGAGCTGACTTGCATTTTTGGAGTCGAGTAGCTTATCGTCTGACTGCTCGACCAAACGAACATGTACATTGGAACTTTTTTTTTTTTTTGTAACAGTTTAACGTCCCTTTTTAACAACGTGGTCTTTAGAGACGGGAAAGGATGGGGGCAAGGAATGGGAAGGAATTCGGCCATGGCCTTTTGAAGGAAGCATCCCGGCATTCACCTGGAGTGATTTGGGGAAACAATGGAAAACCCAAATCTGGATGCCCGGACGGGGATTCGAACCGCCGTCCTCCCGAATGCGAGGCCAGAACGCTATCCGTTACACCACCACGCTCGGTCATTGGAACTTACTACTGAGTTTTCTTTGACGTGATAATACTGTAATGGAATGTCTACCTGTCGTAGTATTGGTCAGAGTAATTAATATAACAGCAAGTGGTGTGGCAATGAGGATTATGGTAACGGCAACATTAACTGCAAGCCACCCATTCAATTCTACGAACATGCTAATACCGTCGACTTAACCACCCGTCTGCTGTGATTCAAAGGAAACTGAAACTTAATACCTGTCACCTCCACGGTGTTGAAAATCACGAGAAAGATTTTTTATTTTTATTTTCGGCCATTTTTACTGAATTAAAGCCATGCAATTAACTGTATAATTATCCACTATGTAGCGTTTAATGATTAATTTTTATATCGTGTTCCATTTTTTGTTTGTTTCTAGCTAACGTCACTTGTCTGTTATTTGCTTACCAGTGTTCAATTCAATAAGTTAATCGGAATATTAATTTCAAAGCTAATAAATTTTTGTTAATCTCTTAACTTCCATTCAATGTAATTATGTTCGTTGACTTATGCAAAAGGGTTATTTAATATGAATTATTTATTATGGTACCCAGGATATTTTAATAACTTCTTTAAACCAGGCAATTGATAAAAGTATTAATAAAGATTATTTTATTCTGTTTCATTGAAAATGAACTAGTGGTACATCACAATACTTATTTTAAGTCTCTCCAGATCTGGAAAACTCAGTATCCTTTGTATTGAACCTATAAAATAGTAACGTGACATAGGAGAGAAGGCTGAGGTATAAGGACGACGTATATAAGAAGCGAAATAGTAGTATAACGGAAAGGAGGTAGGGAGGAAGGGAAAGGAGAAGATACAGAGAACCAATGTAACCGGCTACAGTTGATAAATCTCGGAGTATGCCAGTAATTAACATTGTTTCAGAGTTTAGTGGATCAATGGACTTGCATGAAACACAAGCAATTAAAGGACTTTAGTAGTGGTTGACACAAGGTCGGAACAAAGAGGATTGTTAGCTGCTATACGGGTTTCTGCGTAAATTGGGTGAAATTAGAATGGGAATTATGTATCCCTTGGTTTTCGCGTATAATAAACAGGGGTTACTAACGAGCATTATAAGTTAATAAAGTTACCTTCCTTTTTTGAACAACACATGTATGAAATAATTGTATTATTTTACGTTTGTCATATTCCAAGTATATACGCAGAATTTTTAAAGTCCACTTAAAGCAGTCAATTTGATTTTCGTGATAATATTAACAGTGTGTTAAAAAGAATAATACATCACCTCTTCCAAAAATCTGACTGGAACCTTTATATCCTTCTATACTAATACCTTTATTTACAATCAGAAAGAGAAGCAATGGGCAACACCTTTTGTTATTGAAAATCAACGGACAGAGTAGGAAGACAGTATCGTGACAAATTAAAACCGGCAAACCATTTTCCATTTTACAACATACTGTATTGTACTGTGTATTGATGGAATTTGTCTAGGAAATAGTTTGTATCTGTAGGAAGGACAAAGGACATTTTTTTCGGTATGAGTAACAGTTTTAGTAACGAAATTTTGAGAACTTATCGAATGGTGACAGAAAGAAAAATGCGTGTGTTAGTCTCTTGCTCAAACTGTGCTTCTCGTGCAGTTTTTAGTGTATGATTTGTTAGTAAATTTCGTTTAGAGACAAAACCTATTATTTGGAATAGGTGTCGATTTGCTCTGTACTGCATCATTACATTGTGTCTACCTAAACGTTTTTGGCAACAGTTTATTTTTTCTTCCTTTTTGACATGCCTTGCGGGCGTAAAACTGTCCTAAGGTGTAGCTCTAGAAGAGCACGAGCAGCTAAAGTTATTAGAACCCAAGAATCTGATGCTCATACAGAAGAAAGAAGAACCAAGCTGAAATAAAGCTGCCTTCAGTTAAACCCCTCCACATCCCCGCACCTTCGTGTGTTTTTCGGTTTTCAAATATGTTGGAAATTGATTCTCTTCATGAGACAGATTTGACGGTATAGTTGTGTAGTGATGGCTTTCTTGTCATATTTTGCCGATTTGGTGTTGCTGTGGACAAATCTTATGTTACTTAATAACTTTCTATATCCAATTCTGGCAATGAAATTCTAAGTCCACGCATACGAAGTCGCTGGTATGAGCTAGTATATTTCTTAAGAGGTACACTTTTATAGGCTATGACGTATGACGGCTAAACGGCTATTCCGAATTCTTTCTGTATCCTGGCCCTCAATCCTTTCCCCCCTTTAATGACGTAGAAGTTGACGAATTGTAAATCCAAAATTAAAAAAAGTTCACTTTGTCATCAAAACCATAACACACACTCCGTTTGACCTTAACAACACATTTCACATTCACCTGCACACGTAGAGTATAATAATACTTAGACAACGATTCCATTTAGGAGTCTACAGTATCTGAATTTGGTGGTGAACTAAACTTAATTTGTTTAATTTTCTGTAAACAGATACGTATAAACAAGAAATTTCGTATAATTTATAATTAGAACTGAAAAAAAAGTATCATTCTGGGAAGGACTAGATATTACATTATTATTTTTTGAAACCGTTTGAAAATAATGAACACTCTGCTGTTGTGAGAATGTCACGCCCTCATTGCGAAGAGTGCCTTGACGGAGATACCAGGCAGTAACGTTCTCGGTTCGAAGGAGTCGGCATGTGCCGTCTGCTCCAGAACAAAAGATACCTCGCTGGGTGGTCTATCTCAAGAGGCGCTGAACTAACGTCCCTCTGAATAGAAACCCACGAACGCAGAATTAAAAAAAAGAAGGAAATAGCAAATACAAAAGAAACATCTGACAGCTCACTCTAATGAAGAGCAGCATTTCCATAAATGTGGACAAAATACTAAATAATACATTTAATTCAATATTAGTACGAACCACAGTCTGTTAACAGTTAGACTACTTCTGATAACCATTCATCTAGTAAATTACCAAATCTTATCTTGTTTTAACTATTTATTGACGCAGTTTAAAGTTATTCCACTTTTCGCTATGATTCTTGCTTAAACTAGCCTGAAAATTGTAGCTGATTGCTGTGGGGGCAGATTAATCACTTACCATGCATGATTTATAATCGCCGCCTTCTACTACCTACTACAGAGGTGAAACCATTACTTCTGTTATTAATATTTGAAAAGATCCTAAAATATTGGTTTATTTGGTACTCATTACTGCTTACAGACAGAGGTATATTTACCATGAATCTTAAACATCTGTCTATGAAAAATGAATTTCAACGCAATACCTTGTCTTACAGGTGCAACATAGCAAACAAACAATTATCGTTAATTGAAGCTAAGAAATTACAATACATGTACATTACAAAGAGTTACAAATTCCATATGCAACTGAAGCAAAAACTCTCTTATACATAACGAGAGCGATTCTTGTATGACAATGATAACAAGAAAACATCAGATTTAACTGGATTACATAGGGCGCCAGAGAGTTTATTTGCTCCCACAAATAATAGTCATTGAAAGTTTACAAACAGGGAAATCAGTCTTTCAATTAAAACTGGATAACGAAAACCAAAAATCACTCAGCTTTTAGACACAACTAGCTCAGGAATTAATGTCCGGCGGCATTAGAACTCTTACTCATAAGACCGTTAAAGGGCTATCTCAATGATTCGTCTGAGTACACACTATTTCTGGAGGTATAATTACCGTGTCTGTCTGGCTGCACCAAACGTCGCAACAAGAGCGCTGTCGTCTCTCAACGGCGCACCATCCAGGTAATGCTAGGCACTTGTCACGTCAACCAACACAAGTGACAACATCGATCGGACTAGGTGCTCAGTCATCGAAGCCTCCAGAACGAAATCAGCGGCAGTACTCTGGCAAGCAGTTGACAGCGCGATCGTTCTGTACAGAATGACCTCTTCTCGCGCCTCAGAGCTCGTCTCTCCTTCTCCTCGGCGAGTATAATGAAAAACACAAAATTTGTAATATTTCAAATCACGTGAAGAAATATACACATCGGATTGGCTTCGCAAAAGTATCCCCTCTTGGCGGCTAATACATTGCCTCTCATTTGCTAAGAGTCTTCGGGTTTTGTCGGGATTGTTCGGGAGGATGTTTAGGAAAAATTTTCTCACGATACCGAGCGACCGCCCATTCAGGGATTCCATCCGCAAAATTCCCAGCGTCCAGCCTTTCTCACCGGTATCAATGTCAGAGATAATCCCCGCATTGTCTCGACCTACCGGACACTTCCGGCTTAAGTCAGAGTGTCACTCACGCTAACACAACCCTTAGCTAGACGCGGATTTCTGTCTCCAACTCAAGAAAGAATATCTAT
Organism: Vandiemenella viatica; assembly: GCA_031002005.1. Classification (NCBI taxonomy): domain Eukaryota; kingdom Metazoa; phylum Arthropoda; class Insecta; order Orthoptera; family Morabidae; genus Vandiemenella; species Vandiemenella viatica. Next base: position 87,770,240 of record CM061919.1, on the reverse strand, counting down.
TTATTTCTTATGTTATTATATCAAACAATAATTAATTTAAATTGTACGAGTTGACCCATCTAGCCATCTCGCTACAAAATCCTACCAGATGAAAGGGACCTGCAGTTTAGTGCAGAACCCAAACGTGCCTTGTACTTTACATCATCAAAGCGAAGGAAGCGTCGGTGAAAATATCTTCGAGGATCAGACTTCGAACCATCATGATCTCGACGTTCACTTAGAAATCTTAAAACACTGAGCTTCCACACTGCTACGTTCACTGTTCACTTAGTAAGGTGAAAATATTTAAAGATTTCAGAAGCTTGTATGCATTCCCCTAAGGCAGTGTTAACAGTGTAATTTCTTGAACAGCCTGTAAGAATTTTCCTCGTTTATTCCCCGGAAAATATTTGTTTTAAATTAAAAAATGTTTGTCAGTGATTATTGCTCTACATTTAATCCAGACATCGGAATGCTTTTGGTATCTTCAAATGTGATACGTCAAATACGATTTTGTAGTGATGCATGTTGGGATCTATTAAAAAAATATAAACTGACAGAACGACAAAATGTATCATTTGTTAACATATAGTTTCATATTATACTAATAATTAGATTCATACCTTTTAAATGGGACTGATAGGCGCCAAAAATCACCAAATATCACAATAATACTCTCTGGATTACATTTTATTTCTTCAGTTTTCTGAAATGTAATTAATTAAAACAGAGTAGGTTAATCAAACCACTATGTTGTAGATTAACACTTCAGTAAGCGTAATGGAATTGTTATATTAAATTTACAATAAACAGCCTTGTGCCTAATGTCGAATTTAAAACCCGAGAGCATGTTACTAATGTAACTACTACGTTATATATTATCCACTAGCGTAAAGAAATTGTGATTTTCGATTTATTGCTAATATCTTTGTGTTAATAGCAATCTGATATTTTATTCTGTATCAGCATTTAATACGTGATTTTTTAGGTAACTTTTACGAAATTCACGGAAATCGTAACCAAAGCTTAGGCTTAGTGTTATAATTCTAAAATTCTTTTTGCTTTAGTATAATACTAATATACAATAATCGTCTCTACGTATTAGTATCGATAATTTACAATCTATACGTATTAATATGGATAATTTTTCACCTAGATTTAATTTCTAATATTTAATATATTATATTTCATTAAATTGTAACTAAAACAACACAAAAAAAACAAAACAACCTATTAGAAAATCAGTGTGAAAACTAATCAAAGGTAATAACTAAAGGATTATATTTTTATTTTCTGATTCTTCACGTTAATATTTGGTAAAATATTTCTACACTCACCAAGACCCGAGAGCGCGTTACAAGTGCCAAATGATATTAGATAATAAAAAGACTGACTAACCTTCGAATTCTTAAAATGTTGTGAAACTCCTGTGAACGCACACATAATTTAAAAACCACGTGGAGTTAACAATTCAGCAAAGAGAACTTAGCATATATTATTTTCGTTTACACGGGGGGAAGTTGAAAGGGTAACACCCAGACAGGAATGGTGAAATTTTAAGAAACTTTGTAGATATATCCAGGGTCATACCAAGAAGAAATTAAAACAATCTGAAATGGATAAGACAAAGTTTATTATCTTTAGATACAACTTAGTTTTCAGCAAGAAGTGCGCCCAACTTGAGCACCTATACATTCGTGGATCATTGCGTGCATTGAATCAATATGTGTTCGTATGTCTTCTACGCCTGCATGTCTTATGAAGTTTGTTGTTGCACAGTTTGTGGTGGTGACCATGTTTTTTAATGTGTCTACTCCTGCCATCCCAGACATGCACTATTGGGGACAAATGTGGGGACTGTGCGGAACAAATTGGCATCATAATCCCTTGTTAGGATTGTGTTGTGATGGCCACAGTGTTTGGACAAACACTATCCTAATGGAAGTCGCGATTTTGATGGTGCAACACTCCTTCCACATGGTGGTGGGCTGTCATTGTGCCTTCAACAACAACCAACTCAGTCCTGCTGTCGAAACTGATTGTCCCCAGTGGCTGGACCTGTGTTGTTTTGAAATAGCAGCTGGATAAGCCGATTCTCCAGTCCACCTGCGAACATGTTATCGATTATCATTTTGACACAGAAAGAATCGAGACTCGTTTCTAAACACAAATGTGTGCCATTCATGTGTCCATTTGTATTTGGCATTACACCAGGTTATACGATGCTGGCAATGAAATCAGATTAATGGAACACATTGCACAGTGGTCAGAGAGTGTAGCCTAGGTTCATAAAATTAGGTAACAATCGCCTGGGGGGTGACTCTCTCTGTAACCACTGGTTGTATCTCACCTACAGTCAACCATCTGACAGAAAGAGCCACCCACATAATTTGGTGCTGTTGTCCTTCTGTATGGACTTGAACCTGTTCTAGAAGTACTAGAAGCATCTTTCATCCAGTATATAACAAGTCTGTATACTTAAATTGCACTACAGTCAATCTTCGGGGTATTTAAAGATAACATTCCCCCATTTCAAACACGTCAGTGCTCCTACCTCTCTCACAGTTAGACATTTTGATGTAGTGGGTCACTCTCCACCTTGGGATACTTGGTCAACAAGAACTGGTGGTCAAAAAAGTGTCATATTACACCATACTTTTCACCACTTATGCGCCAAAAAACATATCAATTTTGCATAACTAACAGCCCCGTAATTACATGTAAAGCTTTCAATTTTTAATGATTTATTACTCTTCATTTGGGGATATTTTGGGTCAAATTTCATTCATTTATAACAACTCCGAATGAGTGTTACACTTTTATTTTCTGTTTGGATTAAAAAACAAGTTTCAATGTTACCATAAAAACATTTTTACGATATATTTCAAGAAATTCGTTTTGAAAGTCCATCATAAAAGGTTAAGCTGTTTGATATCAGATGCCTCAAAGTCTATACTGCATGTTTGCTGTTGTATTTAGTGCGTTGCGAATGGAGGGCAGCGCTGGTTTCACAACCCACGCAAACGACCAATAAAAGCTCTCATGGCGACCCTCACGAAGCACTATTGGTGGTTGTATTGTCTCGTAAAGAATATGTGATACCGCAATGACGTTTAATCCCCTATGTAACGATCTAAATTCAACTCAATTAATTACCCACTCTGGAACATTTATGAAGCAAATCCTGCCAGAGTGGTACAGTAGAGTAATTCGCTTCAAGAGTGATATTCTACGAGTCAGCGACTGCATCCCTTCTGTCTGGGTTAGTGACCATCTCTACGCTATGTAATAGTGTTCATACGGTGTAATAAACACAGCAACTACAGACATATGCACGCAATATGCGTTGACCGTCAGTTTTTTTTTTTTTTTTTTTTTTTTTTTTTTTTTTTTTTTTTTTTTTTTTTTTGGCATTTGGCAACGGAGGCCATACAGCCAGCTCAAGGTAATTTAATTGCTTTCAGTGTATGGACGCCACAGGACGGACAGGACATTCACACAGACACACAACACTTAACATCCATGCCCGCGTCCGGATTCGAACCGGCGGCCTTCGGCACGCGGAGCTAGCACTCTAGCCCCTACGCTACCGAGGCCGGCAAACCGTCAGTTCATTCACGTGGCTGTCTATTTTAAAAAAAGAAAATGCGGCCGTGGCGGGACGCCCGGAAATGTGAAACACCAAAATTTATCGTTATTAAAAGAATTTACAATGAAAGAAAACCAATAAATAAATATGGAGTAAAATAGAAAACAAAGTTTCGTTAGTAAAATAAATATATTTTTCTTATTATTCTTAATATAATAATACTAGCCTTAATGCCCGTCAAAAACGATGGGTTTATGGAAATATTCTGAAAAGTCATTTGCTTAATTAAAAAGCATTGTTATAAAATAAAGTTCACTGCAGTTCCTCATGCTTTGCGCTGTAACAAATAGTTTATGTTATCATCCTGGTCCAGGTTGCATTCAAACCAAATCACAAACTTTGCTAGAAAATAAATGCTTCAATCACGTACGAATTAATACGTACACTGAATCGCATGTTAGTTGCAATAATGCATAGCGATATAAACATGATCCAAAATCTTCACGGTGTTTTTATATCTTTCTTTTATGTTATCCGTTTTTCAAATCGATATATTAACGTTTGAATGGCTGACAGTTACATGTTGCTGAACTAATGGCCTCAGTAATATTGCTCAGTTAAAGCAAATCAAACTAAAAATAAATCTTAAAAACTTACATTATGCCACGTAATATTAGTTTCAGTTGTAGTCTAGGCTGCACAGTTCGCGATCAGTGTGCAACGATTTTCATTTAAGGGTAAATAATAATAACAGGACACTCATGAAAAGAGTTTACATTACTAAATTAAAATTACTAATGCCTTCTGCTGTAACGTAAAATGCCAGTTGTAATTCTTAACCAGGCTAAATAACAATGTAATCAAAAGTGCCGCTATCATTGCTATTCGAAAAATAAAGCATTGATATTATATATCTATGGCCAAAAATTTAACGAATACTTCTATATATCGACCCAATATTACACAAATATAATCATTTATTAATTAATATGTCGAGTTAATACAAAATACATACTTTTCATTCAATGTTCTAACAGTTAATTTCTTTGCTGACATTGTACTAAATAGAAATATTAAATTACTCTGATTACCTCTGTCACGTAATATCTGGTCGTTGTCAGTTGGGCAGCGGACGCGGGAAGCTTGACGTAAGAGTGACGGACATTGGTACATCGTTACCAAGAATAGCGTTCTATATAGGTATATACAGAATATAACAACAAGACAAAAATAATTAAGATAGACTTTTTTACAATGCAGTATTATCATTTGATCTATCTTCTGTGATTTCTGTAATTGTAGCTGAGAAAGATGTGTTAAACGATATTAAAGAAATGATTGGGAGATGGTAACTGAAGTATGTAACAAAACTGTTAGACGTGGTGTTGTGGAGTTATCTGGAAAATACGGCATCCATTGTTTATCCGTATCTAGTTGTAGGTTCAGTTGGCTTATTATCAATTTTAAAATCAAATTTTTGTTCAAGGAGTGTTGTTAAACGGATTGAATCGTTTGTTGCAAAATTAACATTCATCATCGGAAGTTGATCAAAATTTAAAACCATTGAGCACTTTAGACAATGTTCTTTCCATAACAAAATGGAGCAGAAAGCGGCGGCGGACAGGGGGCATGGCGGCATGAGAGAGCGTTATGCCGTTTGCCGTCACAGGATACGAGTGGGTCTTACCCCCAAGGCGCGCCGATAGGTGTTAGTAGATGGAGTTGGGGGCTGACGGCTCAATGGGCTCTTATGGAGGGGGCTGACGGCTCACCACCTGTAACAAAAAAATGTAACCGATACCCCTCCTCCTCCCCTCCCTGAAACTGATACCCTCCTCCCCTCCCCTCCTTGTAACCTCACACCACCCTCCCCTCCCCATTAAACTTAGTTTCCCCTCCTTGTAACCTGATACTCTATACAGGTGTTTCGGTGTAACCTGATACCCTACCGTTGACCTTGAAATCGATACCCCTCCTTGTAAGCTGATACCCTGTGCAGGTGTTCTGGTGTAACCTGATATTCTTCAGCTGACCCTGAATTCGAAACCCCACGCCCGCAACCGGTTTGTAATCGACACGCCGCCCCAGAAACCGGTTTGTTATGGATACCTTCACGCAGGTGTTCGGGCAACCAGCGTGGCGTCATTCTGCAGTCATGCCTCGTCCAGTACTGTTGTTCTCGTCTGTGTATCAGCACAACGAAGGTGATTCAAAGCATTTGATGATAGGTTTATCGTCTAAGCACGAATTTGAACCTGTTGTAGTGCTCGAAAAAGTGGGGCACAAAAAAGTTACATTAACCTATAAAAAATTGAATGTGCTGATCCAAGTATTGGACATAGTGTCTGATTTATTCAAAGCCGGCAGCATCCAGACGGACGTACCACTCGGTGACCACATCGTTATAAGGCCGAACGGTGGCCGGGGTGAAGACGATATGCTTCTACGTTAATACTGATCCAGCCAGCGGCGTCTTCTTTGAAGAATCAACATGGCGAAACCTCATCGACGCGCAGCCTGCGGTGAACAGTGCCTTGGCCATCAAGAAGACGTGGTGTTCACAAGTTGCAAGATACTGCAAGGAGTTTGTCAACATTTTGGCTAGTAAAGTTCTACGTGACTATCATATGGCTACAGTTCAAAAACTGGTTGATTTGCAGATCAATAATGTTTATGTGACTAAAGTGACATACAATCCCAGTTCATCATTGGAATATACACTTTTGAGACATGAGCTATTTGCTTATAAAAATTTACTAGTATTGGATGATGTTAGTAATATAGTAATTAAGAATTATGATCCTGGATATGACGTTTGTGGACATTCATGAACTGAAGTTTGATGTTAATAAATAAATTTAGATGTTTGTATGAGAAAAGTATAAATAAAAAACATTTTATTATATTCGATTTCTTTTTTTATTTCCCCATCATTGGAAAATTAAAAAATACAGTTTTAACAGCACATATTGCATTAAAAAATAAGTGTCCTTTGCAAAGTATTTTCAAATTATTATCCTTGAGTTCTCGTAAGGACGGGCATACTGTATCTTTGTCTGAAAGCTTCTATAGTTCGGTTTCCACATTAAACTGTAGATACCCTTAAGTAAGGTAAGGAGCAAAGAAACTGGCAACCCCTACTTCCAATTCAAGGCTAAGTATCTCATTCACGAGAGTTCCAACTAGAAATTTACTTACTATACTCTTTACATATATGCTCCAAGGGTCCCAGTTATAAAGTTGGTATATTAATTCTGACTAGCCAAATCTTGTGGCACTTATTTCATGTTACTACAAAGGAATCTCACATAATTACAGATCTTTTAGCGTGACAGCGGCTGAGTGGTTAAGGTGTCTGACTAAAAAGTGAAAGGTCCCCGGTTCGAATTTCCTTATCGGTGATGGGTACTCATAGACCTGTAACCAGACATAGCTTGTTGTAAAGGATTTCATGATTCAGATTCCACGTTAAACAGCAAGTGCCCTCAAGTAGGATATGGAAGGAAGGAACTAGCTGCCCTATCTCCTATACAAGTCTAGGTAGTTCTAAGGGCATTAAAATTAAGGTATTTCGAATTTAGTTAATTATTAATTAATCAAAATGCAAAAAATTGTTGCATCAACTAACAGAAAGCGCTATTTTTAACAGTAAATTAGAAGTGCATGTTAGTCTTGAAGAACAGATTATTGTTATAATTCTCATAGGAGAAAACGCAAGATCTCGACAGGCTGCAGAACGGTTTGTCGAGGAAATTCAGTCATTGGGGTTCAATATCCAGCACAGTCTAATTTGTATATGCAGGTGTAAATATCGAGCCCGGTTGGTGAGTTTTTAATGTTATATAACGTTAAAGACAGTGACGATGTTATTATCATCGGAAACGTGCATCGGAAGTCGAAATCTAAGAGGCTCGTAGAATTCCTAGACTGGTGGGTGAGCAGTAACGTTCGGATCTATAGTTGGCGAGAATATGCAGCACAGTTTTACAGTCAAGTTTTCTTTCCGTTTCCCAAAAATCACAAGAAGCGAGTGCTGGAGTTATTCGTCGTGCTTTCAGAGTTATTGTTTTAAATTCTGACCTAAATATCGCGCAGGATGGGCTAGTTTTTAACGTGCGGTACTGTCATGAGGGAGGTTCGATTCCCAGTCCGGATGTTCATTATTATCTGTTGTAGTAGTACTTTAGATACAAATAGTCGTTTTTCGCCTAGAGTCATTGCGATCACTTTGACATCGAAAAAACGCGTTTAGTGGTTTTTGTGTCGGAAGGGATGATTTTTTTATTCATAGCCATTTGAGACAATTTTTCTTTGTTTATTTGGTCGGGAGACCTCGAATAGCTATTCACATTAGAAAGTAACAGAGTTTCGATTTGTCACGCGCTCCGTCTATGTCGTGGCTACCAAAGGCAACCTTAAACAATTTCTGTTTTTGTAGAAGGGTCATTTGATCTTCACTCTTCAGCTAGCAGACTGTCAAACGCGTAAATAATTATCTCAATTTACACTGACTTCAAAATCCCAATGGTTGCAATACAGGAATTTGCCGGAGATAACGTCCTCAATGTTGTAGAAAATATTAGATCATTTTTTAAAATTTTCATCAGTGCCAGTGTATGAGTCTGTTCCGAAGTCTAAACGGATCTTGTGTACAACCCCCAAAGGGCACATAGTGAACAACGTGATGTGGACAGTTCTTATCCCAACACAAGGCAGCATAGTTAGTGGGAAAATGGAAGAATGCACACTTCCTGCAGAAACAGCGGTTACAGATGCATATTGGCGGGGATTGGCACATATCTAAAGTTTTCACGAACTGCGCCTCTCAAGAACAAGCGAGGAAAGGCGTCAAGCATAAATTCTGAAAGTATATACCTTTATGGCTTACAGAATATTGACAACTTATACATGTACACACCAGTGTCACGTATCATAAAAAATAAGCGGTCTGACTACTATCAACAGATATTTCATGAGTTAGCAGTCAGGTCCTCATTCTATTCCTATTACCCGCATATTCTGACAAGGTGTGTGTGGGAATTCGCCTGGATTGATTTCAAGAAATTATTGAGAGGAAAAAACTGAAATCTGGATGGTTGGTCGGGGAGTCGAAACTGCATCTTGCCGAATGTGTGTCCAGGATGTTACCGCTCACCAACCAGCCTCGGTACCCAATCATTATAAGCCTTCTAACATCTTACTCACACTATGGCCACGGAACTAAATGCTACATAATCTGCAATTCCGTGATAGAAAGATTCCACTTTCAGGAGAACCAATCTGTTGTATACATCTTACACCATCACCACACCTCCCACAGCACGGGGATGAATTGAGGGACATATGGTCTTCCATAGACAAGATTCGAACGGTTTATCCCCCTACCAAACCTTACATTCTTCCCAGTCTTCATACATGGACCATCAGGTGCTCGTCTGTGTGTCAGGTGAACGTTGGTAATTTAAAACGTTTTATGATCGAGTTATCGTCTAAGCATGATTTTGAACCGGTTGTGATGCTCAAAAAAGTAGGACACAGCACCAGAGTTACACTGACTTATGTAAAATGGAACATGCTAATCCAAGTTTGGACGTAGTACCCGACTTATTCAACACCGCCTGCACCCAGACCGAAGTTCCTCGCGGCAAGCTCACAGTCACCTGCCGAACGGTTGCTGAGGTGAAAATAGTATGTATTTACCGCACACGGTCTCCTGCCGAACGGTTGCTGGGGTAAAAATAGTATGTTTTTGCTCAAATACTGATCCTACCAACGGTGATTCGTTTTGGAGGCTCCTCATCAGCGCGCAGCCCGCAGTGACCGGCGCCTTGGCCATCAAGAAGAAGTGGGTCTACCTAGTTTAAAGATACTATACAGAGTATTTGGACATTTTAGTTAATAAAGTGCTATGTGACTATTATATGAATAAATATATATATATATTATTTTTTTGTATGTTCATGTTTTTCGAAAGAAGGAACTTGTATGAATTAACTGTTTGAGCTTACATGGCAGTCTCTAGAATAACCTGCAGAGCCAAACCACACATCACTTTATACCATAGCGGTAAATCAGTCAGAGGATGTTAGCTATATATGTATGCATCATAGAATCAGTATTATGCATCATAGTACTCAATGTATTCGAGCCAAGGTGCTGACAGAAAGTATCAGACACATTAACGCACAAACAAAGACATAGCCGAAACCACTACCATCAGTAGGCAAACGAACCATCATAACTTACATTAAACTCTGATTAATGCTAAATTGTGTGTCACATTAGTGAGCCGTGCTCGGCTCGTATTTGTTTATTTTCCACGCCCACGATCGTCTTCTGACGCTGATCCCGCGTGCTAGTTTCGCCAGTTAGAGAGCTCTGTGTCCCGGTGGCGCCCTCTTCCGGCTGAATGAGCTGATATAATCGGGGGACACGAAACCGGAAGGTGAGTCGGCCGGCAGCAGCGGCTTGGTTCGTTGGGCCTAATACTTTCCTCAAGGAACTGCGACGTTAGAGGCCCGACGTTAGAGCGAGCTCTTGTTATTTGCCCAGGCAGCATGGAAGTACTACTTGAGGTGGATTTGTGATTCCACCGAGACCGTTCCTCACTCGCATTAATCGAAGGAAGTCCTCTGCTGCGCCTCGTGTCCGTGAGCAGTTTACCGCCGATTCTGGAGTACGGTGGTGGTCGGGGCTGGTGGTGACTTCGAGGCGATAAATTGCCATTTTCTAGAGCTGTTGGGTATTCGAAGTGCGTCGCTTACTGCATTCTTGTTAATTGTGTTACGGGAATGGACAAAATTCCCCGATATGTGGTGTTAATCGTTTCCGCCACCTTATCAGTGGGTGTGAGTGGTAACGACTTATGCCCCGGTGTGCACACACTATAGAGCGTTAGAACCTTTTGGTAAGAACTTGATCCTTAGATTAAATTGAAGGACGCTGAGGTAAACTGATTCCTCTTCGTTTGAAATAATTGGTACATTTTGCCTCCTCTGTAAAAATTGTGTTTGATACTAGTTGTAGATTTGTTACATGAGGATAAATTGGTGAGAGCATGCCCTGTTATATCACGTCTCCTAGCGCGTAAGGTTTTCTGTTTGGATGTTTAGTACAAGTGGAGATATTGTGATGAGGGATATTTTCATGGCTTAACCTGGTTGTTATTGCACTGACTTATGTATTATATTGTATTATATTATTTGTGATTACAGGAATTATTAAGATCATAATCTGCAAGATCGAAGTCTTCTTATGTATTATATTGTATAATATTATTTGTGATTATAGGATTCATTAAGATCATAATCTGCAAGATTGAAGTTTCTTATATATTATATTGTATTATATTATTTGTGATATTCTCTATAAGTTCAATCGTTGACCATGATTCTTGCAATAAAATGTTTGAACAAGGCTTGCTCTTTATAAGCATGCTCTCACATGCTTCCCACTGAGTCCTTAGTGGCTACCACACGTACCAATTAGGTTAGGAAATCCACGCGATGCGTATTCATCACATATATATCCTTCCCATTATGAAAGGGTGTTCAAGGGATTGAAACAAAACATATGTGCATCATAGAAGTCAACGTATTTGATCAAAGGTGCTGACAGAACGTATCAGACACATTAACGCACACCATCATCAGTAGGTTTACAAATCTACATAACTTACATCAAATACAGGTTACTATATGATTTTAAACATGTCCCATATTGGGGTAAGATACGTTAGGGTAGCCCAAACTAGGTAAGTCTACCACATCTTAGGAGTAACGAAGGTTACTGTAGGCTGATATATTGAGTAAGGCTAAGTTAAATCTCGATTGGAGTGTTAGATTTATATGCGCCATTCACTCAAAATCGCTTGTGAAGTGTTTACTTCATGTGATGAAGGCGGAATAAGTTAGCGTAACCTCAGGTTAACCCTTATTTTTTCACAAATTGGGGGCGCGTGTGAAGCGATAACTTTATGTAATGAGGGCGACATGCACTAGAGTTTAACTCCAGTTTTAGGTTAAGCAACCATCACACCCTAGCAGTAACTGAGGTTATTATAGGTAATTTAGGATAGGCAAATCCAGCTTGTTACGTGTTAGGTCAGGATAACGCGCTCCCGCGTTAACCTGAGCTTACAGAATGTAGCTGGAGTTGAAGACTTCACAGTAGCCACCGAGATGTTGCAAGCTAACAACATTCCTTACTATACTTTCCCGATTGGAGCAGTGCCACTTTTGATGGTTGTACTCCGTGGGATTCCCCGGACTATGGCCACTGACGACATCAAGCTGGAATTAATAGATATGGGCTTCAATATCTAGACAGTTGTTCAGCTGCGCCGTCCAGAAAGCAATAAGGTCATGCCTCTCTTCCTTCTCGTTCTTCCTGACGTACCTGAGAATAGGCCCACCTTTAGGGTGAAGAGCATCTGCCATCTCAAGATTCAAACGGAAAAACTGAGAGCTACAGCTGGACCCTCTCAGTGTTTTAATTCTCAACGTTTTGGTCATGTGGCCTAGCACTGTAAAATGCCTCCCGCTTGCGTAAAGTGTGCCGGCCAACATGATTCAAAATAGTGCACGTCGAGAAAAGGACACGACGCAGCTAAGTGCTTTAACTGTGGGGCCAGCCATGTTGCGTCCTACAGAAGCTGTTCTGTGTACAAGAAGGCACGAGATCGCCAGAGAGGCCTCCCAGTTAATAGTGACACCGCCAAAAAACAGCGCCGGATGGATCTTCAGCCACCGACAGAGAATATGTAGAACGTCTCAGCTGACTAGCATCAACATAAAAATACCTCCTCTCCACTGACTGGCAAAGAACAGTCGAAGCCTGCTAGTCCACTACGATGACTAGGAAGCACAAAAGCACAGAAAATCCAGTGAGTCTGACGGCCGCCTCTTCTTGGAAGTCGCGGATTCACAGTCGGCTACTGCTGCAACTTCTGACTCAAATCTGGTTGACCATCAAGAACAACAAAATCTGCAGAGCTCCTGCGCTGAGGATCTGTTAAAATGCGAACCACGGCATTGGCCACCCTCAGTAGCTCCAGTTCAGGGGGAATCTGAAGGACTGAGCAAAATGTTTGAGACTGTCCTAAATATGTTGGTCAGCCTATCCAAGCGGCTAGATCAGATGACCACGGACATCTGCGCCGCTGTGAAGACAGCTCTAGCTAAACGCAAATGCAGTTGTCATCCTCATTATCGATAGACGACTCGAATCAATAGCCTCTCTTCCTGCATATGGAATGCCAATGGCATTCATGTTCAGACCGTGAAATTCCGGCAGTGGAACAAGATGGAGATCTTTGTCCTGTCACCGAAACCCACCTAAAAACGCGGGTGACAACTACTGCTGTTATAGATATGTTCGTCCAACTGCAAAAGGTGGTGTCGGTATCTACGTCAAACGAAGCATTCCACATTACGAGATCTACATTACACCCCTGCAGTACATTGAAGCTGTCGGCATTGAGGTGGCCACTGACCGTAGCTTCCACCTATCGGCCTCTTAGAAGGGAAAAGGCAGAGGCTGATTTTAATACCTTGGCCAACATCATAAGTAAGCTGCTTTTCTGAGACGATCTCAACGCCAAACACACAGATTGGAACAGAAGAGTTACTAACACTTCAGGCAACACAATACATAATACATAATAAAAAAAACAGACACAATATATGTGTGGGGACCTGAAGAACCCACCTACTACCCAGCTCACCGCGGACGTCCGGATGTTCTCGACGTGGCAGTCACTAAAGGAATCACCGGATTCGTCGTGGTATCCACGCTGAACAGGCTGTCCTCCGACGATTGCTCAGTTATCATGGAGCTAGACTCCAACCCAATCCGAAATACATAACAAAAGCCAGACTTCAGAAGACCGTCAGCTAGTCTCAGCAGCACTACTAGATCCCCCGACAGAGGATACAGATTATGCTCTGTCCTTCTTCGAGCACACTATCCTCACCAAGAACACTTCGGGCCAGCTCTCACCTCAAGTCCTAGCAGCTATTCACAAAAAAAAAAAAATTACAAAAAACGAATAGCTAAGGAGTGGAAGCTAACGAAGAACACCGATACGCGAAGACAGCTAAGCCAAGTCCAGAATGAATTGAAGGTGTCGCTGGTGGAGCACCAGAGCAGAGAATGGGATGCTCGTGTTTCGATGCTGACCCCAGGTGATGGGACGCTGTGGGCAGAGACCAAGAAATTCACTAGGCAGCGATCTCGACTCCCGCCCCTACACAGTGAACGGGGTCCAGTCTTTCGCTCGGCCGATAAGGCAAACGCCCTAACAGATTCCTTCGAGAGGAACTTTCGGCTACCAGAAGTGGAAATAGACCAATTCCAAGTAGAAGAGGTATATCGCTGCCTGCGACGGGAAGAAATTGACACCATCACTCCGGAAGATGTTGCGAGCTGCCTATCCACACTTCTCCCAGATAAATCACCTGGTCATGATCGAGTATTTAATAAAGGTTTCAAGAATCTACCACCGGAAGCGTCTAACTACTTGGCGGGAATCTTTACCAACATTCTTCGCACTCAGCACTTCAACCAATCCTGGAAACATGCTGAAGTTGTGGCAATACACAAAAGTGGTTAGGACCAGCACCTTCATCAAAGCAACCGGCTAATAAACCTCCTGCGTCTATAAGGAAAGTCTTTGGGTGACTATTGCTCAAGAGGCTAAATCATTACATCGAACGCAACGAGATTACCCCCCATTACCAGCTCGGCTTTCGCCGTAATCACTTCACCACGCAACAGCTAATGAGGGTGGTTGAAGCAGCGACAAGGGCATTCAACTAAAAACAATACTGTGGCCTGGTGCTTCTGGATATCGCGAGAGCGTTCGACTCTGTTTTCCATAGAGGTCTGCTACTCAAACTGTACGAACAAGATTTATCAGGCAGAAAAGTTAAGCTCCTTATGTCATAACTCACTGGGCGCACCTTTTGCGTTCGTGTCAGCGAGGCCGCTTCAACTGTGAGCCGAATCATTGCTGGGGTACCGCAGGGCTCTGTACTGGGACCAGTGCTCAACGCGTTTTTCACCACTGACGTGCCTACCGCTCCCAGAGTTCTTACTGCCACCTATGCATATGACACGGCATACTGCACGACAAGCAGTAGCTGTGTCATAGCAACTTGGCGTCTGCAAGAAGTCCTGCGATCAACTGAGGACTGGCCAAAACGGTGGAGGATAACAATTAACGCCACAAAAACACAAGCCATCATAATCAGTAAGAGACGCACCCAAAACCTTCCTCACCTTCAACTTCACAACGAGACGATCCCATGGAAAAGACATCAAGAGAAGGGCATGTGATAGATTGCACGCTCTTTACCTTGTGCTGGACAGAACAGACTTTTGAAGCCAGCCACTGGAGTAAACATCTATATCTCACTGGTAAGACCAATTATGGAATACGCTTGTCCCGTATGGTGCTAGGCGGCTGCTTCGCACCTGCGTCGCCTTCATGTGATACAGAACAGGGCACTAAAACGCGCCCTCCACTTACCGAACAGATTCCCGACTGCTGTTCTGCACGAGACTACTAACATCCCGTTGCTGACGGAGCGCTTCAGACAGCTATCTGCATCATTCTACGAGAGCGCCCAGAAGACCAGGAACCCGAAATTCAACTCGCTTGGGCAATACGTTACAGGTATTGACCGTCATAAAAGACAACTCGCAATTCTAAACTAAGAACGCCAGTGACAAGCCATACCGAAAGCAAAGTGTTGCTCCTTCTAGATTGTATTGAAGTAAATGTTGAAAGACAATACACTTCAAAGTACTCTACCTGTTATTAACTGGCAGTAAATGGCGTGGCTGTGTATATTCCTATCGTTTTAATACTATAAAAATACTATAAGTATCTCTTTCTGAGTTGCTGCTACACAATCATCCTCTCTAGTTACAAAATTTGTATAGTCGTAGACTAGATAAGCCATGCGAAAATTTCGAGAATACGATGAATGGTATGGTTGGTGGTTTGAAATACGATGAAAGAGGAAACTCCAACAGATGCACAAATGAAAAAAATATATCAGTAAATATCGTATCGATATTTATAAACAGTATCGAAAGAAAAATATTAATATTTTTGCCTAAAGCCAGTAATTTTTAAAAAAAAATATTTAAGAAAATTTGGAACTTTAAAGAGACATCTACAAATTATAAAAACTTTTATTAACTATTTTTTCAATCACTGAAACCAGTATTCATCTGATGTAAACATAAAAATATCTATTTTTTTTTGTGTTTCCTTATCAATCTACTCCTGTTCCCCGGCGACGACAAGTTAACTGCTGAAGCCACTCTTTCGGACGACACAGAAGGTGCTTAGCATATCAAATACTTCGTCAACGCATTTACTTCTATTCATTGAAAAACCCAATTGAAAACAAAAGCTGTAAATTTACGTCAATCCCCAAATTCGCAACACCGATGCTTAATCAATATTCTTCAACTTGATTACAATTAATCTAACTGTTAACATTCAATTATGTTGACAAAACCATGACGTTGACATTAACATAAGCCTGTTAAAATTTATCATTTTTTAAAACCTGTTAACCATTGATGGAAAAATGTTAAATTGCGTCGAATTCACTTTTTCAAGAGGCGTTAAGATCAGATATGTAGTATATTTATACAATATATATGGAACACATGAAATTGGATAGTGATTTGCATTCGTTCAATACTATCGAATTGGTACTTAAAATTTAAACTCTAGATCAAATATCGATTTTTGATATATCGAGAATAAAAAAATCGACGATAAATATTGATTATTTTATGAAAAATATCGATATTTCGATACATCTATATATTTTGCCCAAGCCTTGAACCGCATCATATGTAGCAATTGTTTATTTATTTAGTGTAATAGGTATTTAACAAAAGTCGCCACCAGTGAAGCAGTTTATTAATATCTGTGTGATAAGTGCTTCGCTCTGACCTGTATCATACTAGCGGTTTTCACAGTTATTACTTTTCTCCTTTTGAGGGTCAAATTCCGGAAAATTTCGTTCTTAATTTATAATTTTGCTTAAGTGGAAAACCTAATATTTAAAATAAGACCTCATTTACCGATTTCGGTTAGGTATCAAGGGAGATAAACGGTTTGTAACAAAATTACGTTATCGAAATAATAAAACTTTTTGGCCTTTAAGGGTAAAATTCCTGTCTTAAAATATGATATGACCAAAGCACAGACTTAATCGTTAAAATCATACATTGTTTATCTACGAGTATATTGGCTAGATATCAGGGGTAATAAATGGCTCGTGACACATAAAATCGTTGTAGAAGTATTAATACTTTTGCTCTTTAAGGGTCGAATTCCGAAATTTCCCTTTCTTAATATACGATGACACCAAGTCGCAGACCTTAATCTTTAAAATGGTAATTCATTTATCGATCTCGGTAGGTATCCACAGATATAAATGACTCGGGACACAAAAATTGCATTTTACAAATACTGACATTTTTATCATTTAAGGATAGAGTTTGGAAAAATTACATTCTTAAATTATAATGCCACCTCATTTATCGATTTCGGTTAGGTATAATGGCTTGTGATAAAAAAAAAATTAAAAACAGAAATAATATATATGATATTTTATCGAAGATCAGTAAATGGATTTAATTTGTGTTGCTGTACGTTATTTTTTTGGAAATTGGCCAGTATCCCGTTTAAGTCCGACATTTGAAAACAATTTCATCATTTTGTCTTCATACCAACAAAATACTTACAGAAGACTTAATTCAACTATTTGCTTCTTTTGCATTGTCTTCTAAATTGCAACTAGCTGCAATCAATTGGAGGAACATACCTTTATCAGTGGATACCTAGATTCTAGGTACTTTTATATTGTACTAACAAATTCTGCACCAAATGGAAAGAGAAGGGAATTTTGAAAATATTTTCACAGTCGGTATATTAGTGTGCACTGCGCAGGTGATACATTATGTCGCAAAATCGGAAAAAAAGGGTTCTACGAAGTAAATATTTTATACGAAATTTATTTGCTGTAATTGGTATCTCAAAAATATATCAATTATAGATACTAGTTGTATTAGAAGTAATTTTGATGAATTTCTTCCTTTTTTATAAAATGGGGCTTGTCTTCTGATTAACGGTGAAAAAAAAAATACATAGCTTGAGTGTGTTTAATATTTTCAGTCGCTTTTATGTTATCCTCTACGTCTTCCAAAACTTTTTTCATAGTGTTAAATATATTTCCTCTACTCTTATTGGAAGTGGAACAGAAATTGCTATCAATATTCTTCTAGCTATTTCTTTAGCATCTGATTGTCCTCCAAAGTACTTGCTGCAAAGTTTATAATTACATAATATACTTCAGTTCTGAAAAAATTCTGTAAGCGTATCTTCTTCATGTGACAAAGATCTACTATATAGAATTTCTGGTATAGTGTGAGCATATGTGCGACTGATGATTAATTTGGTGTTCTTTTACGTAGATACATAGTTTTCCAATACCCTGATAATTTTTTTAACTTAAGTTAAAAAAATTCAGTGTTTTACTATTATTATCAGAGTAATTCCGTATATAATAGATTCTAAATAGCTATTTCATACATATCAAAAGAAAATTATTTTTTGAAATACTTTATTATCTAAATTACTCCAAATCACCAAATATATACTGTAAATACCAACTGACAGATGAGTTCATGAAGTGCATAGTATACATATTATGTATCACGAATTCTTTTGATTGTGATTTATACCCAAGCCAACTACAACTTTTCCTTCAGTTTTATACCAGTTAACAATCATTCGATTTCAATTTACGTTCTCCATTATTTTCAATCAATTAACAAAAATTAATGTTTATTATCATGCTAATTTCATCAGCATAACACAAATTACCATAACTTACGATACGGTGGAATTTATTAAATATATTCTTAGGACCCAAAATCAATGCGTGTGAAACGTCATGAATAAGTGCCTTAACATCAATGCTGAGATAAAATTCAACTCGACTAGGCGTATTAACATGAAAATTCTATTCGAAATTACATCTTTATGATGATACGAAAAAGAGCTAAATAGTAAATTCTGTTGTTGAGTACCTCATCAACTAAATCGCCCCGAATCACTAAATATGTAGTGTACGTGATGACTGATAGAGGATTACATGAAGTAAATAGTAATACACATTGCAAATTCTTTAAATTCTAGTTTACTTCCAAGCCAACATTCAGTATTACCCTACATCAAATCGAGTCCATTTTTATTCACGTTTTCTTTAACTTGTTTGAACGAATTCTCAACCATATAAATAAAAATTTCTTAATGTTTATTATACTGCTAGTATCATCAGCAAAGCCCAAATTATCATTACTGACGATACGGATACTTTGAGAGTTACTGAGAAAAAATTCTGAGGCCCAAAACCGATCCGTGTGGAAAGAAATAATCCCCTGAATATCAGGGCTTCTATGATACTCAACTACCTGTTAACTTTAATACAGATAGTAAGTAAGCGTGTTCTTAATCATTTAAATAAAAAATTATTTTAAATATCATCAGCATAATCCAAATTAACATTAATGACGATATAGTGAGAGTTGTTAATAAAAAAAGTTCATAGGGCCCACAATCGATCCGTGTGGAACCCCCTCACCATCATTGCTCCCATGAAATTCAACTACCTGTTAGTAATTAGGCGTAGTTATGTGAGTGTACTATTCGTGAATACATCTTTATAGTGGACCCTGATGAACATAGTGCGCCCTGGGGCTGCAGTCACGCATACCGATTAGCTCGTTAGCACTCGTAATGAGAACCGCGCTGTCCTGTCCTCGCGAGCGTTCTGCTAACACACTCTCACACAGCCTCGTTGAGCAAACACGAGTTGGCAAACTACAGTTCCCGGAGTCTTTTGCCCAGGGAAGTGCTGTGGGCAGGTCCTTTGTACGGAGCCATTGTCGTGCAGAAAGCCATTACCTTGCCGAAACTTAAACATCGCGGTTACAGAGGCCCTGGAACACATCGTCAGCAGCGAAGCTAATATTACCATCTGAAATATTTGTACTCGAAAATTGATTTTGGTATCAAGTTTGCAGTATTACGAAACACTTTGGAGCGTTTGCTCTCAACCGACTCTCCACACCCGCTAACACAAGACAGTGAAGCACAAACATAGTATTCGATAAAATCTATAAACCAAGACTTTTTTTTAATATAAAACCTATCCTTGTGGTAAATCTTTCATAATAATATTTTCCGTCCAGGAATAGTCCGTTACATAATTTATATTATTATTTAACAACTAGACATCGAAAGAAATTCTTTGGTCATGTTATGATACTCATGTCATTTAAATTTAAATTAAAACACAACTGACGTAGAATTTTAGCTAGTAACCCAAACGTACTTAGATAAGATATTTATGTAGATTCATAACAAATTTTTAGATATATAACACATTAATAGAAACGCTATAAGATTTTTATAACTTTATAATTGTTAGGTTGTGTTCATAGGATTATTTAATTAAAAAAAAAATTGTCTGCCGCTCGCCAACGACGAAGTCATTGTATCCAAACACATAGGCCGATTTTTGTAATATGTCAAAGAATTTAACACCGACTCTCCGAAATAATATGTCTGAATGTTATACATTATTATTTACTTCAAAACACGTGATACCATAATGCAGATTTTCGATTAGTACGTCTGAAAATATGTGACTAGAAGGATGAAGTTCTGGCGTGAATAAAGTAAGTGATCGTATTTATTCTGCATCGCAAGAAGAAAATTTCAATATTTTGATGAAGATAAGGTTCATTCACTATGAACTGCGTTTGGAACCTTATTCACTCTGCCTTCATATATTAACTGTTACATATGCTGTGGAGTAATGAATATCATGAACTAAGCATACAGATAGTGGTTTCTTACAAAAGAATCTATTGTTCGCACATTTCAGGTGAGTTATCGTACTAATGTCATATTCAGTAGTCGGTAGTTATATTTGAAAACTTATAAATAAGGCTAAAAGGATCTAGTGACTGATTCACGTGAAAAATATATAATTATTAGTTAATGGTTCTTCTTCTCGGTTTTTTTGTGTTTTTGTTATGTGGTTTCGTTTTTGCTATTTTTGGTTGCTGTGTTTTTTTTTTTTGACAGTATCGATGGGACAGACCAAATGTGAAACAGTAATAATTTTTTTGTGGTATTTTGTTGAACGATTTTTATTTAAGGAAATTATTTTTGCGTTTTTTTGTGTTTTTGATTGGTTGTTTTTCTTCAATTTTTGTTAGATTAAAAAAAAGACATTATTGACTGGACAAATCAGCAATGAAAACAATGTCACAAATAAAATCTCACTGTATCTTGATGTTCGATTTTCTCACTTAGTACATCAAATTTGTTTCTTGAGGAAAGCGTCTTACCATACTTAATTGAACTCATTTCCATTTTTCTGGGCGAGCGTTCGTTATCGAACCGCATTGAAACAACATCTTATGCGAGATCAATAAAACAGCGGATAACAAGTTTCCGTAGTCCGAGCGGGAATGTTCAATAACCCACCCACAAGCCCAAATACTGTGTGCATCGATTACCATATTTCTACATAATTGTTACCGCAAATGTTTCGTCGTTCGCAAACGTTGCACACAATGAATTAATTGAAAACGCATGGTCCGTGTTACTGTTCCCCGTTCCACTGTTAGAGTTACTGAAGTCCGAGGGTAGTGATGTGATTCATGGAATTCGGGATTCTCTTTAAACAAAGAACGTGGCTAGCTAATGTCAACCTTCCACATGTTATTAAGTGGATCATAAATAATTGTAGTCACAATTAATTTAACATTCTTTCAAATACTGATTGTGAACACTTGTCTTAATTCAGTACTATCTACCATCTTACTGCTACAGTTTACACTCAGTGAAAAGGTAAATAGCTTCGTCTTTGTGACTAGAATGATACGATCACACACTTATAAAATAAGTACACATTTTCTAGATTCTACACTATCAAACTTAGTAACTAAAACTTACACATTTTTCGCATGGTACATTGGTGAATGCAGATTTTTTTTATATTTTATTTCATTTCTTTGGTGTATAGTGTATTACGGTTGTGCTCAGTAGTGAAGTAAGGCAGGATCATTGCTGGTAAACCTATGTAACCAACATCGATAAACATTCTTATGAAGTTAGTCATTTTTTACGTGTGTATTAGATCTTACAAAATGTATTCTTGGCCAAACGCAAGTGCGATGTTCCATAAATTGCCAGAATACTAATTTTCAAAATACGTTTATCACAACTTATGTAATTATTAGCAACGTCGCCTAGTAAATGAATATTGTTTCTAGGGTAAAATAAAATTTAAGATGACGGTGATAGTATTATTAAAAAAATTTATAACAAACTCCAGCACAAAATATATTCTCCATGCTGTTTTTCCAGACAGAAAACCCCGAGCATTTGAGATTCAATACTAGGCGAACAAATAACATCCATATTAAGCAGTCAATCGTATTGAGAGGCATAACATGCTCTGCAAGTTCCCTACTCAGAGTTTTACTAAATGAAATAAAATGTTACCCAAAACAGTCTTACTTTTTCGAGTTTCAGCCTGTATGCACATCATACAAATATTAGATCGTTTCAATGAATATAAACAATGTGAAATTATCCCGACTGACCTTCAGTAATTGTTAAAATTCTCTAAGTTTCGTACAATGCTGCATTATGATTAACAAACGCATCTTTTTCGAGAACATTCGATTCTAAACGACTTCACTTACGCTTGGATGTAAGAGCAATGAATTAACAATTCGATTTCACCAATTTTTTAATATTAATTTTCTGTGCCACCCTTTATATACACGGACAAATGTCCGATAGTTATAACTGAAAAATAGATTTTAGTATGAAAAAGAAGTTGTTCTCTATCGTCGGTTTAACAATTATTTCGCTTTTATACACTCAAAGTGTTAGAGTAGGAAATACATTATCAAAAGATGTGTGAGTAGAGACTTTCCCGGCGTAGTGATGAAATATAATCTTCACGGGTGTTCAGCCGGATGGTGTCAAAGTAACACGACGTTTCGACAACAAGCTCGGCTGTCTTCATCAGGTATCGGTGTCTGCTGGCTGTCGTAAGCTGGCTGTCACCGCGTCGACGCGGGCAGGTCGTTGGAAAAGGTAGCAAAATCCTTCATTTACTGGAGAGGGTGATGAAAGGATGTACTAGAGAAGTTGAGTTACAAAACTTTTGTAAGACCATTGGTTGAATATGGTGGTGTAGTTTGGGACCCACATTTTGGTTATCAAACACAGCAGTTGGAAGGTGTGCAAAGAATAGCAGCTAGATTTGTTTGTGGAAATTATTGCAGGATCCAGCCAGTAACTGATATGATAAGGGAGCTGGATTGGGAATCATTGGAGAAAAGTAGAAGGGTGAAGCGAGTTTTGGGAATGTAGAGAGCATATGTTGTTTGCTTGGGTCTTGGAGGGATATTTTTTTTTTACAAACTATAATAGATACAACTAGATGACATACATACATCACTGGATGGAGAAAGATTCAAAGTTTTACTGTAAACATTCTATAAGAGACCAATTTTTTGGGCGAGAACATCAGAACAATCGTCCATTTCTTTCAATACACGCCCTAACTCGTGCCTAGTCCCTACTGCTTTTTCCTTAGCATATGCACCCATCTTCCTCGAGATTCTTATGCCAATCCTAATTCTGTTTACAACGACATGGCACATTATTGCACTTCAAAAATGGGTTAATTGTCTGCATACTGTTGCACACAAAACAACGTCTCATGTCGCGTAGATATTTTCACGTAAACATACAATTGTGCCTTTGCGGCAGTTAAATAATAGGCGAGGGTCACAAACATTGATCTCTCCTGTGTTTTATAGTTTGTGAGAAACAAAAATACAAAATCTGCTTCTTTTTTATAAATCCTCAATTTCGAAGAAGAGAAGAGGTGTTGTGCAAAGCTTGATTTTCAGTCATTTGAGACAGTTTCTCAGTTAATTGAACAGATATTGTGTTCTGGTATTTCTGCTTTGAATCCTCGTTGTAAATAATTCTTTTACAATATTTAGTGGAGATCTTGAAGGTTATTTTTATCTCAGAGCAAAAAGAGAATCCCACAGTTAAAAACAAAGTATACTTTGTGGATCTGTAAATGTCTAAAGCTGATTATTATCACTTGTAATAGCATTAATATTGATTAATCGCTACTCGGGCAACAACAACTCTCCAACTTCACACGATTTACGGTTCCCTGATTTGAATAATTAATCCCAAGACGAGCCAATTGGAGGAAGCAGACCACGAAACCCTCACGGCAGTGGAGATATCAAACTGTTAGTTTCAAGGAGTAAACTGCAACGCAGTAGAATCTGGAGTGATAAGAACAGCGTTTACGTCTATTTAACTATTTAATAATGTTCCTAAAAGTATAAAACAATTCTTAGATGATAAAGATATATTTAACGAAATACTTAGATATTATCTTATTGGCAATTCGCTATTCGAACCGAAAATCTCGGTGTAAGAGATCAGATTGTATCTAATACCCTCATCGCAAAATTCAGTACTAAAATTTTAATGTTCAATGTTTGTTTTTCTTTTGTTTGTTTGCAACATTTTACACATTTTCATTGTGATTATTAGTCATCTTAGATAAATATAAACCATGACATATTAGACATCTCTGAGGTTTTTCCTTAGGAAGGGGCTGTAGACTATAAGTAGTAAATAAATAAATAAATCAACTTCCATAAAATGTGTTACGTATTGATAGTGTCAACAGAACGTTCAGTAAACAGCTGTTGTTTAACAGGTTCCAGCTGGCGCACAAGCTGTATGCTTCAGCCGTCTGTTATCTGTGAAAGGAACTCGGAAACCATGTGAGAGTCTTTTATCTGAATGTAGATAGGAAATTTTGTTTGCTTAGTAATTCCAAAAAATATCGCGTGCCTTATTAATGAATATCGTCTTGGTTAATTTCAAACTACTTCCATTGGGAAGCTAAAGACTGATGCCAGAGCCTACTCCGTCATTCGAAGCAATTACGGAAATATTGTGAAATGGTCCCCAGAGCTCCCGTCGTATTACATATGATGTTCTCAATAGCATGAAAACACAGCTATTTGAAAACTTTTTTGTTCTTCTGATATAGAAAGAGATAATTATGCCCAGGTCGTGGGAATAAGGAGGGTTGTTAACAACAGTTATTAGTTCCCCAACCAAAAACTTCAATGCTGACAGTTCAGTGGTACCTGGTGTATCGTAGAATATAAAAACCTTGTGATGTTGGTTCAAAGTTCCAGCCATTTGCATTTTCACATTACCTTCGCACTATTCCCGCAGAGCACACTTGGTTGACTGACGAATTTATATCCTGTTCACTCCGGACTGCCTGTTCAAGGTCGGTTTCCTCTGGATCCGCTTCTCACCATCCCGTCTAGTTCCTACCTTTCCGAATTGACCACTGTGTCCACGTAGGCAAGTGACAAATTTTCCCTACGTATACAACGGTAAGGACAAAAGAGTAGAGCTAGCACATGTTGACCTTGATTCACCTCTGGAAACTGAGCGGACTATACACAATGTTTTCCTCCATTCGACGAATTACGGGCCAACCTAACCTCCATTAATAGTCGCTTGCTACCTACCCTCTCCAAACCGATCAATCTATTTTCATATCGCTGCTCTGTTCATATGATTCCCTCCGAATACCTCCACTAACATTTCCCATATTTCACTCCCACTCGCACCAGTTTAATGTTAGTTCTATACTCTAATTACAGTTTATACATTTTCATGAACTGCGTGCGTACACGAACACAGACAAGATTGCGACTCAACGCGGAGACTGCAGTAAAATACCGAATGACCCGCGTGACGAGATGGCGATTTAACTATCATGCAATGAATTATAAAAATGAAAATAAGAAAATCTCAGCAACAAAATACAAATAAATGCAATGAGTCTCTCTCAAAACGCGAATCTAGCAATTTTGATTATTATTTCGTTCGATTTTTCTGTAACCAAAACGAGTATTTCGATTTTCCACTTCACGTACTTAGCGTCACAAATTCCGCACCGTGATTTCGGTATGGAAACCCTGACACAAAATTGACGTAATGAAATTAGTTCTCTTTCTATGACCCACGAAGCAGTCAAACACGCAGATGTTGAGCTGCATTTTATGATATTTTTAAATTGATATAAGTAATTGTTACTTATTTGAAGTTGAACTACGCAGCTGTGGACAATAAAAAAATAGTTACGATGGAAAGAGGATAGAATGCATCAGATTCGTTGACAATATATTTTTTAAATTTATTGTGAATAGAAAATTACAATGCATTAAATACAGGAGGCATAAAAAGAATGATTAAATGTAATGTCAAAAGTGTGTGCAATATCCAGTATACGGGCGTAGGGGGCGACTATGGTCGATGTTATTTATCACTCCCTTATAACATCCCAGGTACGGTTTCTCATCGCCTTCCTCACTGTGACGCAGTTCGTAAGTGTTGCAACTTTGGTTGACTCTGATAGTATATGCGTTCAGTATATAGTGTGAATAAGAGATGAAAGAAGTAATAGAGTGAAACTCGGAGCCGGCCCATTCAGGCCTACTATTCCGTAATGAGACGGCCTTGAGCAGGGGGTTTACGTCATCATTCGACGGACAAATAACCAGCAACAGTATTGTATGTTCTCACTGCATACGCTTTATGGTAGGTTTGGGATTAAACCCAGGACATTTGTATACAAGCTGACGATTTAGAATCGTGTACCAACTTCTCTTCTACCCTGCTTGCCAAGCCCCATTCATGACAATTTCTTCTACCAGCTGGCTTCGAACCAACGATCCCCATGCATGGAACTAAATTGCAGCAAATACGTTTGGCAACGGGGCAGGTATCCGTAAAATAAATTAACCAAATTGAAAACATTACGTGCTGTCCAAGTAATTCTCCAACCAATGTCATTTGTCCACCCCTTCCTCTTTTTATTCATTTTCGCTTAAGGCGGAGGATACTATACGCCATTCTAGCGGGCTGTGGTTCGCTGACCATAAAGGAGCGTCCATAAACCACGTGGATCCGTCTAGGGGGGGGGGGAGGGGTTCGCTGGAAGGCTACGCTGAACTACGTGGGGGAAATTGGGGGGGGGGGGTGTCCGAGCCAAGCCACACAGCTTCTCATTCATATTATTTGTCACGGTTAGAATAAGGTACAGAACATACAAACACAGGTTAATATTTATTTCCTACATTTAATTATTTCTATCAGTAATTTACGATAGTCTGACAAGAGAAAACAGAACTAAATGTCTTCTTGAATCAACAGGGAAAAAAGCTGCGTGCCACGTGGGGGAGGGGGGGGGGGTTAGAGGAAAGCCACGTCGGGCTACGTGGGGAGGAGTGGAGGTTCACAGGAGGCCAAAATGGAGCTACGTGATTTATGGACGGTCACTAACGAAATAATTAACTTCTCTAGTACGCAGAAGTCATTGACATTGCTAGGAACAGTATCACAGAGTAGACGAGGACACGTATAAACCAAAATTAATTGGATGATATTATTTTTTTTTATTGGCTTTTGGCACCTTAGGCCATACAGCCAGCCTGATGAGCTTTCCCAGATAATTAGACACACCACAGGAGGGACATTACATTCACAGACACAACATTTAAACACCCATGCCCGCGAACGGACTCGAACCGGCGACCTTCGGCACGCGGAGCTAGCACTCTAGCCCCACGCTACCGAGGCCGGCGATGATATTATATAAACTATATTACAGTTATCCCATTCAGGATTTCTGAGTTTTAAATTGTCACGCATTCCACCTCTCAGGTGACCACGCCTATATATATATCTTTTTTTATGGTTGTACGCCTCAACGACGTCGTGGTCATTTGAGGCGAGATAGGACTGGGGACAAGGAACTGGAATAAATTCGGCAACGATTTTTTGAAGGAAACATCGCGGCTTTCGTCTGGAATGATTTGGGACAACTATGAAACACCCAAATCTGGATGCCCGGACGGAGAATCGAATATGAGTCCTCCTGAAAGCAAGGCCAGAGCATTAACCGCTAACCAACCACGGTCGGTGCTGCCTCTATAATACAGCGAAGATCACAAACTGCTGAATATAGACATGGCAAGTTTTTGCATCAGTGAAAGTCTGTATGAGCACTTGCAAAAATTCAGACGTTCGACGGATTCGAGTCTGAGAACTTCAGTTTCCTGCCCAGCCACCTTAACACTGAGCTACAAGACGCTCTTTGTTGGTGGGCGTGAAAGTAACTTGCAGGCTCTTTTGAAGGGCCACTCTGCGATCTGAGGAATCTGATACCCACTTGCAGTGGCTCCACAAGCGAGCTATTGACGGCGCTGCTGGTGAGAGGCTTGGGTCTCTGGGTGATGCCTCTTGGGCGTTGAAAGCCTTTGTCGCCGGAGCCGCAGTTTTGCGGCTGTGTGTAGTCTCCTTGTTCCTCCACAACTCGAGTGTTTACACCTCACTTTCACTGATGCTGCCGATTTTGCTCCATTATCTCTGTGCGGTCAACGCATTCAACCTGTTACTTTGTTACAATGGCAAATATCTTTTCAGGAGTTAACTTGATGTCATTTACACAGCGGCTGGTTGACAACGGACAGTCTTTCAGACTTTGAGAAAGCAAGCTTTTGAAGGGTTATTATATGGTCGCATGTTGTGCAATCCACAACACCTATTACAAATGTCAGGCAGTGATAGGAGACATGACCGTCATAAACATCTTTTCGCATCTTTAGTTTCCGGGGTGGGATAGCATTGTTACCACTGGAGTCTTACACATTCTTGTTGCAGCAAGAGAATGTCGCTAGTCGGTAGTGAGATTCTAGTGTTGCTACCTGTCTGTGAAGAAATGTATTTTATGATGTGTGTATGTTAAAATAATGTTTGTTCAGGTAAATCTCTAACATCATGATCAAGAACGAATGGGAAAATATATGGCGTATCTGTACCTACGGAAAAGAATGTGGCTTCGAGCCACCTCCAACAAGATTGAGGTCAAAGAACGGTATGGTAAAAAATATCAAAATTGAAAAGAGATCACCATGAGGATTTTACTTCTAACAGGTGTCATACTAAACTACAGAAAATGCATCGTCAGAATGGTCAGTTCCCTGATATACCATACATGTAATTGGATGGAAATCTAATGCTATTGTATGCTGAGATGCAAAATATTCCGTGTAGTAAGTAAAGAATATTTAGAAGACATCTAATGAGTAGACTAAAATATTAAATAATTGTTAGAGAAATGGCTAGTTTATGATAATGATCTCCACGAACGGTGACCCTGGTAAGGTGGCTGGTATGGAAATAGTTACTCTTCGATGATAACTATCTTTGTAAATTTTACTAGGATGATTTCCCCTTGATTTTCTCCCAGATAGAAGTGTATGCTAATATTGTATGGTTGAAAGTGAGGTGTCTGTTTTCATCGTAGTTGAATTTATTGCACCAACGTCTGGAGTTACTCTTCCAGAAAAACCTCAAGACTTAAGTCCCAAACCAATGCGCGTTCTGAAGAGGTTTCGAGATTTATCCCAGCACTTTGGTAGTCAATATATTAGTTAGGAATCGTTCACCTTCATTTTTCCCAACTTGTCTGCTAAGTTCCCATACTGAAACTTTAGTGAAGGAACGGGACTTAAATCATCTTACTCCAAGCGACGGGTATACCGTGCTGGTGCAGCAATCTGTGGAAGCAAGCTGGATCAATTAAGCAACTATTTAATACTAAGGCAACTGAATTTCTTAATGAAGTGCTATTTAGCCATGTTACAGCCAAAATGAGACAAATAACTTCAGAATCAACTTAAATGGACAATATACGTCGGACATCGCTCTTAGACGTTTTACAGAAACTGGTAAATGAACTTTGGTTCTCAAGAGGACCCGAGTTTGGTCCCCGGCAGTCAGAAACCTATAACAGTTCTTCTTTCATGGTACACATCAAATCATGATTTGGCGTCGTTGGCGGGGAGATACTGAAGGATTGTTCGGCCGCCAAGTCACAAAGTTTTTGATTTGCCACGCAATGCGCCTCTTGTGGTGCCTAACTAACCTAACTCGGTAATCCTACCGGGTATAGGGGACGTACAGCTTACCGTGGTATCGGAAACACGGAAGCTTTCTGGCGTACTTCTCTATACATAGCAAGTTGTGCCAGAGGTGAAGGTCGAATTAAGGGCCGTTTACAGTCACAGCCTAAATCAGTATTCCGAACGGGGTACATTCGACTGCCAGTAGGATGCCTTACCACTTGTTTTAAAATTGCTGACCCATCGAGTGCACAGTCTGTCACCACCGGTTTCGCTCCCCTTTTACCGAGCGTGGTGGGTGAACGGTTAACGTTCTGGCATTCGGGAGGACGCGGGTTCGAATCCCCTTCTGGGCATCCAGGTTTGGGTTTTACATGGTTCCCCCAAATCACTCCAGGCGAATGCCGGGATGGCCGAATTCCTTCCCGTTCCTTGTCCCCAGCCCCATCCCGCCTCTAATGACCTTAGCCGTCGACAAGGCGTAAAGCCATAAGTAAAATAAATAAATAAACCTTCCACTTTACAATGTGTGATAACTTTTATCCATATTGTCTACCTTACGCCGAATAAAAATAAAGGGAGTGTGAGTGTGCCATTATTGGAGACCAGGAAGAGTTGTTAGGCAGCAGGTTTAACAGAGTTTCTGTTTGCCATGCATGCGCCCATGTCGTGGCTACCGCTAACCTAAGCAAGTAATCCCAGCGGGAACAAGGGACCAACAGTTTAACATAGAATCCGAAGGACGGAAGTGTTCTGGCGTACTTCACATTACACAGCAAAGAGAGATGAAGATCGGGTCAGTGTCCTTTCAAAATTCCATCCCAGGTAGGGATTCGAACCAGAGACCTTTCGATCTCTGGGCAGCCCGCTTAAACACTGAGCCACCAGACCATTCACCGAACAAAACGTCCGAATGTACGCTGATAGCATACGCAGGACAGCTTCTTTTCCAAATTGCGTCTTTTAGTGTGGAGGTGTTTGTTATTTTTTCCAACAACCCTATGCATAGTATTTTCCTAGATGCCCTCTTATCAAAAGCCTGGCTTGGAACCGGCGTTTTGGGGGTAGCAGGTTCAAATCTCCATACGGACATCCAGATTACGGTTTTAGATTATTTCGAGTAATGCAGTAACTATTAAGGAGAATGCCTGGATGGTTTCTTCAAAATGACACGGTCTATTTCCTTCCCATTCTTCACCCCCAATGATTTCTCTCCCCTAATAACTTCAACGTTGACAAGCAACAAAAATCTATTCCCCTATACTCATCTGCCTTGATGGTATAGAAAATACATGCCTATGTGAATCGAAATTGATACCGAGATCAAGGAAGCTGATAACTAGTGTGTGGCTACTCAGTAGATCAGTTAGAACCTGTGAAGGACTGAGTGAACAAGTTACGGTGCTTGCGGGAGGCAGGTGTTGTCCGGCTGCCTAAGCCCGTACGACAGGCTGCAGTTTATCGGCGGTCCGAGCGGCCAAGTTGGGTCCCTCGGGCCGGCGGACGCCTGTAATCCGCCCACCGCTTCGGCTAACGACCCAAGTTGAAGCAACGTGCGCCACATCGCGCCGCGCCGAGCGGCACTTTACCCAAGCGTCATCCCTCCTCGCTCAACCTGACGACGTAGTGGAGAACACATCTCACTCACTGTCCACGCAGCCAGCAACAGGCTGAACGGTGATCTTAATCGAAAGGCCCTGCAAGTGTTTAGCCACTGACATATCCTAATTAATGTAATGTTCTCTGGTGACTAACCGACTGAACAAGGTGTTCTCACATCATATTTCGGCGATCGAAATATCTATCACCATCTTCTCGAGAAGTGCGGAATGCGGTGGCAATTGGGACCATGGAGGAAAGAAATATATGGAGAGGAAATACCGCTTATTTTGTGACGCCGCCTCTAAACTCTCTGCAGGCCATATTACCTATCTATTCAATTGCTATTTGGAGACAGTATATCCCGAATACTAAGCAAGATATCGACAAATTTTATTATTTATTTTCGATTTTTTTCGTCCTGTTACATAAGAATCCATCATCAAATTTGAATTTTTGCGAAATTTTTCTTCTGTATTTCAACTCACTTTTGAGGCAGTATATCTCGAGAACTAGGGAAGATATCGAAAGTTTCTATTTTTTATTTGTATCGTCTTTTTAAATAAGAATCCATCATTAAATTTGACTTTGACCAATTGTTTCTTCTGAATTTAAACCAAAAACATCTCAAAATTTGAGACAGAATATCTCGAAAACTAAGCAGGATATCAAACAAATTTATTCTTAATTTTTTATTTGTCTCATCGAGTTACATAATAATCCATCATCAGATTGCGGCGTCACGTTTATCCTAGAGTCCCTTTGAGGTTTTTGCTCATATTCGCCGTGTCTGTATGGATAGGTAAAATGGCGGCCGCACTTCCTAACCCCTCTCCCCCCAGCGTCACTTCAATGCGTGGTGAAGGTCCCTTGCGTCGTCTCCATATATTTCTTTCCTCCATGATTGGGACCACTATCAGTATCCGGCATTTCATCAGAAGATGGTGACAGAGAATTTAGAACGCCCGAATATCATGTGAGAACACCTTGTTCATACGGCTAGTAATTCAAAAACATTATATTAATTATCTACACCGAGACAAACTTCGTTGTTATGTACGAGTATATCCATATCGATTTCACGTCTGGCTGATGATGCACCCTTAATAGTTCGTACAGAATATCACCGAAAATAATACAAATCAATGTTTCTCAATTTATGATCCGCGGGCAACTAGTGGCCGTAAAGATGTTGCAGGAGGTCCGCAGAAAGAATATGACAAATTTAAATACCATATTCCTACACTATAAAGTTATAAGAGAGTATAAACTATTAGCCCAATTTTTCAAAAGCCACGAACTTTTCAAAGACCAGGAAAAAATCTGGCATTTCCAGGATGAGGATAGAACATCTCTGTTCATACAGTAGTCTTTTTATTTGCAATCGGCGTTTTCTAGAGGATTTTTTATTGGGTTAAATGTTCGGGGATCGCGGATCGTGGTAGTGATGAACTAAACAAATATAAAAGTTGTTGAGTCTAGTTTGTGTTACTTTATTTCGTGCATTTAGGTCGGTAGTATAGTCTACTATCTAGCTTATAGTAACAATGTTAATAATTCAGTTAACAAGTATTTAGAGTCTGGTTAATATTGTATTGACTTCTAATATTTCACTTCAATTTTCAAAACTGCGTTTCCGTAGATGTTAATATGGTATAATAAAATATTTCTCAGATCTTAATAATACCCACATTATTAAAAAAAAACATATAAGTTAGTGGTCCAAAACATTATTTTTGACGATTTGTTGGTACTCGGGTTGAAAAAGTTTTAGAAAGAATTACTATCAGGAATACCCATCTTTCCCCGGATTTAAAATACCTGGTGTTTGTAAAAGAATGCAGTTCTGCACGCCATTAATATGACTGAATGCTGAATTTTTACCACCACAACTTCGGTGTCAATAATTTGGTGGAATCTGAACATTACTTCTCAGGTCACAGTCAAAGTGAAACTGTGCTTGACGTGTCATTAGACACTCAAAAATTATGTCTTTGTGTTAAATAGTTAATTGACACAGGTTTGATTGCCTTTTTGTTTGATATAGTTGATTTCGTTCTTCTTCTGTTTCATTTTCTCGTTACGTTCGGATTAGTACACAATCTAAAATTACTTTTCCCTGTGAGTTACATGGTTGATTCAGACGCGTTTAATTGCCTTTTTCTCCTGTCGAGAGAATCATCTGTTGTGAGAACCAACTGCTTCACCTACAACTTTAAGCGTTGCAGACGCTTAACTTCTGATGTGATATTAATGTAACCAGTTGTTTTGTTCGTCTTTTAGATAATATAAATATTAAGTCCTGCCTTCATATGAAAGTATAAGATAGTGCGTATGTTTAAATTTGTTTTTAAATACAGAACTTTTGGGTAAAATCCGAAATTTTTAAGTTCAACCGTTTGATTTTATTTAGCGAACATATCAACCTAAGATAAATTTCTTACAGATCATTATATGACATACAATTACTGCAACAAACATATAGCGAAGATGTAAAAGGATTGCGCGGGAAAAATCATTACTTTCTATGATGTCCAGTTAATGTGTAATGTTGCTGGGCTATGGTACACATTGGATAATCAATAAACAAATAAAACAACTAAAGAAAATTAGAGTTCAATAAAACAGTACAAGAAAATACTACTGTGATATTTTGTTGGCCATTTCGATAGTAATTTCTTATGATCTTGCTAGTAACATGATATAGTAAATTAGAAGCGTTGCAATGTATAGTTTTAACTCGTTACTTCAGTATATTGGATTCTATATTATCATTGCAGAATAGCCGGATGTTTGGAATCGCAACGCTTTCGTCATCCAGTGACCCTTTCACATGATTCTGAATCCACACACAATACCTTCCCCGGAAATAATGACTTACCAAAACGATAATATTTATACAAGGAAAACTCTAGTCATTCGTAAGACAATATTCTTCTACACAGCTGTAGACCTCTTATTTCTACCAAGCGTGGTGGGTGAACGGTTAACGTTCTGGCATCGCATTCGGGAGGACGGCGGTTCGAATCCCCGTCCGGGCATCCAGATTTGGGTTTTGCATGGTTTCCCCAAATCACTCCAGACGAATGCCGGGATACTTCCTTCAAAAAGGCCATGGTCAAATTCCTTCCCGTTCCTTATCTCCGCCTTTAATGACCTTAGCCGTCGACGAGGCGTAAAGCAGTAAGTAAAAAAAAAAAAAAAAAAAACACTTTTATTTCTGCATGCAGTCGTGCAGTAAATTCTACTGACTCCAGACCAAGAAGGAAGCTTATCTTACATGGTAACGTATAAAAAATACTGCTAGCATGCTAGCAAGGATAAACTTCTTTGCCTTGTGTCTCAATGGAAAAGCCGAAAGCATAAGAACACCTAAGGACGTTAGTCGCTGAGAGCATAATGCTACAAAATAGCCTGGTAACCCTGCCGTGCAAAAAGGAACTCATGTTTTACGTCGAATCGGAATCACGGAGCATCCTAGATGCTCCAAATGAGCACATAAAAGCAGCAGTGACCGGGACTCGAAACTTGGGCCTTCTGGTAGTGAGTCAGGTATCCTAACCAACTACACCCCTCGTATTATAATTAAAATATCGTACACAGCTTAATATGGGAATCTTAACAAATTCAAATGTCCCGTTCTACTGACACGCAACCGGCGTTGCCAGAGATCAACGGCGGAGGACAGCAGAGGCACCACCTGTCTCCGACAGGGTGCTCCGCTTCCCCTTTAACAAGAACAAGACAAAATTACACGCTCCCAGCGCCCACTCGCAATAAGGTCAACACTAAGATGGAACAAGGCTCACTCTAATACTTGCGGCAGCATTTTTTCTGAGGCAGCAACGAACTTTCCGCGAAAGACATATTAACTGCCGAAGAATTAAAAACATATAAAGGAGTTCGAGGAATAATTAGAAACAGGTGCAACTCGTAGTGTTGCGAACATTAAGTAAAAGCATAAATCTAAATAGACAGGTCAGTCTTTCTATTTTTTAAATATAGAAGAATCAAGTAGAAAGAAACATCTATGCTGCAAATGTAAGAAGCCATTTAAATTACTCAGTTGCGTGATTCAGTACTACATTAAAATCCCTATAAAGTCCAAGACTTTTCGCCAAATCTGAATGTTCGGATGGTCACCCAAGCCAACTGATTATGCAGTCTGGAGAGTATCGAATAGGAAGTTACTGTTTGGGATGTACGTTATACTAGGAGCTACTACTAACCTTATCCTGCTAATGTACTGTACGTGGCGAAGTGTTGAAAATGGATTTTGGAATTTTCCTTTCCCACTGTAATCCACTAACTTTAATTGCATGCAGAGTTAAATGTGCTACCACAAGCTCATTTATTAGAGCCAGAGAAACTCCCTTCTGAATATTAATGTGTGGTGACGGTCATAATTTATCCTCCCTGAATGCACGGCGGATAGGAGCTGCAACGAGCCAGTGACAATGCTTGCAGCGGCGTTACTTCCGTCATCTCTAGCTCCCGCATCAGATCGATATCTCAGCTTCCGATACGTCGACATTAATAACAGAGCACTACGCATCGCACTCTCCGTTAACGAGCTCTGTATGTGAGCCTTTATGATCCCGTAGCACTTCTCTGCCACCACGGGAGGCAAAACACGGAGTCACATCGACGGCAGACGAGTTTCCATTTTTGTGTCTGTGTCTGGGGAGGCAGACAGTGTAGCTACTGCCGAGCGTGCCTGCTCGCTTTGGCACTTTGCGCCGGCTGCGGAACGGAACGGCTTTCGGGGTGGAGGCTCTCTCTGCCGCCTTGTGAGACAAATAAAAATTGATCGAGCGTGACCGAGCTACGGAAAGCAGCCATCACATCGGAGCGCAGTGCTTTCTCCCGCTCACAGTTCTCGGTCTCTGTTAGGTAGAGCGAATTGGCAGAAGGCTTCTGGCGAGGTACTTTACGTCAGATGCGCCCTAATACCTAACACTACAACTCTATCACGAATATGCTTTCGGTAATGTTGCCGCACACATCTGTTCACTCAGTTATTTTTTTAGTATTGCTTCAAATACCATTTATCTAATGTAAGAATGATGACTTTCCCGTCGTATGATTGGAAATAAGTTTTGATGGGAGTTTCGACGGATTGTTTTGTATGATCACGATATGTCAACGGGTATTGTGGTGTTGGGATCTGCGGGACGCAAAGAACAACTAAACGGCATGACTTTATTTTTTGCTGCCTCAATGGCTTTTCTGTACAGTCCCATTGCCATTAGCAACTTTACTGTTATTTTTCAGGTTGGGTGGTTTTTGGGCACACATTTTATTTCACGTTGGGGGAAAAATGGCTATGGACGCCGTCGGCGCCCTTATCTTAAAACCCCTAAGGGTTCGTGTGGTCAGTTGGGGATCATCGTCGTAATCAGCTGCATTAGGAGCTGGACGATTTTCCCCAACTGATTGTACCGGTCCTGGTGACAGTCATGGCGGCAGTAGTTTTGATTCTTGTGGTGTACCTCCGCTTGGCTCCATGGTAGTGGTCTGCGGCAGCTTGGATGACCGAGGGTTGACTTTCTGGTGTTCTTTTCTCGGCGATTTTCTCCTTCTGCAGTCTGGGTGTGATTAGGTTGGTGTCGTCTTCTGTCGGCAGAGGTTTGCAGCTTCTTCCTGACCGCGGGAAATTATCCCTTCGACTTCCGGGCGCGGATTGCGGATAGAGCCACGCACCATAAAAGAGCAGTACGCGACCAAAGGGGTGCCCTGGGGATTGGAAATAGTCCCCAAAGGCGGGTGAAGCAGAAATGATCATCGGCATGGGGATGCAGAAAGCAAAGGGAAGCCGCTACATTAATTAACCAAAGGGTATCCCGACGACATACAATCCTCTCAATTGGATGGATGATTGCATCAAGTCAGTCGAGAGACTGTTGACAGCAATAATTAATAATAATAATAAAAAATTTTAAAAAACCAAAAATCACAAAGCTGACCGTTAATTATTGGTAAGCAGACCTGTATAAATTGTTTCCACACATGAGGAATATGGGTACCAGTTCACAAATGAAGTTTGGTATAAATCCAGTGAGTCAAAAAGGAAAGAATTAGTTTGTGAGGTGAATTACTTTTTTTGTCACATTTAGTCATTGTCTGAAGCGGCTAGTGACGAAGTTAAGGGATCAGCTTTCTTAGAACCTTTTCCTGAGGCTGCTATCTTCCAACCACGCACTGTTGGACACAAATCCACTTAGTTCATAGGATAATATAACGAGGGATCTTTTGTAGACTTTAACATGAATTAGTGGCCTATCGCAGAGGAAATTTCCCAAGTACTGTGCATTGAAGGTTGTTCTTGATACCTCTTAGCCAATAGATGTACAGTCTAATTTGGCAGCATAATATTATCCGATAGCAATAATGATTTTCTAGTTGAAAAGAAGCGCATCGTCTTCATTGAATTGTTGCTATTTTTTAAACTGGGCTTTACGGTTCTTAGATGTCATGATCATTAGAATTAGAAGAAAAGTGGTGACAAAGAATTTGACCTACTTCTTTTAAAGGAATCATCTCGGCTCTATATTGGATACTTCTGACGGAACAATGAAAAACTGAAATCCGAATGGCCTGGAATAAACTCATAACCTTTCAAAAACGACACCCAATGATGGTATATAAAAATTCCGATCAGTATCCAGAATAGAACTAGTTTTTAAGGTAGGCATCTTAAAAATTTATATTTGACTAAATGTTTTTGAGAATATAGACGAAAATGTCATAAAATTCTAATGATTTCAATAATATGTTCTATTTCCCACGAAAAAAAATGATTAGAGCTATTTGATAAACATGCTATACAACACAAAACAAAACAGAGTCGGTTGAGTGAGGATTTTTATCATTTTGGCAGTCTGTATAATACTGGCAACATTTCAATTATAATTAAGTTTTTTCATGGCTTCCCGAAATCACTTCCTGTGAATTCCGCTATTGTTCTTACAAAACGATCTTCGTCGATTTTATTAACATTATTTGTTCGTTACACTTTCCGAATTTTAATTAAGGCACTGTAACACAGGTATCAACATTAGCATTTATAGCAATCCTCTTGACTGTTGGGTCATTGATTTTGTTTTAGTATACTTCTGTAAGGTCCATCCCTGTTTGAGATTGCTCTATCCGGCGGTTTATCCTGCTTGTTTGAAGTCCGTTGGAAGAAAGTTTTGTCAGATCAGAAACCCTAAAATACTGGAGAAGGCAACGATAAATAACTATATTTCAATTTCGCAGTGTAGCTTATATGTAGCGATAATACCCTCCATGACATTCCGATGGCAGGAAGATAAGGCATTGCGTGAAAATTGATTTTGGCATCTGAAAAGGCGTGTGCTTACTTTTCTAGTGTAATGATCTTACTCTGATAGAAGTATTTTTTGCCTATACTTACTTGAAATATTACACATAAGTTACTGTTTCAAAGCGGCTCTCCTTATAAATACACTTATCTATCTGTTGTCGATTTCTCTGGATCCTTCTAGCAAATAGAGGACATTTTGCGTCGTCTGTTACTCATTAGGTCAATCCCGACTCATTTTATATCAAGTTTTTTTTTTTTTTTTTTTTAACTTGAAAGCGAAAGTTTACATTTCTTACGTCTTGTCTACGACTAAGATCTTTAACTAAATACACATTTTATTTCGCAGTTTCTCATGCGTAGTGTTGCAATCAATTTATCTTTTTACACATCTCGACTTTTTGAAGACTATTCAAAATGTTTTCTTTTTACAGTTCAGCTCACCGCTTCCATCACATTCTTGTACAACTCTTCTCTTCTTATATACAATATCTCGTTGCCATCTGTCTGCTATGACCCTCCTTATTGGTGCTGTCAAGGATGCATCTAATAGTACTATTAATATTTATACCTATGACGGTTAATACAAATTATCAAATGTATTTCCAGTTTCATACGCACTTGCAAGTTAGGCGTCATGTAAGTCCTTTATACCACCATCGCACAGATTTTCTCCGGGGAGCTTCTAAATAACTTAACCGATTTAAAATTGTTCCCTACCATGGACTGAACGAACAACAATTTCATATACTAAACCTGGTTCTCCCGCCGCTCAGTGAGTACGGAGATATATAATACATAGAACTCTTTATGTCCAAGATGATATTAACAATCAATATGGTTAGTGGATAGTATTGTTACTAGTGGCTGCACTGGCCTGACATAGATTGTAAGAGCACACTGGAATTCGATCATAACATCGCATGTTTAAATATAGAAATTTCTATTTGTGATAAAAGCTTGCTATGACAAAAAAAAAAAAACTGTTTACTTGAGATGGCTTTTTGGATGTGGTATAATTTCCAAAAATAATTTTAAAAAAAACATCGTTCGATCTATCAATGAGCGAAACCTCTGTAAACCAGTGTGTTACAACCTGAAAGAATATATCATAATATATCATAAAGTTCTGAATGATAACCACCTGATATATCTGTCACTTAAGCAACTGCCTTTAAAACTATTATTTCCAAGATGGCTACCTTATTACAAAAGATAAAATTAAAACCATAATGTTTATGTTGGTTATGCATATCACTCTCTCAGCAGCTTCTAAATATAGAAAGCCTTTTTAGTAAAGCTGTTTCGTTCTTTC
Source organism: Vandiemenella viatica (assembly GCA_031002005.1). Lineage (NCBI taxonomy): Eukaryota > Metazoa > Arthropoda > Insecta > Orthoptera > Morabidae > Vandiemenella > Vandiemenella viatica. The sequence continues at coordinate 87,730,274 of CM061919.1, read as the reverse complement.
CCATCACTTCTAGTGATTGTTTCTGATTATTAAATCGGAGAAACGAGTTTTCCAGCTATCGTGGTCATAGCAAGTAATCATTGAATGTAGAGCTACAACACCTTGTGGGCCTTGAAATTCTATGGATATTTAATCCTGCTTAAATTATAGTGAAGTTTAATGATAATTGTAAAGTGAGAACAATGGGGGAAACTCATCTTCTATCGACTGGCCGAGAATGATCATGACCCACACTTACACTTGCTTGTCGCATAGCACTGTCATAAAGTTTATCATAGTATGTAGGTTATTGTCCCAAGACGTTTCTTCCCTTAGTACTTTTAGAGTGAGACAGGATCATGTTCGGTTTGCACTGGCGTAATGACTGTTGTCCCCATTGCTATATCAGCAAAACCGATCCTTTCTGTATATCATCAGCGGGTTCTTATCGGCCGACAACTCCATAATATGTCAAATGCCTGAAAATTATGGAAGAGGTAGAGAAAACTCCACTATTTATCAAAATAGTATGCAAAAAAATCATTTGTCTAATCTGAAACTCTGTTTAGTATGCTTGCTACAATAAGATGAATTTTGTGATTGTAAAAAATTTGATTCATGTTAACAGAAAACACCATTTCAAGGAAATTAAAACTTATTTGAGAGTACTTAGTCTTTCGTGGCGTGTTACTTCTACATAGTTTCAACAGGGGTTCATCGATATAAATTTCGCTGTACACAATATTTCCACTGCTTCCTTCGCTGTTGTTATCAGGTGAGTCCTTTGGTAAAGTTCGACACCAGTTTACCAAAGAATTAGCTCTTAGATACTACTGCACCTTTTGAAAATAACGAAGGATCTGAGGAAACGTTGTGTCTAGCGGAATTTATTCGGCTGAACACCCGTAGAAACTTTGTGGAAATAATGATGTATGCTCATGATCCAGATGCATAGCATTCATTTACCACTACCCCCCTTCCCCCCAGCTAATTTCTACACGATGTGGCCTCTTTGGATTCTTGGAAATCTGATAAACTCTCACAGCACGTGAAGCTTTTTTGATCACCAAACATACGTCAAAGATGGATTGGTGAATCTATTTCAATTAGGAGAGATAAGCGTTCTTTTCCGTCTGTGAAATGTGTAACTTGTGTTCTTCGTGTTATTTTTCTGTGTATCAGGTGGAACATGGGTACCGTCCAAACATTCGCCTAAGCTATTGCTGGAAATGTCTGCAGTCCGCAATTATTATGGCCGGTAAGTGAGATCCAGGGCTGAAACCTTGTCCCGTTGTACCTCTTCGATCCACTGTGGTGACGCTTTAACCGGCGGATTTCGGTTGTGTTACATGAATTTAATGAGATTCACAACAGTTTTTAACGTTTCCCAAATTAACTGTTTACTAAATGTACCTCTCATTTGATACCATGGCATGTGTCAATATTTAAATTCACAGTTGATATTGAAACTCCACCACACATAATTAGGTTTGATCTGGAGTTTCAGTTCCACAACAGAAAAATGACGTCAGTTAAAACGAAAATTGCAACGCTAAAATTAATGTGATCTGCAATAGCAGAAGTCTGAAATATTCGGGATAACGCGGGTCCGAATCCCCGTCCGGCTACACAGATTTCGAGTTCCCATGGTTCCCCAAAATTACTCCAGACGAAAGCCCGGATGGTTCCATCAGAAGGCCAAGGACGAATTCCTTCCATTTCCTTATCTCAAGTTCTTTCCCACCTCTAATGACCTCGACATCGACAAGATACAAAGCCATAAGAAAAAAAAAGGAAAAATTCTTCTATAGTCTTTCCACAGATCGTTTTGTTGTCCCTATACCATCAGAAAGAATTTTAAACGAATTTTCAGTACACTGAAGAAGCTAAACTACATTAAACTTAATTTTTGTTACCTACTCATATCTTTTAACGCACTGAAAAAAATATTTGTTTGACGCGAACATTGTAACAGTGAATTCAATGTTATTTTCAGAACTTCTGTTGCCATATCCTCAACTGTTTTCATGTAGTTAAAACGAATTATCAACTTCGTTGTTTTTCTACCCTTCAACTGCCACAAGCGATTATAAACATTTTTCGTGTTTTCCATTTGGGCTCATTGTCAGTATTCAAAGTGTTTGTTTTTTATTTTCATTCGTATCATAACGTACAACTGTGGTGGGCAATCAAAAACTGCAGCAGAGTTATGTTTAACAGTGGAGTGACGATAGTAACATCTTAATACCAGGTTTACTTTTAAGTAACTTCCGGAAGCAATAAAAATGCACTAAACTATTTATCTTTTTATATAATTGTAAATTATGTGTTTGTTTATTAGAAATGAAAGGCAGAAATAAATCACTTTAATATTAGTGCAACTGGAAATTTAATGGCGCTACAAGAAATGTGAAAAAATCCGCTTTATACTGATCTTGTTACATCTGACAGATGTAAACAGAATCCTAGTAATGTGAGTGGAGACTTTTCCGGCGTGCTGATGCAATAAAATCCTCTCGAGTGTCCAGCCGGATGGTGTTGTATAAAAAAGACGTTTCGACAGCTAGCTCTGCTTTCTTCATATAGCTGTTGCAAGCTGACAGTCAGCTTGCGACAGCTAGAAGGGACCCGGCACCTGATGAAGACAGCAGAACTAGCTGTCGAAACGTTGTGTTTATACATCACCATCCGGCTGGACACCAGAGAGGATTTTATTACAATCCTAATAACCTAAAATAACTTTCATTATTCAATATCTGATTCATGATATAACGCAAATGTGCGAATAGAAACTCTTTATCGAAATAAAAAATCTCACTTCCATATTACTTGACGCGTGTGGTTTTTTATATCGTTCACACTTGACTTCAATCATGGTAATTTTAGTGTGCTAACTGGCTAGTAACCCCGAACAAGATGAAATCTAAAAAATTAAAGCAAGTTTGAAGAAAGATATTATTGGTTAAATTTCAATCAATCTATAATAAAAATTTAAACCACGATTTTTTCTAGACTGGTATTCATCGGAACATTAACGAAGAAGAGATATTGATTTCATGGAAAAATTTCTTATTTCATTTTTAAAATTTCTGGCGTGACAGGGTTTACGCAAACCAATAAATCTGAAAACCAAGTAACGATTAAAAAAAGATAAAAGGAACAATCTGCCTTTTCAACATTTCATTAATACGTTCAATTTAACTAGGTATGATATTAAATATTCTTTCTCCACTTTGACTTCAACATCGCTCATTCAGAAGTGTTCCTTCTTCACGCTGAAACCCTGTCAGCGTTTGCATCAACTTATATCTAATACAAACCACTAACAGTTTTAAGTTTAACGCAAATTCGTCGAATAGAGATAAATGAGCATTACAAACAGGAATATTAGAAGTCTCATTACTGTATCTGCGTAAGGTTTCACTATTATAAGATTTTGAGGTTCACGGAATTATTTGAAGATAGTATTTATAGAAATATACCACGTATTTAATTTGAAATATTTTCACAGAAATTGATATTGAGCCATGTTAAATTAATTCAGACGGCAGTAGCAACGTTTTGATATTTAAATGACCAGAAATGTAATCCATACTATAATTAACCCATTATCAACCTATAGTTCGCTTGAGTATAGTATTTGACGTCTACTGTTATAAAGGTATAACGTAACCTACCCTAGCCGGCCCCGGTAGTCGCGGGGTTAGTGAGCTGCCTTCGTGTTGCACGAGTCGCCGGCTAGAGTCCGGTCTAGGGCATGGGTGGTTTTAATTAAGTGTTGTGTCCGTCCTATGTTGTCTTGTCACTTGCTTTCATCAATAATAATAACACGAGGAGATTCTATATACAAACTTGAGGAATAAAAGAAACACAGTTGCTGGAAGAATGGATATAAGGCCGAAAAAAAAAACTTTTATCCTGTGTACGTGAAATACTGGAGAAATCCCGTTAATGGCTACATTAAGCTTTTCTATTTTCGGCCAGTGAGACCCAGTTATGTAAAATTGGAGGTGTCTGAAAAAATTTCAGCTTTTATTATGAAGAACTGTATTGAACGTGATATTCAGAAATATAAATTGTCGTTGATAGCATCGTATAGAAGCAGCAAATCTTCAGATAAGAGAGCAATGGTAATGCCAGATGAGAATAATAATTAGCGTGCGGTGATGAGTCTGATGAATTCTATAATGATATTACAGGAGCAATAACGGTCAGGTTTTTATGCAACATGATGTTAACATGCATTATCCCAGCAGACAAATTGTTGATTGAATTATGGCGTTTTTTGTTTAAAACTAATACTCAACTTTAATAACGATCATGAAGTAACTGTTATTCGATCAGCCTAACAGAAACAATTAGATAAATAAATATGTTTCGATAGGTTTTCTTTCTGCATTTTAGCTCCAAAATTACAACTGGTATATATTTTGTGTTAATAGCAACTAACTACTCCTTTGATTTACTTTTTTTCCAATTACAAGTGTATCCATAATTTCGGAGATATTTGACGGTAAGTTATGAATGAGAATACTGATTTAGCGAGTCGTTCTACTTATCTACGTATATAAAAAACTCGGAGACTCTAATCGGTGGAAGAAAACAATAAAAAACAGAATATATACATTTTAAAACTGTTTACGGGATTGGTGGAAGACACTATTAAAGATATAAGTGTTGTTAATAGGTGTCAGAGATTTTTTAAAATATGTTTTAGTGGATTATGAATGAATTCTTTACACGTTCTAATTATTTCTACATTGTGACTTGGAATTGAAATGCTTCCGGTTAAATTTGTCGCATGTTTTTCACGTTTTGACAAATCTTGAATTTTAGACGTACGCCACCCTAGAACGCTACGTGAGCAATGCCGTATCAATGATATAATTACTTTCGACATTTAGTTACCATTGTGCGCAAATTGGCGAAAACACAACCTCACATAGGATCATGCAGGAGAGCAGAGTTATGGATGCGATGGATCAATACCAGGTCAATGGAGGACTGATTGGTATACTACACAGTGCTAAACCGAATACTAGGATGGTACTCTATCTGCTTAGGCTGGGGGAGGGGGAGGGAGGGGAGTCAGGGAGAGGCGTAAAGTGGGTTTAAAGGATCTGCAAGTGACATTATGCAACTATACTCGATCATCGCAGACCTAGGAGAAGAATCAAGATCTATATATATAAAAAAATGCCGCTAGAAATCATCATCATTCCGTATCTTGGCTAGTCAAACGGATAGGACATCTTTGTCAGAAATCAGCGACGCTGATTTCAATTGCCCTGCATGAACAAGAAGGCAGCGGTAATAGTAAGCGTATCTCAGTATCGGGAACACAATAGCATTGGAAGTGTTGTTGGAGAAGGGCTGTTTCTAATACCATGGGCAGTCAGGTGAATAAATTATTCCATTATCTGAGAAGTGGGGATAAAAAAATGTAATCTTGCTGACCAGAAAATTTCCTTTTTCCTAGTATCAGGAGGAAGAATGAAACGTATAAAAAACTGGTTGTCCAGTGACAGGTTAGTTGCTAAAATAGAGATGATAAGATAAAATTGATGATTAATGTGATGTTTCCGGTAACTGACCTAGTATACATGGCATTTTCAAACTATATTTCATTGCCATCTTCAATTGAAGTACCAACCAGGTTGATAGACGAATGCAGCACGCTATTAAGTCTCATTCTTCCGATATCATCAGTACTACACTCGAACGAGGACGGAGATTGGACACAGAAATATCTAGTGAAAACACAAGTTTATCCGATCAGTTAGTCGAGCACATTAGTATCCAACATCGAGTAGCAATGTAACTCATTCACCAACAATAATCACTTTCCGTGAGACAGCAAACCATTAAAATGGCCCCAACTGCTGGCCTTGTATCTTGATGCTCAGGCAGGCAGAAATGTACTTTTATTGTGAATTGGAATAATATAAATATGTTTTATACCAAAATTGGCAATGGTCTTTCTTTTTCAAACATCCATAAGTCATTGCCCTCTAGTGAATAGACTTCCACTATCTTTTTTTAATAACAGTACAATAATAAAAGGGCGGTCACGTACCTAAGGCAGTAGAGCATCTGACTGCGACCTGGCCGACCGGAGTTCGATCCCCGACGAAGTCGAGGATTTTTCCTCGAAACTGAACGTCTGGGACGGCTCCCCAGGTCAACCCCGCCTGCTATCCAATGAGTATTGTGGATGAAACTTGGCGGGAAGACTGGCCGGAGCGTGGCGCTGCCTCCGTCACTTCTATTCTAGTACCAACGGTTGTAATAGGGATGCAGTGCTCTACCTCCGTGAATCCTACGGGAAACGGAAGGAGCCGTAGGAATCCCGTGATTTTAACCTACAATAATAATGAGTATTCCTTTGAAGGAAGGCTTTTACATAGTCCGTGGACGTTGTAGACATTATTAAGCTAGTGATGAAAATAAATTTTATAGGGTAAACGCAAAAGTTATAATTCCAATAAAAAAATATAAATTCGAAAGTTTGGATGAATCTATGGATGTCTGTTACTTAATAAGGTCATAACGGCTTAGTGGATTTTAATTAAATCTAGTTCGAAGTTGGAATATAGTCAAAATTAGAACACCGAATACTTTTGGTTCCGGAAAAACGAGTAGTTTCATTAGGAATCGAACGAGAAGGCTAACTCAGCGAGCAAATGAAACACAAGAAAGAAATGAAATATGTATTATAGTAGTTTTCGATTTCCTACCCAAATAATTTAAGAAACTGTTCTGCTGATGCCGCTGACAAAAACTAGATTTATAAGATTTTTCAAGCTATCATGATTTTAAAATATGTATTGATGTTCGTAAATTGGGAATATCCCAACAGTCGATTATTTATTATGGGTACCTGCTGCATATCGCAGTATTCTCTGGCAGGCTGTCATGTCGTTACAACTCTGGCATATAGCGATACTAACGAAAAAGTGTCGGGTTTCAAGGTAATGCAATGATATAGAAAAAAGTAAATAACAAAATAACAGAACTAGCTTTTCTTCGAAGAGAATTCATGAAACGACGGAGCTTAGTGTAGTTTGCACACTGACGCCAGGTGCTGGATCGCACAGTAGCAACAGATGTCACAGACCACTCGTCATACGAGCGTATCGAAAACAGTTCGACAGCAATCCATCAAATGTGGCGCTGTGGCAGTACAGTACAACACCTCCTCCCTCCCCGCCTCTGTCGCACCCCGACGAATCGAAGCAATCGAAGATAGCCAGCTACCCCTCCCAGCTTCATAATGTGACAATATTTCAAACGCGCCGCCGCTGAATTGGCCCGGGCGTGCTTTATTGGATAATCTGGGCTTTATCGCATTAATTGAGCGCTTGATTGCGCCGCGCGCTGGGCGGGTGGCCAGGTAGCCGCGGCTGCTAGGTAACATTTATTATCGGCGCGCCCGCGACCAGTGGACAGTGCCGATGTTGTTTACCCCGATTTGCATCACAATGGGTGTGAGCCGCAGCCACGGCGGAACCAGTGCAACAGTGCCGCCTGACTACCGCGGCAACCAGCGCAGCACTGATGCCTGGCTATGGCTGCAACCAATGCAGCAATACCTCCGGGCTCGGGCAGCAACGGATGATACTCCAGCGCTACGCTGTCAGTCTTTCCCTACCTTCCAAGTAGTTATCAGGACATCTTATTTTGATTGTTAATGAGCGTTTGATGTATCGTTCTTATGCCTGATAACATCAAACCTGAAAGAAATCGGCTTGGCGTACTGTACATCGAAATTCCCCTGTAAATGATAGAAAATTCAAATTCGTATGGTTTAAGCTCAGAATAAAAGCCATGTTCTGAATGCCCTGCCTCAACATTAGTGATTACCGTATAGCGTCGTATCCAGATCCCGGCACTAGAATCACCTTACAACCGCCTCTGACGTAAGTGTTTGGACCCGGCGCTAAAAATAACAGCAGTGACTTAGTCGGACTTCGATCACACTACAAAAAACAACACCACATGAAGGATTCCAGAAAGCCCATTTCTTAGTAACTGAAGAAGTAAAGTCAATTTCCAGTTATTTCATCATAGTTAGAGCTCCACTTTTTTTGCGGAAGATGCTAAAATGGTTACTCTTGGCAGAATCCAAGTAAACTCCTAATGTCCATTGGTAACGGGTTCGTACTGAAGCAGAGTATATAGTATGGCCCCTGTGGATACTCCCAGCTGCTGATGACTTATATACTGCAAATGTTCGTAGATCTACCATGTATGAACAACAAAGTGTCCATGAGGAGCAATCATGTTATTTTCCTCATGGGTATCCTCCTTTCGGTATAAATTTACATTCTGTGTGGACGTTTTTAATGGGATTTTGTACATCGTTGCAACACCAGCTTCAATTTACTTGAAACGATTTCATTGTGATGGAGGACCCAAAATCAAACTTCAGTACTGATCACGAAGCTCCACTGTAAGGAATACTTGAAGTCGTCAGTACTGGGAGTGTATGAACAGGCTGTATGCGAATAAACCATGTATAAAATCACTAATTGAATGGTAAAGTCCACTTATTTTAGATTGTATGATTTAAATACAGCACGTAGAAGACCAATGTTACCATTTGTTAGCAAGTAACTCAAATATTTCCTCATGTATTAGAGCAAAAGAGGTTTACGTATTTTACCTTGGTAAAAACAACCACTATGTTCTTCTTTGCGGTGTAGCTCCTATGATGATTATTATTGGAACTTGTTAGTTTGTACATAAACTCTCAATTTGCCAAATCTCATTAAAACCCGTTGTGAATTTTTTTAAAGTATTATCTGGATTAAAAGTATCATCTCTGTATGGTAACCCAAGACATACAATATCACTGTGTGTATTATCTTTGAAATCCATTCCCTAGTTTTTCCTTCATATGCAGAAAATTAAATAATTCAGGATCTATGGTTTACAGAGAATGGTGAGGTTGGTGCAGCGAATATCTATCTCCGAGGCCTAGGTGTTATCTTGTAGATCGTCAGTCAAGTAGTGAGAGTGATCAATGTCTTCTAGCTTGCTGGAAAAGTATTGGCTTGCATGCTCAGCACTGCACGTGTAGCTTGTAATCCGAACTGTCGATCGGCAGAAAGTCGAACAACAGGTCGTGCTTACTCGACGTCTGGCTGCATTGAAACTTCGAAAACTTACATGATTTCTGTATTAAAATATTATAATAAATGACGTCCCATCACACTAGAAAATTATCGTGTTTGTTAAATAATGAAGTAATATATCATTACATGCAGTTTGTTAAAACTGTTTATTAGTTTTTGTGCAATGCGCACATTGAAAAACAAAAAATTCAAGGCATTGGGCTCTTTATCATCAGGAACTGTGTTAGAAACCTGGATAAACCATTTCCTACGTAGTAACGTTTCACATAAGCAATCACTGTGTACAATTTAAAATCTGTTCATTAGTTTCCCATGATGACAGAAATAGACAGAGAAAAAAGAAATAATGATTTTACATTTTTAGTATCTCTATCATCAGTAGTGAACGAACGTTGCAGTTACCCGTATTGAGATAATTTCATCTACAGACGCAGGTTTTCTATAATTTTATTGTATAATGTGGGGTAGAAAATTTGTCACAGCCACCAAAGTTTTGATGGTTTTCGTATATTCTTGATTCGAAAAATGAGTAGTAAAGATGAACTAAAATAAGTTTGAGTAATAAATTAACCAATGTATATATCTTGAACGCTGCAACGTGAAAATTAACAAAAACTTGCGTCCAATACTGGAAACAGTATTTAGGTAAAGTTTAGACCAGAAATGAAAACAGAACGACAAGAACTACATCAACTTCTCTGTGGAATCATGATGTGTGGCACTATTTTAATCATGTTTTTGTATGCATATCGTAATTATCTGTTGAAAGTTTTTATGTGTTTGCTTTGGAAACTTATTCAGGTAATTTCTCTCGGAACATGTTCTTATAAGGATCAAATCAAAACCTTAACATTGTATAGTAAAATTACTAATATCTTGTTATTATTCTGTAAGTTATTACATGTGCTATAAATAGCGTGCAGGATTACTAACATGTGGCAGCTTACGTGTGGATACAGGAACACCGATGTAACACCAGCATAAAAACGGTTGTCCCACTGCAGACTTACACCAGGTTTCGGGACAGAGAAGAAATTAAATCTACTTAAATTCATCGAAGAGTGAAGTTTCAGTATCTTTATTTACGTATATCACGGAAGGAAGTTTATGAATGAATTAGAAAATGTGAAATTGGGTGCGCAGACTTCCGCGGTCGTTGTTGATGTTATCTTGGTTGTCCGGGTTGAGCCGCGTCAGTTTATCGAAACCTAACGTTTCTGCCATCATTTTGTGGCCCTCTGAAGTCCTCTGAAGAAGTCCAAAAAATAATGGCCGAAACGTCAGGTTTCGATAAATTGACGCGGTTCAACCTGGACAACCAAGATAACACCAAAACATGAAATTGTTGAACGTCATTTGAAGATGCACATTGCCTAGTTCAGACACATCGAGCTGTCCAGAGAACACTGCACAAGTTGAAGCCATACTGACGGAAAACCTCAGAATTACTTCGAATAAAATTATAGGAAATTTAAACTTTCCTCATGGGTCATTGTACCCAGGGGCGTAGCTACTATGGGGATAGGCGGTGCAGTGCATCGGGGCCCTCACGCTCAGGGGGTCCCCAAGCATATCTCAAGGGGCCCCTAAGCCCTAAGCGCAAAGCGCACCTCTAGGGGCCCTCAAGCGCAGTCTGAGGGGCCCCTCACTAAGGGCCCTCGCTGCTCAGGGGGGCCCCAACCATTGCTGCTTAGGGGCCCCTAAAGAAAATTCAAGGGCCCCCATCCTCAGTTCAGGGGGCCCCTACCAGCACACAAAGCAAAAGAAAAGGTTGCCCTTCTGGCCTGAGGGCCCAAAATAAATTTTTTGCACCGGGGCCCTTGTTTACCTAGCTACGCCACTGATTGTACCACATTATTCACGACATTTCACAAAGGGTGTGGAAGATGGGTGCCTCGGCAACTGACTTCTGAACTGAAAGAACGACGAATTGATGTTTCTAAATAACTTATGCGGCGCATTAATCGAGATCATGGTATCTTTCTTACAAGGATCTTTTCTGGAGAGGAAACCTGTTTTCACTTGCGTCGTTGGTGAGCTGTTAACGCACTGGCCTCGCGTTCAGGAGGACGCCGGTTCGAATCCCCGTCCGGTCATCCAGATTTGGGTTTTCCATGGTTTCCCTAAATAACTCCAGGCGAATGACGGAATGCTTTCTTCATAAAGGCCATGTGCGAATTCCTAACCATTCCTTGGCCCCAGCTCCATCCCGCCTCTACGTCGACGAGGCGTAATACCATAAGTAAAAAAAATAAACCTGTATTCATTTGCGCTGTTCAAAAACTAACCGGGTGAACAAGGAAAGGTGCCATTGCTCATCTACAAAACCGATTATGAGAGTTACTGTGACATCTAAGGTCTCATATACGACCACTGCAGTTACCAATGCAACATATTCAAATCTCTTAAAAATCATCTTCAACGGGTAATCCAATCAAAGTAGATTGATGTTTATTAGTGCCTTCTTGCAACAAGACAATGCAAGGCCCTCCACTTCCCACACAACTCTTGTGACAGTAAAAGATCTGTACTTCCCACATACTTACCAGACCTTGGCCCATGTGGTTTTCATATGTTTTCGGCATTATAATAATAAATGGCATGAAAGACGTTCTTTCTGATCAAGTGGAATGCCGCAAGTTTAATGAGTAGTCGCGCTGATTACTTTTAAAGGAATTCATGTGGCTTATAAGCGCTAGAAGATAGATTATTTTGAAAAAGTAATACACCTTTTTATCACTTGTGAACAGTAAATAATATTTAAAACTTGAATTTGATTGCCCATTCAATATATACATTTTTTACAAGTTCCGTCTCTTTCGAGAACAAATATGTGTTCTAATTCAAGGATACTCCCTTCTACTTTCTTCCGGTAAAATGCTAAGATGATAAGAGTGTATCGTTGGCAGTTTGGACCACAATAGTCAAAACATATTCTCTATCATAAATTGTACACGTTCCACGAAGGGAATGTATCGAGGAACAATGGCGATTCAATGTAATACCACAGAGTGATATTTGACAGTCCATCAAGCTTCTAATTAGCTAATTATATGAATCAGTATATTTTGTTACAGCATCGAGTTTTTTTTGATAATACCGAAATTGCAATTAATGTTTGGTCATAATGCAGTGACCGAAAACCAATAAATTGTAAATCCGTCACTGCTACTATTTCGTTCAAAGGTTACACATTAATGATATTGGCAGTATAGTAAATTAAAATTTATTGAAACACACTTACTTTAAATTAAGTTACAACTAGTGTCATATTTAAATGTCATAATTATTATTTTGCTGCTATATATTCCTACAGAACTATAGAGAAATTTAGAAATTAGTAGTCAAAACAAAAAGTAAATAATAATAGGAAAATTCTTCTAGCAATCAAATGTTCCATTTTAAATGTTTCAATATAATAAAACATAGAAGTTTTACATTTTAAATGTTTAATATTATCGAGTGGAAAAATTGTTTTAAGAACTATCATAAGCAGACTTGATACATTTTCCCTCTTTCGCCTACACCAAGTACCAGATGTTTTCGGCTATGTTCGCCAATCCATACAAAGTTATTTAATCTAAAAAAAAATTTAAAAGCGTTAAGAAATGTTAAGTTTTCCGTTCGATATCATTTCTTTTCATACTTACTATGAACAAAATCACTTCTCCAATAACGTTATCATTTCATGCAGTGGTTAATTTCACTGGTATCGTACAATTCAATAGAACCTACTTACCTAAATATGTTTCTGAAGAATCAGTTATGCTTTGAAAGCATTTTTATTTTTTATAAATTTTCGACGTGAATAAAAACGAAAGCTGCTAAAACGGAGAAAAAGGATTGTAAAAACTTTTATTTCTTAATATGCAATATTTTTAAAAAAAATACATTAACTTTCATGAAGGAACGGGATTTTTACAACGATGTCAGTTTGTCATATATCCTGTGCAGCTGCAGCCCTCTCCGTCGCTATAAATTGAATCGTATCGTCTGTAGTGAGTAATGAATAAGCGCACCGATTTATATTTCCCAGTACCAGCAGCGCTTTAAGTTATTCAATCAACAAGCAAAAAGCCAATTTCAATTTACAGCTAAAATATTTATGTTGCGTTGGAATTAATCCACTTCCGGATGGCTGCAGTTAAATACTTCAAAGCCCGTAATCCTTTTCTAGAACGCAATCCCTCCAAGCTCCGTTTCATGTAAAGCACTTAACACGGCGAGGTTTTTGAGTTCGAATCAAATTACAGTTTTATCCAAAAAAGCAAGAGGTGCGGTTAAAGAAACATTAAAAATGTGGTGATATAAAAGCAGTGTAATTTTCTTGCACTTGTAAAGGGCACTTGGAGCAGTTACCAAAGGCAGTTGGGAAGCTGGGAGCATTAGGTTTCCCATGTTGGCCCCCCTGCTGCGGATAATGGCTACAGCAGCCCCTCTGCACTGTCTCCTACCATTAGGCTACCCGGTGTACCGCTGTCGTATTTTATTATAAGGTATGTTAACACTGCCTTTAAGTGCTACGGCCCACGCTAGCATACAGAAGCCGATGCGATGAAAAATGTTATGTAAATTTAATGCAGTTAAAGTGTCACGTGTCTCGTCGTGTTTCAGAGAGGTGTTCAATATCTTAATGCATTTTAGAGAGCGCGCAGTGGCCACCTCTGACCCGACCTATCCGCCGGAGATACAGGTTTCGAGTTACCTCGCAAACTACGATAAGCAGAAAGAAGGACTATGTTGACAGCTACCAGCTTCCGCACAAATATGATGCTAAAATATTTATGCACTGCATCTCAGAACGAGAGCATTCAGCAATGAAATTTATTATAAATTTTTCCCTTACACAAAACCTATCGTGAACATAGGAACTCATTAGCATTTACTGTTGTGTGAAAATGATTTCTATCTATAATGCAACATTTTTTTTCCTATGTAAACATTATTTTCGTAATTACCATCGTCTTTCCTTCCATTATTATTCCAAATGGCCTGCTGAAGTCTCCCTCCATCTTTTGATTGTTCTTCCGACCATTCGTTTTTCTCCAGCGTGAACGCTTACTCCAACCTTATGCCTCTTATAGTCACAATAACAGCATAATTAGGTAACGGGAATTGCCTTATTCTTGTTCACGTGTACGGCCATTCAATACCGTTTTACCATATTCCTTATAAAAGAGCGAGATTATTCTTTATTTCGTATCATCAAGCGTTTAGTTAAATAACCGTGAAGAGTTAAATATCATTGGAACTACATACATAACTTTGTTACCCTTCTGTTTTCCTTACTTCATCCTTGATATAAAAAAATAAAAAAAAAAAATCCGACCCTATGTACATTCTACGATTAAATTACTAGGTGCAAACCGTAAGTGTGATTTGGGTGCTGTCACAAATCTGTAGGACTTCTCAGTTGGTAGGCAAGTAAGTAAATGCCAACTTCTTGCACTAACTTACGCTCCCACATTCCAGTGATATATTATTCAACACCATCCTACTTTTGCCCTTTACGAATTTTAATTTTAAACTCCATCCGTGTTTGTGATACACTGTTCATTATTTCTCTCGGTAACTTATTCCAATCCCTGGCTCTCTTATCTGCAAAAGAAAATTTTCCCACTCCTTTAAGTCTGCTTATTATCATAGTAAACATAGTATTCATTTTTGATATCTTAATATCGAAACAAAAAATACGCGTAATATTATCTAAAAATGACAATAATTAGTTTTTAAGGTTGCTGGTAATGAGCGTCTGACATTTTTTAACCTCTTAGGTCGGTTTAAATAAAAAAATGAATTGAAAAGTGCCTAAAAGTAACAAAAAATAATTTTCGTGTAAAATGTCATAACCATGAAACCCTATTTAGCTGAATACGAAATTGACCTGCATGTAACACTAAAAGTTTGTTCTCCAGAATTTTATGAATTTCTGAAGGGATATAAAAGTATTAAAAACTGAAAGAGACAATCACGCTACATAGTAATACAAAGCAGAAGAAGAGAAGATGGATTTACTCATTCCTGGGAACTTATCTCATTTCGATAAGTGATAAGATTTTAAATATAATTTCATGCGTTTTACCTACGTAAATTTATTTAAAAACGATACCAAACGTAGAGCTTGCTGTTCGTCAGTCTTTCATTCAAAATTAAATTACCGGATTAGTTTTTACAAGGTCTATTTAATAGTGTATTGTATATACGCTGCCTCGAGGCCAACAGAACAAAGTTTTCTGGAAAACAAAATGACAGCTGATTTTTTAAAGACGAAACCAAGTTTATGTAGCAAATTCTCACTCATTACGCTACTATATGGAGATATACACTGAAGAACCAAAGAAATCGGTACACCTCCCTAATATCGTGTAGGGCCTCCGCAAGCACGCAGAAGTGCCGCAGCACGTCGTGGCATGGACTCGACTAATGTCTTAAGTAGTGCTGGAGGGAATTGACACCAAGCATCCTGCAGGGCTCTACGAGGGGGCAGAGAACTCTTCTAAACAGCACGTTGCAATGCATCCCAGATATGCTCAATAATGTTCATGTCTGGGGAGTTTGGTGGCCAGCGGAGGTGTATAAACTCAGAAGATTGTTCCTGGAGCCACTCTGTAGCAATTCTGGACGTGTGGGGTGTCGCATAGTCCTGATAGAATTGCCCAAGTCCGTCGGAATTCACAATGGGCATGAATGGATTCAGGTGATCAGCCAGATGCGTACGTACGTGTCATCTGTCAGAGTCGTATCTAGACGTATCAGGGGTCCATGCCACTCCAACTGCATACGCCCCACACCATTACAGAGCCTCCACCAGCTTGAACAGTCCCCTCCTGACATGCAGGGTGCATGAATTCATGAGGTTGTCTCCATATCCGTACACGTCCATCCGCTCGATACAATTGGAAACGAGACTCGTCAAATCATGCAACATGTTTCCAATCATCAACAGTCAAATTTAGGTGTTGACGGGTCCAGGCGAGGCGTAAAGCTTTGTGTCGTGCAATCAACAATGGTACACGAATGGGCCTTCAGCTCCGAAAGCCCATATCGATGATGTTTTGTTGAATGGTTCGCACACTGACACTTCTTGATGGCCCAGCATTGAAATCCGCAGCAATATTCGGAAGGTTTATACTTCTGTCACGTTGAACGATTCTCTTCAGTCGTCATTGGTCCCGTTTTTGTGGGATCGTTTTCTGGCAGCAATGTCGGACATTTGATGTTTTACTGGATTCCAGATATGCACTGTGCACTCGTGAAATTGTCGTACGGGAAAATCACCACCTCATTGCTACCTCGAAGATGCTATGTCCCATATCTCGTGCGCCTACTATAACACCACGTGCAAACTCACTTAAATCGTGATAACCTGGCATTGTAAAAGCAGTGACCAATCTAACGACTGCGCCAGACACCTGTTTTTATATAGGCGTTGCCGACCGCAGCACCGTACTCTGAGTGTTTACATATCTCTGTGTTTGTATACGCTTGCATATACCAGTTTCTTTGGCTCTTCAGTGTAATCGTTCGAGGTATTGAACATATTGCTGCACAGTCCTTTTCATTGAATGCTTTAAAAATAGTGGATTTTTATCCGTCTGGTGCAACTACAATAAAACTATATTTTGGTGTACGTTTTTAGATTTTATTACATCATCATAGGTGTCCTAAAACAGGTAATGTACAGGCTTTGATACTGTTACAGTATGTATTTGAAAGTTACCTTATATGCAACCTGTTATGTTTGTGTAGTAACTAAATATGTATTTTTTATTGATTTATGCTGATTTAGTCAGAGATGCCAAATAACTTAAGAAAGTGTATTTATCAACTTATTTTGTTTGTTACGTTTTAGTCATATCAATGTCAGAGCGGATTGTTTGATTGAGGGATTTGTTTTCAGTGTTCAGAATAGTGTCTTGTTCGTTAGGGGGGCATATTCATTGATAAAATTTTCCCCTTCGTTTAGTGTTTATTATATGTGGAAATTTTCCTCTATTGTCTACATTCTTTTGTGGCTGTTAATTGTCAATAGTTGCATATCTCTTACCATTTGAATGTGTTCATGTTTGCTTTAAGGTAGATGCTCGGCTAGCGTAGAATGATTAGAGTACCTTCATCCGCTGAAATTTTCTTTGTATCGGGTTTCAAATTTCCTTTCCAGATTACAGCGCTCAGAAAGCCACTCTACAACCAATGGGTGTCGAGCAAGGAGACTGTACTTTCGGTCCGAAGGACCACAAGTTTATCAATGACTGAAGGCCATAATAAAGCAAATAGCTATTGTTAAATTAAGTTGTAAATGTTAAGTGCTATTAAATTTCCTCGAAATTGTGATGTAATGATTTTAAAAACTTGTACAGATCATTTATTTATTGATATTCCACTAAGGATTATAAAATACTGGTAACAAATGAAAATGTGTTGAAACGTAATGAGAAATCTTTTAATGACGCAGAAATATTTCTTAAACTGGAGAAAATTTTTACGCCAGACACTTAGGGGAGCCCCAAAGCCGCCACTTAGAAGAGATTCCACGCTACAAGGCCCTGAAACGGTACCTGCACTGCGAGAAAGGGACTTTACGAAGCGGAATAGCATACGTGGTTGTATCCTTCGCCAGCTAGACGCTGTTCAAGGCCTGAATAGTAGAGCGAGTTTGTCCGAAATCCCGCTTGGAAAACGCAGTATTTAGTGCACACGCCCGATAATATGATGAGGAGTAACTTGTGGACTGCCGAGAAAAGCACAGAGCAGGTTCCAGTAGCAACAGATTGGGACATAGCCGAGTTTTTTGCGATTCGGAGAGAGGGTGGAAGATACACTCGCCCTTAAAGACTTCTCACATTGTATGAAGTGGACTCGAAAATACGCATTGCATGGTCGGCTACCAGCCTAACCGCAGCTCGTCTGTGAACCAACTGCCTCCGCCATTCTTCACACCTGCGCGGACTCACTTCACACTTCACACTTCAATCATCAACAAAGACAATCTACGGTAACCTCATACCATAGAAACGTAACGTCTGTTCCCAATTAGCAACCGTCCTTCACCCAGTCAAGCGATTGTGAGGTACACAACCTCACATTTGTGTGATTTTACATTAATTAAGCTATTTTTTTATTTAATGAATTGTAATGGTGTGTATTAACTCGGAATTTTTAAGTTCAAAGGTCAAAGAATAACAAGATGAATAATGAGATCTCTGAAAAATAAAAGAAGAGTCAAGAGTGAGTTGTTGAAGAGAAGATTTGAATGGAGAGGACGAGTTTTGGTTTTTTGGAATGAATAAGTTTGAAAGAAGAGATGAAACAGTTTGGCTTACTGGAGAAGCCACAAGAATCCTGGCGGGATTATTAATAGTAAAATATTAGCCTGAGGGCAGAAGGTTTAGGATTATGGATAAAGATAATGTTATATGACTTGAGAAAAGAGAATTGTTTGTTAAATAAAAAATATACAAGTGATGAGATAAGTAGAAAGTGTTTTGATTTGAGATTGAGAAATATGTAGATATAGACAAAGGAATTAATTTTAGTTTGTGTGATAAGAATTGGAATAATAATAATTTTGATTTTTACAGCGTGAGTATCATATTAAAACCAGAGCCGGACAAAGAGTGGTTAAGGAAATCTCTATATACAGGTCTGGTGCTGGAAATAAGAGGCAATAAAGTAAATAAATATATTTAAAGTAATATACTAAATAAGGACGTTACATATAAGTACGTTACACGATCCTGTTATAAAGAAACTTTACAACTCATTCTCACAATAGTAAAGCATACAGTTACTGATTGGTTATCGTTCTGTAATCTCTGATTTGAATTCCGCTTAAATTTATTCAACCGTTATTGCTTTATATCTTTTGAATTACAAACAACAAACTTACCGATTCATTCAATTAAAATCTTCAATTAATCACCGTTCACAATATTAAATCTTTTATTTCTAATTATAAAATCGCCATTGAAATACAAATATAACTACAGGTCACGATAATTAATTCTAGAATGGACGATACAATATCAAATATTGTACTGTGATATTTGAATTAGTAATACGAGACAGCTCAAAAGAAATCAGGAACACAATCATGAATATTACTCTCATGAAACGCTTTAATTAAAGTGAAGGTTTAAGGATGCTTAAAAGTCATTGCCATGTTACAGATATACTAATTTCACTGTCCATATTATATGAAGAAGTGAAGTAAATACCCGCCAGTGCGGCAGGAACAACGGAACCACGTACCAGCCCACATCCCCGCGTACTGACCGTTCCGATTGTAGTTTTTGTGAATTTTCCCGCAGTTATCAAGACTGTCTCTAATCTCCGCCTTATGAACAAAAAACAAACAAAAAATACGGCAATTACTCAAAAAACACAGTTACACATTTCACATAAAGTTGGTAACATTTCACTTTCTCCATTAGTACATAAAACTACATTACCAAAAAAATATCCCCCTCCCCTATGCCTGAAATCGAGAGCCAGCTTGTGGTCATGGTCATCTCTTCCCTTCTCCTAATTCTTCCACCAATATCCATCCAGGTCTCATCGCCTACAAACGCTTTATACACTCCCAGCACCCTCTTCAGCCTCCAAAGATCCCCAACCCAGCTCCTTTATCATATAAGTTACTGATTGTGTTCTGCAGTAAGTATAAATTACTTGACATTAACAAGGGTAAGCGGCCGGAAAGCAAAAGCACCAAATTGTCTAAACAGATAAAAAAAACTAAAGGTTGATTATAATCACAAGGAGGTTGAAAAATTGTTTGTTGAAGACTAGAAACGTAAAATCTTGCCATTTAATTTGATAAACAAACTTAACTGGGCAGGACACATTGGACATGTAGTAGGAAAATGTATGGAAATTCGGCACTTGTTGGAGAGAGTGAGGATGAGATGTACGAGAGAAGTGAGGGAATTGGGGTACAAAACTTTGGTTAAACCATTGCTTGAGTATGGTGGTGTAGTATGGGACCCACATTATGGGTATTGGAGGGAGTGCATACCTAGATTTGTCTGTGGAAACTACCGCAGAACACAATCAGTAATTGATATGTTAAAGGAGTTGGGTTGTGGATCATTTGAGGGTGAAGAGAGTGCTGGGAGGGTATGAGGCGTATATTGGCAATGAGGCCTGGATGGATATTGGTGGAAGAATTAGGAGAAGGGAAGAGATGACCATGACCACAAGCTGGCACTCGATTTCAGGAACAGGAGAGGGGGAATTTTTTATTTTTTTTGTTGGTAATGGGGTCAAGAATATGTGACCAATGAAAAATGTAAGTAAGCTCATATCTGTATGTACTATAATTTTCATGTTTAAATTGTAATATAAAATAAATGTAATTACATGTAGAAACACCCAACAGACAGAACCGCTGAAGATACTTCAGCGAATGAAGTGAAACGCCTTCGGGAAATAAAACAACCAATTCAATTGCATTGGCTTGACAATTATTCATAAAAATTGATCTTATCGAAATTGAGGAAATGGCCCACAATATCCAGATGCTAAAAGCATCCAATTTGACCATGCCAATGATGCGTGAAACTTGGGAAGAAGAATAATAAGTAGAATAAATATACAATATGAACATTAATTAACAAACAACTGTTACGAATATCCATGATATTATCTTTGAGTAATTAAAATAGGAATTATGGATTAGATCATAGCTAATAAAAGAAACAATAATACAGTAAGCCATTCCTCAACGACTTCTTTGGAATTATTTGTCTCCCTCTAAGGAATATAATTTTTTTAAATTTTCAAAAATTACTTTTTATGCAAGCTGTTACACTTGGCTTTTTCTCAATAAGCCAAAAAAAAAATCCGATATCTGTTTTCTGCGTTTTACTCTCACAGAACTCCTTTATTTCACGCAGCCAGACAAATTGGAATTAACTTTCCATATCCAGAGAGAACACGCACGGAAAAAAGAGCGGATATAAGTTACAGTTGAGGGCGAGTTTGCACTGCCGACTTTCTGCCAAGGGTAAGTGGTGTGGGAGAGGGCGGATGGGGGGGGGGGGGAGGAGGCTCTAAAGTCCACTCGCCAGCCAGGCCGAGAGAGATATTCCCAAGCAGTTAACGAAACGCGTGGCCAATCCCGCATTCCGGCCTCTTCCTACACAGTATATGTGTTCCGATAATGGTGGGTCGCTATTTCATGCTTCGCCACACACGTTCCACTGGTGCACGAGATTTAAGCCAGGCACACATGTACAAGCCTCCTTCCGTTTAATCACCCCAAAATGGTTTCGATTATCGGAACAATATTTCCAGGACTAGCAGGAGATTTTCTGGGATTTCACAGTATGGGGGCAGTAATAAATTTTAATGAAACTATAACACAACATTGTAATGACGCATCATCTCTAAATTTGCTTAATTATAGTTTTAAATTATATAACTAATAATACTAAGTTGTCAGACAAAATTTTGGTGTGTTACAAATGTGTTAACATTCGCAATGATTACACTTTACTGGAATTTCTGCATACTTCTTGCAATTTCCTTGTTAAATACATCATTTCTACAAATAGGATATTTTTTTTCAGCAGTTTCACATTAAATACTGCCACAGTAATTTAGATGTTATGTACGAAATTCTAGCAGCTTTAAATACACACCGAACGGGATGGGAGAGCAGTAACGCTCTAACGTCGCATTAAGGAGGACGCGGGTTCGAATCGCCGTCCGGGCATCCAGATTTGGAATTTCTATGGTTTTCCAAAATCACTCTAGGCGATTGCCGGGAAGGTTCCTTCAAACGACCTTGGTCGAATTCCTTCCCGTTCCATGCCCCCAGTCGTTTCTCGCATCTAATGACATCGACGTTGACAAGAAGCGTAAAGCCACAGTAAAAAAAATTAATGAACTCTTAAAAAATGTTAGACTTCAGAACCTATTTAATATGTGGAAGATTTTTTCATATTCCAGGGATTTGGTAACTGCAGAGGCCTGAGGAAATAATTATTCTTTGAGGTTTAGAAGATAAAGCCAACAATTATTCACAAATACCGATGTGGTAAACTATTTTTATTTTGTACTGGAAATTATATACAAACTAACCAATTAACTACAGCCATAACAAACTGTAATTAAAAATCTTAATTTACAAGATACGTTATTGGCTTTATAATTGACACTGGAAACTGAGTGTACCTTTAGGTTGTTGAGTAACTAGTCTCTAATAGGTAGTAGTACAAAATATTTTTGCTGTAAGCTGGTGATTGAAAGGTTAACTCTCTGGCCTGGAATTTGGGCGGAAGCTGGTTCTGTCACTTAAACTGCTATCCATTTGTTCGCAAAATCAAGTTAGTGCTTGGATGGTTATTTAATTCCTGTGGACGAATTCCTTCCCGTTCCTTAATCCCAACCGTCCTCGGGCTAATAATAACCTCGATGTAAGGCCCCCCTATAAAGAGGTCATATCTTTGGTTTTCTAAGAAAAATGCATACGATTCCACATAGCTTATAATCTTCTCATATGGTATCAAAGCAAACGCTTCTAATATAATCGAATCCATTAGATTATTTTATCAATATGCTGAGATTATACTCACAGACTATTACTCTATACTTTTAATGAAATAGTGAGTTTTTATCGCATCCTTGGCGTCAATCAAGTTTGTTTTTTCCACGAAACCTTATCCACACTTATTTTTCTATTGCCACTTTTATTAGATCTTTGAACTGTGGTCGTTGTCTCCATTGCTTCTTTCTTCTTGTAGGAGTCCATTAACTTATCCTTTTAGACAATCTTTCCTTTTCAGTTTTTTAATATTGTAGTTTCAACTTAATTGTCGCGTCTGTATGGTATCTAATATCTCACTTGTCCATCCATTGTCTTCTATTGCATATGTAATACCTTTGCCCATACGATATGCAAGTAACCCATAACACTTTGTACAATTGGAATTTTCTAATTATATGAATGTATATACGTATGTTTAGTGGCTAATTGTTGGTAGGTGACAGCATTTATTAAGTTCTTTAATATTCTTACTTACTTTTTTTTCTCCATAGAAGCGAGTGTATTTTGGAAATGATGCTGTGCCCTTTTGCTAATATTATACATAACAGTCCTTTCATCTCTACCGTCAAACCTAAATGTATTTACAAGATATGTTTACAAAGCTGCAATCATAGTAGTCGTATCCCCTAGACTTACTCTGTGAGGAATATAATTAGTATTCAAGTCCGCAACATGGCTTTTGACAAGGATATTCATCTGAATCTCAGTTAGTAGGCTATATGCAAGAAATGTACAGGGGAGGTCAAGTTGATAGTGTAGCACTAGATCTTTCACAGGTCTTTGAGAGAGTGAGCCGTAGAAAGGTGCTAAATAAGATAAAAACTACTGGATTTGATGAGAATGTGATTTGCTGGGTAGAAGAATTTCTAAAAGGTAGAAATCAAAAAGTCAGGGTAGGAAATGCAGTATAAAAAGAAGTAGGAGTGAATATGGAAGTACAACAGGGTAGTGTATTGGGACCATTGCTACTCATTATTCTAATGAATGATGGTTTACTGTCAGAGGTTAGATTGTTTGCGGATGACGTAATGTTATATAAAAGGATCAAAACAATAGAAGACTGTAAACAGCTGCAGTATGATCTAGATAGGATAACTAGTTGGGTGACTCAACACGGGATGAAAATAAATGCAAAGAAGAACCAGTTTATTAGGTACACAGGTAAAAAGCTAAAGATTTATGATGATTATAAAGTGGGGAAGGAGCTACTTATTGAAGACTCGAAATTCAAATGCCTCGGCATAACATTGGATACCAAACTTAACTAGGTAGGACACATTGGACATGTAGTATGGAAAAGGTTCAAAATCCTTCACCTTTTGGAAACTGTGATGAGGGGATGCACTAGAGAAGTAAGGGAATTGGGGTACAAAACTCTGGTCAGACCACTGCTGGAATATGGTGGTGTACTCTGGGATCCACATTTTATGACTCAAATACAGGAGTTGGAGAGCTGGCACATTTGTCTTTGGAAATAACTACAAAACACAAGCGGTAACTAATGTGATAAAAGAGCCGGAGTGGGATTCATTGGAGTATTGAAGGAGGGTGAATGTACAAGGCTCGTATTGATGATAAAGCGTGAAAATATATTGGTGGAAAAATTAAGGGAGCTGCTTGGAAGGGTAAAGATGACCATGACCACCAACTGGCACTTGATTTCAGTCATAAGGGTGTGGGAAAATTTTCTTTTATAGGTAAGGAATTGGAATAAACTGCCAAGAGAAGTGATGAATAATTTACCAAAAGCACTTTAAAGTTAAATGTGATTGAGGGCAAAAGTGAGCTGGAGGAGGAAGGGAGAAGAATGGGTGTGTAGGGAGATTGCCACCGGAGCGTGGGATCCATTGCAATTTTATCAATTATTATTATTATTACACACTCACTTCCTACTTCTGTAGGTTGTAGTTTTTATCAGAGATGATTTCCAGGCCTTTTAAATGTATCAGTTGATTCTGTTAGTGCTTAATAGTCCTATTAGTGCTTTTTAAATTTATATTGCTTTCACTTTGATTTATCTTGTTTCGTGTCTATTAAATGTGGCAGTTGATTATTATCTGTTAATAACGACACGATCTATAAAAACACCTGACGTTATTTTACAGCCCATTAAATATCTGTGAATTTGTCAATTTAACTCAGTAAAAGCAACATTATCTCTTCAATCCATTAGATTTCATTATGTCTATTCAATACATAAAAGGAATTATTATAAAATTTATTAATTACCACGGCGCCCAATATTTCTGAGAAAATGAAATCAAACAAGCCAAGCGAGAAAAAATATATTAATTTGCGCGAATTGGCAGAGGACAAGTCGAGTCAACGGTGGCACTGCCTACGCTTTTCTCGAAACGATTCGGGCCATTTTTGAACCTCAATTTCTTCGGTCGTATTCATGCTACATGTCTCAAATTTCTGTTATGCATATAAATCAGCAATCTTAGTAAACATACTAAATTTTATTTCGTTACTGTTCATAGTTCTGATTTCATTCGATTACAAACTTCAGCGATTTTGTCACTCACACACTGACTGATGATCATCAAAACTCCAAGCTATTTCCCGTAGCCTTATAAAGCTGAAATTTGGCATGCAGATAACATTTTACCCACATATTATAAGAAAAAATTGAAACTTGTAAATTTCCATATATCAGTATACTTACCTCCCATTAACTTGAAATCGCTATTCAAACTAATAACTTTAAACATCTCAGATTTTCATTGTAGAGTGAGCTTACTAAGTTTAACTAATGAGTTAAATTTTACTTCTTTCGTTTTCTTACTTTAGAAGTAACTGAAATTCAATTTTTTTTTTCGACCACGACACCCCGACATCAAAATTCCACTATACTTCCAGTAATGCTAGAAACATAATTTGGCACACATATATAGTTTTATACCTAAATCATAAGAAAAATCTAATATTGGATTTTTTCCGCGTATTTATTGAATTAAAATACCAAAAATGAAAAATTCTGGGACATATTTGCGGCCTAATGGCTTTGCTCCGGATGTAGCTATATGCCTTAGAGTTGTTTTCTGCATAGAGATCAGCAAGTTTAACGAATATCTTAAATTTGACTTTGCTCCTATGCTTAGTTTGGAAGTTACTCGTAATTTATTTATGGTGGTAGTTAAATCCGCGGCAATCTGCATTGCTCGGCTATGGTACACACCCATTGTTTTCAGAGAGTGTGGCATTGTTTTTAACGTTTATTGATGTCTTCCATTCTCAAATGTTCTTATTAGCCGATTTTCAGATGAAATCATTATATTCAGAACAAGCGATAAACTTACAAAAAGAAATGTCATCCCACAAAAATAATTCTTGTAAAAATAGGCCAAATCTCGTGCTTTTGTAGTGACAAAAAGCTATGGGATCTACTTCTGAGGCAGTCTACATTTTAAAGTGTGTATTCACTTCACCTTGTGAAACAGAATGGTTTCTCTCGGTGTCATAGACCTTTTGTTTAAAATAAAAGAAAAATCTGGTGACTTGGCCATTATGCTCGTCGTAATTTTTACTAGAATTGAAGGCATAATATATACTTGTCAAATTCCAAAAAGAACGAGGGAAATCTTGGCTTTAATGAATTTGTAAGTTTGACTAAGCAACACATTTAAGGTATTTATATAGTTTAACTAAAACATGGCGCTCATAATGGCCAAGTCACCAGAGTTTTTTTTATTCTGAATAAACGCTCTATGAAACCGAGAGAAACCATATTTGACAAAGCGAAGTGAATACACACTGTAAAGGATAGACTTGGCTCAGAAGGAGGTCTCATAACTTTTTTTCACTACATGAGCACGTGACTTGGCCTATTTTTTCAAGAATTGTTTTTGTGGGATTCAAGTAGAATTATTTTATTCTGTATCATTACAAAATACCACATATACCTCAAGGGAACAATATTCGACCCACGCAATTCTTTTCGTAAACGGAAAATAAGGGACCTACAACAAGATAGCAACCTGCGAGTACAGAGATTACTTACACCGCATTATATAACATTTAAAAACTCCCAAGGAGAGGATCCCTGAAGCCAGTATCACTCGCAGCTCATGTTATTTTAATCACATCTAGCAGACTAACTTTGGGAAAGGATTATAGCATGACGGTGCTCTAATCTACCAATTAAACATTAGCATTTAGAGCGAATTATTGAGCATGGATGGATATTCAAATGTGCGCTTGTCCTCAAGTTCTCAAAACAACTCCGATGTTAATATCATCCACTATTTACTAGTAAATGAAACGCAAATAATTCAGAAGCTTTTCACGAAAACAGAGTCTGTAGTCCATTAAATTTCACTTTCACGGAGAGTTTCAATCAACGTAATACATTTACAACGTAATACATTTACATTTTACGACTGGTAACCACGAGTATAGAAGTGATCAAAGTTGATATTAGCTTCTGATTCCCATAATATTTAAAGGTTCTTTTATCGTTTTTTAGTTTATTTTCTAAATTTTTCCATACAATTACATCTGTTTTCCTTCTTTTAAATTTTTCCCAGTATTCATGCAATCGTTTAGGGTGTCTTTCTTCCCTGATTCAGTCAATATATCTTCAGCTTTTCTTGAAAACCATGGAACGCTTCAAGTTCCGTTTTAAATGAATCGCGCAGTTTTATGTCTTCAGATCTGGCAACCATTTCTTGAAAATGTCTTTCCATCTCTGTGAACCTCCATTGTTTATTTGTACAGAAATGTTCAAAAGATTCGGTTTGGCTCATTCGTATAACGTGACTACGAAAAATAATATTTATATTAAAATTCTTAACTGCAATCTTTTCCATATGTGTGTTTGTGGTTATGGGGTTATTTGTAGTCCCTTTTTGTGTTTTTTTTATTGGATCAAAGATATTTCTCAAGTGTGTTCTTTCATTAAATTACGATTTCGCATTTATTTTATAATTCTCGTCGATGTCTAGATCATTATAGGCGGAAAAAATTGGGACAAGGGAATGCAAATCACTCTGACCTTTTCAAGGAACTATCTCGAAATTTACCTGCAGTAACTTCTGAAACCACGGATATCCTAAATCTGGATGGCCAGAGGAGAATTTTGAACCTGACTATCCCCGAATGCGTGGCCACTGCACTTTTCATCAACCTAATGGCTGCCTACGTTTACTATCATTTGTTATATGCAGACTACTCGTTACATAAAAATACTATTACCCTTTCCTCAACTACCTTTGTCCAACCTCTAAATCTCCACATATTTCACCTTGCATTTTAATACTATTTTATAGTAATCTTGGTTTGCCTAAGCAATTCTTGAGCTAACTTTTTGGGTAAAACTGAATAACTTTTCGCGGTCGCAATTTTTTTGCTTGTTTTCTGGTGAGGTATGGAGAGAAAATAACATGATTCTGCTTCGCATATATTCAGCAAACAAACAAGAAATTAATAGTACTCGGGGAAAATATCAGATACAGGAGTTGGAGAGAGTGCAAAAAAAAAGGGGACCGAGAGTGGTGGTGTAACGGATAGCGTTCTGACCTCCCATTCGGGAGGACGGGGGTTCGAATCCCGGTCCGGGCATTCAGATTTGGGTTTTACATGGTTTCCCAAATCACTCCAGGCAAATGCAGCGATGCTTCCTTCAAAAGGCCATGGCTGAATTCCTTCCCCCCTTGCCCCATCCTTTCCCGTCTCTAAAGACCTCGCTGTTGAGAGACGTAAAGCAGTTAAAAAAAAAGCAAAAAAGGGCTGCTAGATTTGTTTCTGGAAATTATCACAGAATGCAATTAGTGACGGATATGATAAAGGAGCTGGAATGGGAGTCATTGCAAGACAGGAAGAGGATGAGGAGGGTCATGGGAGTGTACAGGGCATATACTGGCGATGAGGCATGGAAAGATATTGGCATAGATATGAAAAGTAGTGCATGGAAGATGACCATGACCACTAGCTGGCACTCGATTTCAGGCACAAGGGTGTGGGAAGATTCTCTTTTTTAGGTAAGGGTGTCAGGGATTGGAATGAGTTACCAAGAGAAATGATGAATAATTTACCGAAAACGTTGAAAGAATTTAAAGATAAAATTTGTAGAGGGCAAATGTAAGTGGCTGCAGGATAGGGGGAAGATGGGGGTACTTCCTTTTGCATTTCGTTATGATTATTTGTTTACAATATACAGTTTTCTTTGATATGTGCGATTACTTGTTTACAATATACAGTTGTTGTTTTTTTTAGTCCATCGCTATTGATTATAGCCTTTCACTAACATTAGTATGATATTTTTCATTAAATCAAACCAAAATTTATCGCAAATGTTGAGATATCAGCAGAGATTTTCTGTCTATTAATTATACCAAGCATACGCTATCGCAAATTATCGTCTAGATTTATATTACTTCTGCTGAGCTATTAAGAAAAGATTCTGGGAAAAACATCCTTTAATCTGTATTCTTAAATATTAAAACAAAATATGGGCTCTTCATTCTAAAGCGTCACGCGCAGTTGCACACATTATCTTGTCACTATTACGCCTGCTACAATGTTAAATTAAGTATGTGAAACGCAAATAATTTGACTTAACAAATGTCTTCTACTTAGATTTTGGCGAAGTTTATAGGACATAGAAAAGCCGATACAATCTCTATGTGGACATTGTGCCCTTTCACGAAAGTTTCTTTGTACCACACTGTACAGAGAATAAGTTATCGGTCACTTGGAACTATGGAATAAGATTTTGTTCCTACAGGTCTACTGATCTGAAACAGATAACGTTAAACCTTACCATCAAATGAGCTAAATTTCAGGATACGAAAGAAGTGAACATTCCACAAAACCACTTTTCATTTCTTCACTAATCATTTATGCCAATTTTTATTCAACTGATTGGTCCAAATCAGTCCACGAAAATGAGTGGTTTTTAAAGCCATCTTGTCATGTTTGATATTTACTCTGCTGCCATAAAATTTGACACCTCAAACAGTTGTAAATAAATGGAATTTTGACTTTAAGGCTTGAGAGATAAACTCATTTCATTTAAATTTACAGGAATTACACTTACTGTGCTTTAACATGATCGATTGGATTCAAACACAAAATTAACAAATGTAGTAGGTCTCATAATATCCGTATATCTTTTTGTAAAATTCTTTCATTAGGTCCATCCTTCTTTGGTATAAATAACTTGTTCCTTACATTTACTTCTCATTATAGCCAGCATAAATCTAAAATTGCAATTCCAGGTAGTCTTTCTCATCATGGCTCTCGACTAATAAAATGATGCACTGATGTAACTTCTTCATATCAAGATACCTACTACAGTCTGCATCTTGAAACATCTACTTCGAATATTTTAAATTCATTCTATAATACTTGCTTCTACCCATTACAACCATTAATATAATAACCAGTCTATCACGTGTTAAAATGTGACATAGCAATTCTGTCTCTTATATTTGTCATATTCACTATATAAGCTACCTCTCTCACTCAGAATTGCTAAATCATTTCAATTTCGCCCATTATCTGTCTACTTAATTTGCAACATTCATCTGCCGAATCTCGTTTCAGATGCCTCCAATTCCGTATTTTCTGGTAAAGCCGAAACTTATCTCTCATAAATAAAACCCGAAATAAGTTAGATTAACTCAACAAAATAAAATTTAAGTTAACACTCAATTTTACGTATTATTCTAATGTAAATACTTATTTTGGATTAATGTTCTTAGTAAACCGAAAATGTTCCTGGGATTTCGAAAATATCGTTAGCTGAAACTTGAAAATCTTCAATTGTAATAATACTCTGTATTGATACAGTAATAATACTTTGTATCGACACATTGCTAGTTAAAACATTAACCTGTTTAAACTTCAAATGTTAGCTATCGTCTTCTAAGATAACACTTTATTTGTTGAAATTGGATGGAAATTTTCTATAGACTACATTTCTTTGATGCCTAGTGTAACATACCTGATATAGACGAAACGCAGTACAGAAAACTCCAATGTATCAGAACCTGAAACAAGAAAAAGTCTATGTAGTACACAATATTTTCAATCATATCTGCAATATGAGACTACTTTACAGCTACAATATCAATCAATGAAACTTCAATGACGCAGAAACTCTATTGTTTGCAGCGGTATAAACAAATGTAAATCTACAATATTATCCTTGGTTATCTAAATGATTACTATGGATGAATGTATTATGGGTAATTATAAGACAACTTCATAGCTTATGACTGTGAACGAAATCACATTCAAGAACAGTACTGATACATGTCCTATAGGCATCAAGTGTCATGTTTATTGTGTATTTATTCTTGTTGTAAGCTTCCACAGGTATTCGAGATTCACTGTTATCACTTCTTTCGTAATGTACACACAGCAAAAAATGAAAAACTATAATGACCAAGTTTCTTCACATATATACAACAACAGTTAAACAAACCGATTGAAATTTTAAGATGTATTCACTTAGTTTTAGCAAGAGCTGAACACAAATATCCAACTTTAACAATTCAAAAGTTATCAGGTTGTGATAGACGTACGTACAAAAAGTTAGACAAATTTTTGATCCAATAATATTACCATTTTTTTTTTTTTTTTTTTTTTTTTGAAATAACGAAATTAGAATCATTACATAATTGTGACGCTTTCAACACAGAGCAGAAATATTTAATTATTTTTGTAGCCACTGAGACTGTTGGAACAAATTCCCAGCAATATCTTGGAACGGGGAGAAAACTGGCTGTGTTCGCTGGCCGGGTACTTAACAAGACGACAGTCATGTCACGTCGTTAAGAAGATATTCTCGCATCGGGAGGTTTTGGTGGATGAAGTGAACAGAAGGAGCTGTGGTGGTTGACTGCCAACCACGGTATAATATCGTTGACAAACTTTTAAAACTACATTGATCTCCAGTTTTGGTCGAACCCAAAACGCTCTGCCTGGAAGACCTGAATGGATAAAGAGTTTTCTGAGTGCTATTACTAATCTGATTGAGCCCAACCTAGTTAAAATTGACATGAGTGTCCATGAATGTAAACAATGTTTACAAGATACATTTCATTGAGTTTTCCTTTTGTTTGTGTGTTAGTCAGTAATAAATTGTGTAGTTTCAAAACTGCTTATTGAAAAAAAAAAAATACTATTCCATGGCGATTATTCATTATAAAACATAATTCAGTTAAATTACAATACAATAATTAACTACTCCCCAGGCATTTATCACGTTTTAATAAGAATTTTAAGTAGGGAACGATAAAGCATGAAGATGATTTTAATTATAAATAAAATAACAGCCGACTCAAAACAGTGGCCGTGAATATCCAACACGTAAGACTGTAGTGCGTGGTACTGTTTATAAGGTTCCATTTTATATGTAAATAAACACAATTATATTTTACAATTTCCAGTATCGTAACTTTATATACAATCTATATTTATTAGCGAATTTAATACCATGGCTGAAAGTATATTATCTTTTGAATGAAATCAGTTATTTTTCAAATATCCACTGAAATAGTTTATTACACTTTCTACAATTACTATCCGTTTATCTTTTGGTATCCTGTTTACAAACATTATTCTACTAGAACACAACGGTTACAGTTCGTTGGTGTAATTTACTCTTCCACCGCCCACGGGCTTATCTTTTTAAATATTAAACTACAATTTTTCCGTTCCTTCCACCAGTATTTCGGAACTTCTTTTCATTCCTGCTTCTCAAGCCATCTTTTTTTTTTACCAACACCCGCTCGTAAACCAGAGATCTTCTTTGGTCTGGCTAGATGTTCCCTGAACTTAAAACTTAAGTCCGAAGTTACTACATATAATCGTAATTACATAGTAACAAAATATTCTTATAATAATAATTTCCACAATTTGGGAGGTTGTATTGGTGATAACTTAGCTTTGGCAGTTTTCAGCGATCACACAATCCACTATTGAATAAATACAGTTTTTTTTTTTTTTTAATCACTCGGGGCACACAATGCCGGATGAAACTTCCGCATGAGTAAAATTACCATAAAACTTTGAAATAATAAATAGCTAATGAGTGTGAAAGGCATGCTTAAGATAAAAGTATTAATATTAATTAAAACAATGCTCTGAGGTAGGACAGAAAAAAATAATTGCGATACACCGAGAGATCGCGTGGTAGAAAAAAAAGGAGACAAAGTATCACAGCTGTTAGTGGTGGTCCAGCTTTGCTAACACCGGTCGCAGCTTCCGGGTAGGTGTCCGCCGGCCATTACGACAAATTTGCGGCGCAACGTCTGTTTTCCCGTAATGGAGAGAGCCAGCCAGCCAGCGCTTTAATTTAGTACCGGCGACCCGAGCCACGCAGCCGTGCGTTTAAAAATAAAACACGCCCCTGGCCGGCCGTGTATAGAAAGTTAATGCGCTAAAAAGCGTTCTAATTTATGGACCGGCGAAAACCCCCCATCCCCCCACTGTCGGCTACCGTGAGGAAAGTTGCACAGTGGGTGTGTGTGCAGGGGAGGTGTTTATATCGGGCAGGTGGTGGGTGGCATTTAGCAGCGAAAAGCGCGACGACCTCAGCCATTGGCTCCACCAGAACAGCGACCGGAGGTGGCAGTCACCGCCACCCCTCCCCATCTCACCCGTTTAAATTGTTAATTACGAGTGCAGAGGCTTAATTGCGACCTTGCGAGTTGGCAATTAACTCGCCGCGAAATTGTGTTCAGCGACCGGACGGCAGGCAAGCGGTCCCCGGAGTGAACTAGTGTTGACTGAAGGCGTTGCTACTGACCGAGTGAGCAGTATTATATACTAGGTGCCACGTGCGATACTTTCGCGGAAGATTACTCTTTATCGACACCAATGAGGTCTAGATACTTGGCTCCAAACTATCTCATTTTATAGCAACAATTAGTTATTTCTCAATTGAAATATCTAGCAGCATAGGAGATGAGGTGTTACACAAGTCTTAATCACCTGGTTATTTACCATAGCCAGAGCTAAATCCCGAAACATTACACACAGAATGAGGAATACGACAATGTTGATTCTGATTCTTTCGCCCCGTTGGCCTTTCCCATCTCAGCACCTGCATCCTCATATGCGTAATACAAAGAACACACCTGTCTACCTTTATTTCTTCTTTCCTTCTCTGTGTCTCTTTTTTCTTCATCTAGCTCCTTCTCGCTCTCCATTTCTCCTGTTTCCGTACCTGCCGTAAATTCCTTCAGAGACCATCATTCAAAATTTTCAGCATTTCAGCCAATTTTTTCTTTACTTGTTCGTATCTATTAACTTCGGATTATTACTTTATCTCCATCTATAACATAGAGATGAGTGTTTGTGGACATGTGTTTATATCAATTTTTTTCCAGCTGTGAACTAATACATCGCAAACTGCCTAAGTTCTCTGATGGAACTGTGTATCCACTACTACTAATCACCCTATGTATACCTAGCATCCCAACTAAGCCTGTGCAATGATGTAACGCCGTAAGAATCTTTCCATATGCAGAAGGCTTTGCTAATATATATACGTGTCTGTGTGTATCGTGTGGTGCACCACCGAAATTCCTGCTATGTATGATTTGGCCTTCCTCTGTATCCTTAACCTTATGTACAGTACATAATAAGTACATCTATGAATATGGCTGCTTATGTTCTCATATAAACTTAGACAAACAATATTCCTTACTAGGTTAATGGAAACGCTAACCATGAAAATGAGTCTCGTTGGTACTCTCCTATTAACCATTCCGATTTCAATTTTCGATCGTTTCTCGAAATTATTCCAAATTGGGGCCAGGATGGTTGCTTGAGGAGTACCATTGACGTACTGCTTCTACTTCCAGTTACTTACCTCGAAATCTCTACCTAGTATAATAAACCTGCTGCCAACAAACAAAAAAATTTATTTCGGGATGGAGTTTAACCAGATTCTACTTACCGCCATAATGGCGTTGGAGAATAAATATTTTATAATCTCCACCTATAAACAAAATGGTCTATAGGCATTAATTTGTATAGTCCTTTAGTATTAATTTCCAAACATACTGTAAAAAACACTGCAATAAGCTAAGTTTGATGGCGAGTATAGTGTAATAGCCCACCCCGTAGACGCCTGACACGCCGTTTGCAGGATCGAGTCCTGGTGGTGGCAGAAATGTTCGTCAAGTATCTGACGGCGTGATAAGAGAGATGGTGGTCCATAATTCTTAATCACCAGAGTCATTTATTAAATCCCTAGTGATTGCATACGACACTCTTGATGGGGTAATTCGTTCGTGAAAAAGAGAGGTTAAGCTTGATGGTCCCTTTTGTAAGATTAAGATTGAATTAAAACTTCTCGGGATTATATCCGCGTTAAATTATAATCGTCTGGCGACGTTTCTAGTTGGCTCTAGCCCCCGATTCACAACACTGAAGACCTCCCCACGGTAGTTCGTTATATATAGCAGCCAGCCAGGAGTGAAAAAAGGGGGGGGGGGAGGGCGCGCCGAGGAGTAGTCCAGCTGGGCACCGCTCACGTGATGACATCATGTTCGAGTAGCTACTGTGTCCTAATATGGTTTTATCCCGTGTGACATGCAATAATTATATTACTGGCTTCCATGTCTTAATGAAGTTGAGGCCTTGATCTCGATTACTATTGACTAGCGGGGGCTTGACAGCGGAAGCAATACCAGATTGTCATAATTTAACGCGAGGAGTTTTTCATCTCTCTTCTTTCGCTTGCTCACGACGCAAACAAGACATTATACTGAACACCAAGTCATCATTCTTACAGTAACACTTACATACAAACCATCCCAGTTAAATTAACCAATCGAGCTGCCATGAGGAAGCAATCATCAAGACTGGATCATGGGGTTATCGAGATTATCTCCATCGTGTACCAAGAAAGAGAGTGAAAGAGTTCTGCAATAAAAAGTTAACTCACTTATAATAAAACATGTCCCAGACATTCGCAATAACCGTCGGTGTAGAGTTTTAGACTCACAGAACTCTCAAACAAAAATTTAAACATCCAACGTTCGGTACACATCTGTCAGTAAGGTATGATATGAGTCCGACTACGTTTCGCAGGCGGTCGTATAGTACTGGCCACGGTAGTAGTACACACATTTATGGCGTCTTACAGAAATAACGTGAAAGAAAATCAGATAAATACGAATTGCACACTAAAGTAGATAATAAAGGAGCCGTCTTTCTAATTTTATGAATTTAGATAAAGTTTGTAACAATGATTGGAGAAAAGTTTTATCACATTGTTACCCGTTTCCAACATACATGCTGATATATCTTTAGGAACTTGTTCCCTAACTACTGTCACCAATTGATCATCGAATGACAACACTCTTTAGTATCAGTCAGTACATCATCTGGAAACAGTTCATCATTCTTAATTACGTTAGGTTTTCTGTAACCTCTAAAGAATGACGAGATGAAGTTATAACTGTGAAACTTGAGGATTGGGACATACACAAATGGCTAGTAAGCGAAGGAAAACATTTCAAGCACAGAGTTCCTCTGTGAGTAACAGAAACAAAATCATTGTTCCTGTGTTGCTACGTTAAGCGATGAGTGTGGTAATGTAATCTGAAAATTAGGCAAATTAGAAGGCAACTTCAGCGTACTCGTGTTTCCGCAGCGCGTAATACGTAGCAGCCAACTCTAATAATTTTCCTGATCATGCTTTCACGTGGAGCATAATCTCCTATCTCTTCTCAAATTGCACAGTATTATGTAAGCCTTTAGAATATTTCACGTACCTTTCAAAAGAAGAAGTTACAGTTTATTCTATACCACAAAGGCCTCTATTGTGCGATAAATTAAATTCCTTCATTAAGTGATTTAGCAACCTCCATAAATCTGAATAAAAGTTATTCTCCCAACATAAAAAATGAGAAAAGTTGCATTAATTAGCAAGAAGTGCTCTAGATTTTTTTTATGTTTGGTTCTTTATCTGCAAATCGCGATCTTTTTTTGGGGAGGGTGGAGGGTGTCACGGAAAGTGAGAAAAAAACCTGAAAACCTTTTTTTTAACGTAGTTACTTTGACAGCGTAAAAAAATAAACGTTACAATAATTAGCAAGAATTACTCTAGAGTGTTTTTTTGATCATGTCTCGTTCTCTAATTTATCTTTTTTGAGGGGGGGGGGACAAGAAGATTGAGATAAAACCCCTGAAAAATTTTATGTAAAATGTGGTGAAAAAAACTCTAATAATTAGCACGATAGATCAGAAGTGAAATTGGTTGAAACAGAAGAGAAAGAAATTTTGGAGATCATCCCAAAGTAATAACGTTGTGATGAGAATGTTAAAAAAAAAAAAACAAGCACAGATATCTAGTAATGTTAAATTTTGAATAAAAGGCACACGGAATTTCTTATTAGTCCTTGTCAGTGAAGTCATAAAGAATGTCTGAACATTTACGGCAGTTTTTAAAAATTAGTTTCGGGCACTGCTAAAAATTTGCAAAAAAAAAGGCATCATCTGTTTTTTATAATGTGTCTCTTTTTCTATCTATTTGTTTCGATTAATATGATTGACGCAATTATCGGAGTTTTAACCGCGTTTCGAATGATGTATAGCTACCTGGTCGTAGGTGTAAAAGAAGATATGATTCATTTTGATGGCGATTCGGTAAGATAAGAAATTTAAGATAAAATTGTACCAAGTTAGTATATCTTTTCCGCTGAGCACAATCCACGCAAAGCTTGTGATCAGATTTTCAGGACTTTTGTGATGTACATTCTATTTTTCCGAAGTAATTCAGGCCATGTTTCAATTTATTAGGAAGTTTAAAAAAAATTGAGAAATTGTCCAAATCTTAGTATCTATTTTCGATGATCGCGATTCAAGAGGCAAAGATTAAAGTCGTATTTTAGTGATGACAGACGTAGAATAAGTTATGTTTTATTTTTATGCAAGTTATAATCCATGAGGAAATAATACAAAAGTTTTTGCAAACTAGTATCTATTTAGAGGTACTTCCGGTAGTCAAAATTTTTGTCGTGTTTTTAGCCCGCGGGTGGCATCGTATTATCCGAATGAATTACAGTTCTTAACCTCGCGAGGAATGTGTTAGCTGTGATCAAATCGCTTTAAAACAGAGTCCTCTACATTAAAAGTTCACATGAACGAAGTTGCGAGTAACAACTACTTATTAATAGAAGTGTCTAAAAGCTGGCATTAAAAATGCATTGCAGGTGAACTACAAGAACCGTCTTCGTCGTTTCAATGTTAGCAGGGTATTAAAAATCTATACTCCCTGTGTTTCAAGCCTGAATATACGGTTTGGCTTTTCTCTTCTGCGAAATGCTTCGGAACCGATTCACGTTACCACTCAGCTCCGGATTTTTCCTCTCGGTGAGTAAGCTTTACATGAAGATTTAATGTGAGTTTCAGCGACACATTATTAATTCGTTCGCCTACTCCGCGGTTTTGGAAATTACTAATCCCGGCAGAACGTGTCTTGTCAAAGCCAGCTACAAGAACATACTGCCACTCGACACTCGGATCAGCAGTCTATACTTCTTGGAATGCGACAGCTTTCAGCGCCTCAATAATGACTCGAAATCACATTTTCACATAACTTAACTCAGAAACTACTCTCCTAATTACGTCTATGCGAAATTAGGAAATGACAACATTTGTAGTTAGTAATACCGTTTACTTGCAGAGGGGAAACGGTTCCATTTTCAGATTCATTTTTATATTTTGATGCTATTAGACGTATACAATTTTATTCTAAAAATCCTAGGACAGACGCATCACGATCATTTTTTTTAATAATACGGGCTTTAATAAACAGTAGGCTATAACAAAAAAAAATTACATTTATAGCCTACCAGTAGCTATTTGCAGCAGTTTTAGCAACTATATATCTAGAGTAGAAGAAGATCATCTATAGTTTCATAGTAGCCATATTGCAACATAATGAATTATTACATATGCTCAAAAATTATTTTTGACAAACAAACAATGTCTCACAAAAATTCCAGAATTGCACGTATATTTAAGCACCCCATGTTGAGTCATAGTTTGAACGGCCAATAATTTCCAAAAAAAAACTATTTTTATTTTTACTCTGTTAAGAGAAGTGCGTGGAAGCGAAAAGATGACTGTTACCACAAAAAGGCACTCTGTTATTGACAAAAGAGTGTAGGCATATTTTCTTTAATGGGTAAGGGAATCATTGATTAAAATAAATTACCAGGAGAAATTATTAATAATTTACCAAAAACTCAACAAATAATAAATACTGCTGGAATTATTAGAGAACAAAACTAAGTGAAAAAATGGGTAAATATGGAATTGCCACCGGAGCAAGTGCTCCATCGCAATTAAATTAGATTATATTATTTATAAAGTTAAAAAGGTTTTAACCTTCCTCAAATTTCGTCAAAAATACAGCATTCACTATATAACACCCCGGTCTACGGGAGTAAACTATTAAAGGTGTTCATTAATTAATGTGTTGACGGCATCAGTATTTACAACGGTAACAGTGAATTGCTTCTGGGTTTCCCATACTTCAAAATCATTTTAGACTGTAAAATGAAAATTCCAAATTTGAGGAACCAAGGTTCAGAAAATTTCTACTAAGGACGTTTAGATGTTAAAAAGAAAAATGGCTGTCTTGAAGCTACAAGTAATTATAAGTTGTCCCCAGACATAAGAATCAATCGGCGATCGGAATGTAATAAAAATTACCTCCAAGATATAAACTGTCTATCTCTTACAAACAGCATTCCCCGCTACAATAGTCTATAAAACCTTAATGGCATATCAGGTGTATCATGTCCTGAACACATGTCAGTCCGACAAATAGTAGCGACCCATACCCTCTCCCATGTTAGCAACGGAGCGTATTTTACAGTTGGCCGACAGCTATTAGCTATCAGACCATGATGGAGTAATTAAATTAAGTCTGTGCGGAATACTTCGGCCGTGTATCGTTATTCATATTTCCTCTCGTTGCGTGGTATGAAGGGACTTCCAGCGAGGTATACTTCTGAGTATTCAAAAGTGAAAATGTGTGCCATGCTCAGTCTAAATATACATCTACATCCATACTCTGCAATTCACAAACAATGTGGGTGGTAGAGAGTTTCTAAGCACCAATCTTAATTCTGCGCATTCCAATCCCGAAAAGCATGAGGAAAGAAAGAATACACAAAAGCATCAGTACGGCATTTTATTTCACGAATCTTATCCCTACGGTCATTGCGACATAAATAGGTTGGCGGAAGAAGTATCTCACTGCACTCGTAGGTCATAGAATTTCGATTATTCTACAATAAATTCAAACGAAAACGACGTCATTTTTTTTCCAAACGATCGCAGCCCAATCTATGTACCAATTCTGTGACGCTTTCATGATGGCTGTAGCAACCAGTCACGAATAGAGCGGCTCTCCTCTGCACCCTCTCCACTGAGTCAGTCAGGCCCTTGCGGATCCCAAACTCCACAACAGTAATCCAGATGCGGACGCACTAGTGTTTTATACGCTATTTCCTTTGTATGAGCATTACAATTTCTCAGATTAGGAACTATGAATCGTAATTAGAATGCCTATGATGGATGTTATGTGCAAGACCCATTTCATATTGCTTTATACTATTACCCCAAGATACTTCAGGGAATCAACAGTGTCAACAATTGAATTGTTTACTTTGTACTCGTGAGCAAACTGATTCTTTTTGTTACTTATTCGCATTGCCTTGCACTTTTTGCAATTAAGTGTAAGCTGCCATTTACGACACCATTCGGACATAGCACCCAAATCACGCTGATTTTCTAAGCAGTCGTCAGAGCACCTTATTTCCCTATAGATAAATGCATCGTCGGCAAACAATCGCAAGCAGCAATTAACGTTGTCACCTAGATCGTTTATAAAAATTAAGAAAATAAGTGCTCCTAGTACACTTCCTTGAGGAACGCCAGAAGTAACATCTACCTTAGAAGAGGCTTCTCCGTCAACAACGGTATCGGAGAGTTGGAGGTTATATCTCCATAGTAATGTTCCGAGGAATATGAACTACAGTGGTTTTTCATTGCTTTGCCTAGTTTTTATAAATTTTGTATTTGGATCACTGTGATGAGCTGTGTGATTAGCATAGACCACTTTTTGTGTTATGTATGTGAGATGAAAGAAGCGGGAGTGTGAATCGTCGAACTGGCCCATCCTACTCTTCCGAAAGGCTCCTGCTATTTCCCCCGTGTTCTACGTTCCTACACGA
The DNA here is from genome assembly GCA_031002005.1 of Vandiemenella viatica. Lineage (NCBI taxonomy): Eukaryota > Metazoa > Arthropoda > Insecta > Orthoptera > Morabidae > Vandiemenella > Vandiemenella viatica. Next base: position 87,689,391 of record CM061919.1, on the reverse strand, counting down.
CGGAAGAATCACAATCAACAGTGTCATATACCCTCACTCCATTTGCACAGCGGGGATATACGGGATTCAACCGTCGACTTTGACACACAAACTGGAGATTAGTAATTATGCACCACCACCACTTCCATCTGCGTCTGATAATGAAAATGTCTTCTTCCACCGGTGCTCCAACTAACAACCCCTATGCCTATTGTCACACATCATGGTTCCGCAACGATCTGAACCAAATGGGTGAGACAGTCTTTATGAGTATGGAATCATTCCATATATAGCTTATTCTTTAATCAAAATGCTAAAGCAAGATTTACATATACAGGGTTATTATAAAAGATTGAAGCGTTTTTAACAATTTCAATGTAGCTATATTATTTGACGTTTCTATCAAAAACTTGACAGTCTTATATATATATATATATATATATATATAAAAGTTTTTTGACATATTACAAGTGTTCTGTATGTGTCCCCTTAGTGATTCTGCAGATACGAAAGTCAATAATCAAATTCATGTCACTTTCGGTGAAGCATGTCCTTATCAATCTGATCAAAAACATTGTTGATGCCATCTCACAGTTCAGATAGGTTTTGTTGGTAAAGGAAGCTGAAACATAGAATCTTTCACACAATCCCCCACAAAAAAAAAGAAAAAAAATAAATGCAAGGAATAAGGGGGGAAAGGAGTACTGAGCGTGGTGGGTGAGTGATTAACATTCTGGCCTCGTATTCGGGAGGACTCCGGTTCGTATTCCCGTCCTGGCATCCACATTTGGGTTTTCCATGGTTTCCCCAAATCACTCCAGCTGAATGCCGGGATTCTTCCTTCAAAAAGCCAAGGCCGAATTCCTTCCAGTTCCTAGTCCCAGTCCCATCCCGCCTCTAATTACCTTGACGTCGACGAGGCGTAAAATCATAAGTAAAAAAAGGGAAAGTAGTGAAGGCCATGATATGAATTCAAGCATAATATAAGCTTTTTCAGAGCTTGTCACAATCTTGACTGACTACATAAGACTCTCATCACAGAAATTACCTTTTCATCGACGTCGAGGTCATTAGAGGTGGGAAAGGATGGGGGTGTGTGTGGGGGGCGGGGGTAAAGAGAGTGAAGGAATTCAACCATGGCCTTTTTTAAAGGATGCATCCCGCTATTAGCCTGGAGTGATTTGGGGAAATCATTGAAAACCCAAATCTGGATGCCCGAACGGGGATTCCGACCCACACTTCCCGAATGCGAGGCAAGAGGCTAACCCATCACGCTTGGTCAGAAATTCTAAAAGTGGCTGGAAAACTATTTGAGTCCTTTCTATATGACTGTAACGTTTTGTGACAGTAAGTCAAGTATTATAGCTAAAGTAAGTTTGTGAAATCGCTTCAATCGTTTACAATAACCTTGTTTCGCGCCTGGATAAGTCTCACCAAGCTTATAGTTAGCTCTGTGAATGCCTTTAGGTCTAAAACTAATTTCATCAGTCACTTTTATTAGTTTTAAACAATAGTAGTATTACGGTTGTTAACTCTAATGACACGGCGTTTCAGGGAAATTATCTAAAATGTGATGTTGTTCAGAAGAACTCATGTGTGTGGTGTCACTTAAATTTCAGGTAAGCTACAAAGCTATAAATTAAAATAGAATCGGAATCGTAAGAAAGCAGTTAACGTAGCTCACGGTAGGGCAGTTTCGTTTCCTGTGAATTACAAACAAGTGTTGCCCCTTTGAAAGGGGAGCCTTGAGTGTGGAAAGCAATCTGGGAGCCCGCGACCCTGGCTGACGCCTCTTGATGCGCGCAGTATTTAATTAAGAGACGGCTGCCACGTCTCGCTCGCATCTCCAAGGAACGAAATAATTTATCTGGACGTGAAATTACTCCCGTAATTTATAGCGAAACAAGAGGGGAGCAGGCAACGAATAGCTGCCGCCTTCACCGAGCGGTTTACGACGGCGGGAAGTAGCGCAATGTATTGAGAAGGTCGGCAACGGTAAGTTCTCCATCAACGAGTAAGGAAAAACAATTTGGAGAAATATTTTTTTTTTATTGGTTCCGAGAAATGTTTCTGGGGAGTCTGATGTGAATCTCATACATCAAGCACATACGAACATCTATACTAATAAATCTATGAGTGAGTTCTGTCTCTCTTACTGAGAGGTAACAATATCGCCTCACATTAGCGAGAAAGCAAATTCGTATCCCGCCCGGCCATTTAGATTTGTATTTTCAATGGTTTTCCCACATCAGGCGAACGCTGAGATCGTTCCTTCAAAAGGCCATAGCCGAATTCCTTCCAGTTCCTTGTACCCTTTCCCTTCCCGCCTCTAATAAAGCGTAAAGGCATTAGCAGAAGAAAGTACATGTTTGAAGAAGCTTCACGAATCAACTACCGCACCAATTTTGATGGGGTTTCCATGTTTTGGAAGCTTATGGACTAACTTAAAATCTGCGGTATATCTACCTGGCCGCGGAACGGATCTGGAAACGATAGGACATATAAGCTCCACAGATGTTTTTACACTCCTTTAGGAGACCCTAACAAAAGATCATACCATTACTCTTTGGTTTCCGTAAACATAGTTTTTTTGACTTTTGATTATTTATTTCCTCAGTTTTCTGAAACGTAATACGTTAAAACAAGCAGAATACGTTAGTCAATTATAATAAGCATACTCACATTAAAACATTTAATTTACGATAAACAAAGATGATAATATCACTCTTTGCATTTTTTCATTATTGTTTAATATGTTTGATTATTTATTTCTTTAGTTTTCTGAAATATAGGAATTTAAATAACCGAATTGCGTTAGTCAAATCATACCGTCATAGATTACCAGTTCACTATGGATTGTAATACTTGATTAACGGTAAACTTCTTTGTGCTTAATGTTAGTAATAAAACTTGATAGCGTTTTGTCGTTTTATTCGTGCTTTATTGTGCATCCATATTCAAAAATGTGATTTTTTATTTAAGTTACGTAATTGAAATATTTCGCTACGACCTCAGACACGCTCCTAACCAAAGTTTATGATTCGTGACGATAGCAACAGTTGATGGCGCGTGGATTTTCTGGTTTTTTTTTTTTTTTTTTTTAACTGCTTTACGTCTCTTTTTAAAATAAAGGTCTTTAGAGACGGGAAAGGATGGGGGGCCAAGGATGGGGGCTAGGAATGGGAAGGAATTCGGCCATGGTCTTTTGAAGGAAGCATCCCGGAATTTGCCTGGAGTGATTTGGGGAAACCATGGAAAACCCAAATCTGGATACCCGGACGGGGATTCGAACCGCCGTCCTCCCGAATGCGAGATTTTCTGAATAGTGTGTTAATGTATATAAAAAGAGTTTTGTTATGTCAGAGATCTAACTGTTAGGCATCAATTTCAAGACATAAAAAATGTCTCATCTATAGATCATTTTTTATAAATTATATTACGTTAAAATATAAATAATACAAAAACTATATTTCATGAAATTGGAATAATATTTGGTAGTAGGAAAAAATTGTTAAATTATTTCTACATACAAGATTCACGTGCGAGAAGCTGTTGGGAAATCCAAGTAGTAAATAAAATTATTAGCGGCTACTAGGAACCCCGGAAAGAAAATAATTCTCCGGATAGGAACCTCACTAAAATTGTAAAATTGCGCATCGGACTGTCGCATTTCGTTTTATAAATGCCTTTTTTTTCATTGTCTGTGCAGATGACTACCAGTATCGTTCATCGAAGAAATATTTGACGGTTTTTGTGGTGTTCCGCCGTAAGAATCCACTAGAGTCATTAGAGACTTGTACCAAATTATTTGATATTATAATCTCAATGTTACTGTTTTTAGGAAAACATGAGCGACCGATTCTTTCAGGTGCAAGAGATAATTATTACAAAACAAAAGAATATTATATTGGTGGTATTTTTATTTTACTTTTGATTTTGGTCAACTGTCTTCACAGTCCAAGATAAAATGAAAAATAATATAACCATAGAACACATTCCTTTGTTTGTAAAGAAGACAACGTTCAGAGCGGTTTCAGATTTTTCATTGATAATGCAGTCACCTAAGTTAGGGATTCTGCCAAGCAATTTAGCGCGATCTGGATGTTGTTTCAGCATGCTGAGACGATTGTATCGTTTGCGATCCGTTTTCGTAAGGGGTTGATTGATAGTATTGAGAAAGTAAAGAGAATATTCGCTCGACTCTTAAATACTTGGCACAGTCCTTACGAAAACGTCACAGAATTGATTCGTATATTTGTCTTAAATTCTCTGGTAGAAAGACGACGTAGGTATCGCCTAAACTTACGGGTAAACATGCGTACACCCACTTTCACCTACGAGTGCGTTGAAATACTTATTCCAAAAATCTATTGGAGTTTAAATAACAGGAGAGATAAGATTAGTGAAATAAGTTGCCACGCTGATTTTTATATGAATTCTTTCTCCCACCGTGCCACTTGGGATTTGAGACTAGTTTTGGTGCTAAGCTCCCTCTGCCATTCACATTTAGTGAGTCCATAGTATAGAACTAGATGTAAATGTTGAAGCAGATGCACAATATTGACTGATCTCCACTATGAACTGTTGCAAGGAGACACTGGTCACAATGCGATTGCGGTATATATACACCACAATTGTATTTATTCTTGGGCTGTTTAAATAGCAGTCTTCAATGACTTAAATAGCAATTAATTTTCCCCAACAGCTCTAAATGTACCCCGCAGAACGAGCAACAAGTACCTCGCGTGGTTCACAATTAGTCTCCAGTTGGTCTAATTAAGTGCCTATTTACCTCATACCAGTAATCGCTGAAATCGTACTACAGAGTACGTACACTCTGAAGCGTTATTATTCTGCACAATTTACGACCTGTTTTCTGCACGAATAATCATCATCACACGTACCACTTCGAAACAATCATTATTTATGTATGATTATGTTTTTTGGTGGTAGTATAAAATCATCCGAACAGAGCAGAAAATATGGCACAAAGAGATACCTGTGGTCATTACACAAAATTTTCACCGGATTACCACTGAATATTTCGAAATGCGACGTGTTCTAGCTTTAAGGGACAAGTGTTTGACAATTTTTGGTAATTAATGACAAAAGTCTACTTGTCATGATGTCTCTCTTGTATATTTGTGTAGTACAATTCAGTTGGAAGAAAATATTTTTATTGTTTCTAGTGATGACTAATACTCTTGTATAAAATAAATATCAGTAAGAACTTACGGCGAAAAAGCAACAGAAAAACGTCGTTAATAGAGCCCAGATGGAGATCAGACAACAATTTTTGACACTATTGCAAACTGAGATTCCAGCGCAATCATCTTGCTGGTACCATCTCTTGAACTCGCGTAATCTCATCTTACGATAGCATTTAAATTGTTAACCTGTAGTAGGGCTTTAAAGCTATCAGCCCTGGTGTTGAAATTTCTAATATTATCAGGGTCACAACCCGAAATTACCTATTTCTTAACTACCAACAAGTAATTCTACACAAACTGAAGGTCATCAGTTCGGCGCCTGTTGACTTAACCTTAATGAATTTACACCCTACAACATAGAATCATGTATTCACAGCAACTTGAAAATGAAGGCTATTATTGAGTCCTGAGAATCAAGGGACCTATTTCCAGCGATGAATTTTTATTAAATCTCTACATTTACGCCATACAACTAACAGAACTTAATTTATAACATCATTAACCACACATTTGAGGCTACTATTTAGTTTTCAAGGTCACCATTTTGATGCACGGTTAAGGAAATTCCGTAAAATTTCAACATTTACACCATGAAATTTACAAACCTATATTTGGAACATCAGATATCAAAATTAATACTATTAATGTGTGAATATCAAGAATGACCGTCTATATTGATGTCACCTAATTGTGGATCGGTTTGAAACTTTTAGGACTATATATATAGAGAGAGACACGCAAACTGAAAACCATTCACCACTTCGAAACTTCAGGCCTTTCGAGGCAAGCTATGTTCAGGAGTACATGTGTAGAACTGGACCGTCTGACATATGTCCACAGACATGTCGGATCACCAAGCTACCTCCGTTCATTCACTCCCATGACGATGACAATCTCGTATTAGAAAATTCTCCTGCACTGGAGATATTTAGGGGTAAATTATATACAACACTACGCATTATATCTTCCGACACTCACTGAGGTTTTTTCAACTGTATTGTTTCCTCAAAACATAAATATGCTGTCTTCTTCAACTGAAGTAAGTTGAGCAATCGTGAAGTGTATGTAGCAGCGTACTCTAGATTAGCTTGCATTCCCACACAACAATTACAAAACTTTGTTGTGATCTTGACTTTTTTGATTATTTATTATTAATCTTCAAATGCCTGAAAATATAATAATATACGTACCTTCTACACTTCATAACTAAGTAAGTGCAAAATTTTGTGATACTTGTTTAGTTAGCTGAGAAAAAAAATATGATTTTTTTTTAAATCTCACAACACCATTGGAACCATCAATTGGTAAGAGATCCACCTTGATCTTTCTTCAGTTATTTTCTGTTACCTTAGAAATTATATTCCTCTTCATAGATCATCATTTTTCGTCGAATCGTGACCATAGAGGGTAAACAAAAACATTTTTGGATCAGTTAATATGAATAGCGCCAAAGTAAAATATATTGATCTTGGGAACATTCTGCGAATTATAAAATTAAGTTTTGAAATATCAATGTGGGACGGACAATTATTCGGAACAAGTTTCTGCATTCCCGGCAGGCATAATGCCCTTGAGTACCATCCTTGCTAAACATAATGGAGGTTGCCCTTTAGAATCATAATACAGCCATGCACCTTTAGGTTTACTTAAATCCCCAGGAATCATTCTGTTGAATACCCAAGGATTTTCCTTATATGGGTCATTTAGGAATTCTATTGCGTTGCTGCCAGTAATATTGAAAGGACAGGCTGTAATTAACCTACCATTGACGATTCACAGAAAGTCATGGGAGAAGTACTTCAAATATCAATAAAGACAATATTTTGCCAAAATGAATCAACATACAATATTTTTCAGAAGGAAATGAAGAAGTTATAATCTGGATACATAAAACATAAAATGGGGTTTATGAGCTGTATGAAGCGAAGAAACCATTCAACAAAGAGGGAGTTGGCACAGGTAATGCTAAATTCTGGCCCAATTTTTATCACGAATAAACTACTTAGTGAATAAACACAAATTTTTCCTATGTATATGTGAAGTACAAGGGGCAGACTAAAAACTCAGTCATATTGCAAGACAGTTTAAATTGAAAATCTAAACTGATGTTACAAAAATCATTGAATTTAGGTCAAAGAGAAAATATTAATAATCCAATAAACTGACGCGAATCTTTCCAGCAACTAAACTATCCTCTTCAGAAAAAGAAAAATGATTCAGTCTTCTTTTGGGTTGCTGAAATTAAATACAAAATTGTAAAGAGAGTTTATTAACGTGAACGTATTTACAATACATCGCTTTGTAAACAATATCTGATGTCAGAACAGAATCATATGGACATTTTTGTCATTTTTGGTAACTGATACAAAAATATTGTTGATAAATCAATTGAATAATCTCGGCTAATGCTAGCCCCTGAAGTTGTAGCTACCAATTCCATTGTTGTGCTTGGATGGTTGCGTCTGGCCCACATAACGTTTGCGGTGAGGTGTATTTTGTCCCTGTCCCTCGTGGTACAATTTTTAACTTAAATTTTAAGTAAACAATGTGTTTTAAGTATGATATGTCACAAGCTGGTAAAAAAAGGAAAAATCCTCTCAGCTGGAACTATAGTAAATGCTTCACGGTTTATAAACTGGCAAAAAAAAGATATATATACAATCTAAGCATCACAACGGTATTGAACCATTAATAAATTCGCTTGTCTTGAAGGACACAATTTCAACAGCTGATCGGAAGAGCCGTACGTTAGCTGCAACAGATTTAACATTCTGATCACAAAGAACAAACATGACGAAAATAAAACGGCACTGGGGCATTTTGTGTCGTCATCAATAAGTGTTTAAATCTATAAACAGCCGTTTCTGTCGGTTTTATTTTCCATGCATGAAACAAAAAATGCGCAACTGATTTCTATGGGATTTTCATAGTTTGAAGGCTTAGGGTCTTATTTAAAAACTGCTTTATGCCTAATCACTCTACGTAAACGGTCGACAGAGTAATAAATGATAATCTGTTCATAAACTGAACAGATAGGTGCCCATGATCACACTATGTCAAAGATGTGCAGTACTTCCGTAACCTGAACAGGTAGGTGCCCAACATCACCCAACGCCAGTGATAAACGCTTTTCTGATTCGGTTACTACTGTTGTTGACTAAATGACTTTGGCAAGGCAGTTGAAGTTATTGAAAATAAATTCAACGGCTTGCAACAGCAGTGACGCCAATTATATAGCGTTGCTGAGAGCAGTTTAAATTATTAAAAACTAAATTCATTCTGTCTCTTGCGGTAACCACTTCACGAAAATGAGGTTTTTTCTTTACGTTTGCGAAATGTCAGGTACATGTGACCGAAGCTTCTGGGTTAAGTTAATATAGGGTTAATACAAAGGAAGGAGTGGGTTTTGCATTTTCATTTATCACAAACAACTAAAAATACAAATACGTGCCACACACTACTGGACAGAGTAAAGTTTTAAGTTTTACATTCGACGTGAGAACATGTAAGAAAAAACTAGTTCGGATGCTCTCAGTATCTCATTTAACATTAGAGGACTACCAGTGCTTTTCTCTGCTTATACACCCATCTTCTACGAATTTATTACGCAAATCAGTGATGAGGTGAACTTTATATAACTTACGACTGAATTTACAATGCACATCAAGAATGGATTCATTTAATGCGTACTGTAGAACACAAAACGACTTCTCCTGTGGTGATGCTTGTAAATAGGCAACAGCGCCTTAGGCGGCAGCGAAACAAACTAATACCTGTAGGCTTGGGATACAAACTTTAAATCCTTCTCTAACCAGTGATGTTTGGCACGTATTTTTATATTTTATAGTTTTTGAATAACCCTGCATAGCTCTATTGCCCTATCTGCTGCACGAAAGAAAACAGTTCACATTAATAACAGCTAGACTGAATCATATAAAAGCGACTAAATGGGATTTCTCCTCATTTATTACGGTATTATATGTAGTATTGCGAAGTATGAAATGATTTTTTATGTCTCGCTGCAGAATAACTCTTACAGCTGATGACTTTCGACTATCGTATAATTTATTTTTTAGAGAGCACAGGAAATAAATACTTTGATTTAAATACCGCACAAGGCAAAAATAATCACGGCTTTAATCTACACGCTACTGTTTAAAATCAACGAGGCGCCATGGAGGTAATTAATTTTCGTTTCTCCCTGAGGTTCATTTCGCGTTGCTTGATCAGTTTCTGGATTCTCTGTAACTCAGGAAGACTTTTCGAGGCCTACGCCCGCTGACGCAGAAATCTGATCGGTAATTTACGTTCTCTTGTGCGATAAAAACGGCTTTTCCCCAAAGCTGAGAGAATGTAATTCGTGCCGCGCCAGGGGATTCGCTTCGGCTCTATTTTAGTCATATCAGTTATTTAAGCTGTGGGATTGGAGCCGGAACCCAGGCGGTCCCTAATTCTTGGAATCAAGTTGCAGTCCAATTTGGGGCGAGGGAGTATTCCTCGTTTTTTTTTATGGTGTCCATAAGAAACCCTTCTGTGTAATTTTCAGCAAGGCTCTAATGAAATACCAGATTTTTAAATGGGTGCAGAATTCGAGATTGTGTAGAGTTAGTGTTCATTATGCAACGACGATCAGGGGTTACTTTCCATATAGATCAGATACTTATAATGAGTAACATGTAAAAGATGTACTTTCTAAAATGTAACGTGGTAATGATGGGTACACATCAGTGCCAGAGGTCCTCCCAAGTAAATTACTGAAACATGAATCTGGATTGCTTTCTGCAAAAAAAAACAAAAAACAAAACTACTTTTGGCATTTTGAATATTAATTTTAAATTCCTTAATCGTTTATAGTAAATTATTCATCACTACCCTTGATGATTTATTCCAGTCCCTGCCAAATTTATCAACAAAACAAAATTTTCCCCACTCCCTTATGCGTGGAATCGAGTACCAGCTTGTGCCTACGTTCGTTTTTTCCTTTTCATGCACTACTCCTAATTTTCGACTAGTATCCCTCCAAGCCCTTTTCACCAACATAAGCTTTGTAAACTCCCAACTCTCGCTTCACCCTCATCCTGTCTTCTAATGACTCGCTGTCCTGCCCCTTTATCATATCAATTACTGACTGGGTCCTGCAGTAATTTTCTCAAACAAATCTAGCTGCTCTCCTTTGCATGTCCTCCAACTGCTGTATTTGATACCCAAAATGTGGGTCGCAAACCGTAACTCCATATTAAATCAATGGTCTGACCAAAGTTTTGTAACCCAATTCCTTTACTTCTCTGGTGCATCGTTAAACCACCATTCCCAGTAAATGAAGTTAACTGTTACTTATCGTAACAATAAAAGTGATAGTGAAGGTGTAATTAGAAGAAAAATATTTTCCTTCAAAAAAAAATTCCTTTTTTATCAACGAGACTCTGCAGATATTATTTTAAGTAAAATAGAGGTCTTCTTTACACGGAAGGATTATACGGTTTACATAACATAGAGGAACGCACCAAAATTGTTTAGAAAGACATTCCTATAATTACTTTATCCGTATCAATTCATATAAGATGAGATTATTTTGTAATTTAGTGGCATATAGACTCCTTCGTTTTATTTGATTAAGAATTACTGTTAGTTAACGTCGTGGTCACTTGAGGCGGGAGGCAATAAGATACGAGACATCCCAACTTCTTAAAAATGTAAGGTTGGAACGTACTATCCTTAGCGTCAATGTTTATCATTTGGATTATCAACGTATTTAGGCTGCAATAGTTTGAAACGATGGGAATCACACCGAATGGAATTCCTAAATTACAGTACATTGGATCTCAAATTAGTGCTTAAGTATTTTTCTTCCATAGAGCTACGCTGATTTTTTTTAAAATTGTTTGTTTCTATTTCTCACAAAAATTTCTGTTCACGAAACACTCTCAGGCGTAAGAAACACTCTAAAACAGTTAAAATGCTGGTGTTATATCTTAATACTCCACCTACGCAAATGATATTATTCGTTATATAGGTTTAATTTCGTAAACATTCTTCTGTTATTTGTAAAGAGGGAGTCCATACTTTTAAAAATTCTTATTTATTGATATCGAGATACTGTAAGTGTTTCTCATGGCTCCAATTCAATTAATATTCAGTTTTAGTTATTTTCTTAAATTCATATTCAAGCCACAGATGTAAAATAATAATTTTTGGAAGTCAATCATTACCAGACCAAAACTTTGGGGCTAGTTTAGTAAGTTCAGTATTCAAATTATTTTATTGATGAGCTTAGGTGTCTAGGAATGTTAAGGTCCATACTGTCAAGTTAATGGGAGCATTTCATAGTTCCGCTATAAAGAAAAGATATCTGTATCTTTCGTTTATAAACTGCCCATAAATCTTTCTTCAATGGCTTTTTAGAATGACTGAGAAACGTAAAGAGAATTTAGTGGAAAAATAAATCAAAACCGTTCAAATGGGATCTACTTCCGTTCTGTAGAGAAATGAGTGTGTTGGTTGTGAATTTGAGGCGCCTCTAAAAACTCACTCACGAATGATGTTATCACATAAAACATTTCTTAATCACAAACATACGAAATACCATTAGCTTCTATGTTTATTAAAGTTTCTTTGGAAAACTGCCAAGTAACGCTAATATTTATGCACAATATTTCGGTGACAAAACTCCATCGCCATCTTCAGGTTTAATCGTAAGACTTGAAGTTTGCCTGTCGCTATTGGAAACTGCGATGCTGTATCAGCCAAACGATCCTACTATCTGATCAGTTGAATTATTTTTTCCTCTGAAGGTTACCGGAAAAAATAAATCTCTAGTGACAATTCTACAATACGAAATATAGAATTTATAAGAAGAAGCAGACAGTGTACATCACCGTTTCTAAGATAATTAGCCATTTTTCATTATTTTCGCTGAAAAAGTAGTCTGCATTTATTCTGCTGCATATTCGGTAAGGTGTTGGCAGAAATATTCTTTCCCGATTAAATAAAATTATGTACGGTGTTTTGTTGGAACGGTGCCCAAAATAAAGTAATTTAATGTTCCTGCGACTATCTTTAATCAAAACCTTTAGATATATCTCTCCAGAGAAAAAAACTGTGATGGAGATGGACTTATGAAAAACCGACTTTACTAAGCATTTATGCATTTGAAAAATATTACGTAGATGAAATGAGATCTTTTACAGGCATATCGCTCATCTGGAATAGCGCCGCAAAGTAGTTTTCAGCGGTCTCACAATCGAAGCGATCTCGTCCGTCTTTTTGTTTTCTCTAGACGGACAAGGCACGACTTTTCTCATTTTATTCATGAAGTTCTTAAGACTTTTAGTAAGTAAACACTGATAGTGGTCCTCTGATGAAAACCACAGCACGATGGCGGAAACGTTATGTTTTAATAAATCAACGCGGCTCCAACCAAAGAAACAAGATAATACCTATAGTGACCACGGAAGATTTAGGAATAATAAAAATACAGTGTTTGTGGAACCAGAAAAGAGAATATTACCATTCCAGAAATGTTCAACGGCGTATTTGAAACTGCGCTTACGAAGAATCAATTGTCAAAGGTGCGTAGTTCAAAGATTTTATCGAATTTCATAAAATAGTCAAACATAGTACTTCTGAATTACGTCAAAATACATGTACTCATGTAATAGTAGCAAGCTTTTAATCCAAACATTAGATAGTTATACATTTAAAAAAAAATACAGCCACACAGAATTTTCTAATAAATACGAGAAAAAATCTGGAATTATTCTTTACTGGATTTCACCCAAAGTACTTGCTCGATTGTTGGCTCTGGATTCAAATGTCAAAGACACGCTCTCTCAGCCAGTAACGAGATTATTAAGTACACTTATACACTTAATAATACAATCAACTTGTTCCGGCTCAATATCTACAGCTTCAGTTCACATTCTTCACTTGCTGGTGATTATGTCAAATATACACTCAACGCCCTGTCTACCAAATAATAAACGTTATTGATAAATATCTTGGTCACATTATCTACCACCATTACATGAGGTTTTTTATTTTAAAAAATAGTGTAGTGGGTAACTGCAGATTAGAAGAAACACTAAGAGAACCATTCTCTTTCTTCACAAATTTGAATTCGATAATATACCACTATCACTTACTTCATCATACTACTCGTATTAGATTGCTATAAATCTATTCTCTGGACCAATATAAGCTTGAAAAACAATAGAAAAATGCTTAAAATGATAATATATGCTACATGAGTGTGAAGGGACTTTACATACAAATACCGGTTGGTTGTAATTAAACTTTCCCTATATAACACGTTATAACACGGAAACTAATTACCTTATGAGTAGCGAATTTGGTAGCATTAATGTCAAGGACGGGGAAGAGAAATAATGCAGAATCAGTCCAATTGAAACACTTAATGTGCTGCTACGGTACATCATATCACTATATACCGGTACCGTTACTGATACAAAAGGGGTTCAATATGGCGCCAATCGGTGTCCAGAAGAGTCTGAAAGCTCAGGATTGCATTCTGCTCAGCAGAACGAAGCATGACCGTAGGTATGCTGGCTACCACTCTTGATATGCTGCGCTTCAGATCAGCACATGTGTGAGTGTTCCCCTGGTAAACCGTGTCCTTCAGCTAGCCCCACAACCAGAAAACACAGGGAAATCATACATCCCATGCTCTGGACATTAATGCTACCAAGTTTGGTACTCGTATGGTAATGAATTTCCGTGTTATAAAGTGTTAAATATGGAAAGTTTAACTATAACCACCCACTATATTTTCCGTTTATTGTACCAATACACTATGGGAACCTCCATCGTTTCAAAATTTCTTCTGATACTCTGCTAGTCTCTTCATCTCATTGAAATTTCATATTCACTTTTACCAGTTTTTCCCATATCGTCCTACGCGTATCGTACACAATGCCGCCAACTGTATTATTATCGATTTTTTAAGAATATACAATAGTTCTGAAACCATCCCAGCGCAATGAAACAATGTTTCTTTTTCAGTCTAAAAACTTAAGAAGAAATGAAAAGGTCTACGATATATACTCAGAAGATAGTATGAAATACTACTACAATATATATCATGACCCAGAAAATAATGCATCCCTAAACGGCAGTATTACAAAATCATGTTCTTTCTGAAACATAGAAAAACTTCGCATACTTGGAAGTCAGCATTTGATTTTGATGGAGGTGGCATTGACGATTCAGAGTTCCAGTCTGTAAAAGATTCTACATAGAAAATGAAAGTGGAAGAGCAGCATAAATCCAATCTCCAGAGACCTAACTGTTCGTTTTAGGCCACCAAAGAACACAGCCAAACGTCCGAAAGAGGTATCTGATTTTCCCAACATACTACTCAAAATTGAGGACGTGAAGGCAAAATTTTTCAGATAGCGACGTGTGGTGTTTGGTGAGTCATAACTCTTTTATTCTTGTCAGTTGCCCGTGCGAAGGAATATGATTTGATCTTTGATGATTGAAAAGACTACTCCACAACCTTCACTTTGTCTGGAAGCATCCTACCAGTCATCGGATGACGGATGGCAAAAGTTCATCCTCGTCAGTATCTTGTTCGACATATGCGGTCGTTCAGAACACCTCTCCAATCCCTACACTACATAATCAGCAGGAGATTTCTATGTTTTTACAGAAATTTTGATCTTACAGCTGTTGACATGAATTCTCCTGACCAAGGAAAAACTTCACTTATTTGACAGGTGATTTAGTTTAATTTTTTTAAATACTCTCTACTTCTAAAATTTACTGTACACTGGTCTATAATTTATACCTCACAAGTTTTAATTGTAAGTTAAGGTTTAATTGGTTTTCCTGAAATATATACCAAGTTCGAAGTTTTGTTTTGATAAATGTTTCTAATAAGTCTCACCAGAGTAAAAGCCAAACGTTCTTCAGCCGAGTGTTGAGTTTCGTGAGCTAAGATTTGAAATTTCCAGAATATAGCTAAACGAATTCAAATTTATACGGTAGTAGTTGAAGAATTTCTTGAGATCGTGCTTCAAATACCGCTTTAAACAGTGAATCTCACCGTGCTCTTCCCTCTCAGGAAATGTTTGGTTAACACATTACGTTCTTTTTCGCCGTACCAACAAACTACTACTTTAAAACAAGTACAAAGAAATTCATCTGTTCGGAATATTCTAATACGAAATAACCTACAAACACAAAAAAATTAATCAAAATTCACGGTATCAACACGCAACAAACGGCAGTGATAGACAAACGAGTCCGTCAAGTATACTCCTGTGTGAGCACTCAAGTTGTCTGTTAGTTGTCGGCAGTCGGCAGTTGGACCAAATTTGTTCCATGTTGCAACGAATACACCTGAAACAAAAATATGGCTATTTAGTTCTTTGTCCCACTCTGAGATTGATTAGCTGTTTTCAAACATATAAAACTAAGTGACTTGAAATTATTGTAACGCAAAAAATTATCAGAAAAAACCTTGGGCATGAACGGTTTATTATGAGAAATAATTAAAAAATGAAGATCCATAAGGCAAAAACTGAAGGGGTGAAAGGGTGAAATCGCCTCTGCCCTTCTACAAAACCCCTTCTAATTCCACAAAAATTCTTAACATTTTGCAGAGCGAACCTATAGTGTCAAGTAAATAGTAGTTTCTTATGCCAGCCATATCAGGTCAAGTAGCCAGGAACTCATTTTTTTCCACTAGAAAAGTAATCTTTGTTACTTACAATCTTTGATCAAAGTATCTCTAGTTTAAATCAACTTGAGAGGTCTACAATAATCAAACTCAAGAAACCGAAGTTACGCGGTCATGGACTGTGTACCTAAAACTCCAGTTTTTTACTCTAAAAACTCATTTTTGTGACAAAATTCGTGACCTGAAAAAACATTTTAGAACCGTAATCATATCAAGAATAGAGCCTGAGTTTACATCTAGTTACAAATAATCTCATTTTTAGGACATGACATATGCATTAATAAAAACATTTATGCAGTGTCGTGTTCTGCATGGGAATGAAACATGGACGAAGAAGACTGAGGATCAAAGAATAATAATTTGGTTTTCATAATGGTGCTGTAGGAAGATGCTGAGGATGACCTGGCTAGAGAAAATAACAAATGAGATAGTCCAACAGGAGTCGAGATGTATGAGAAGTAGAGAAACAAGTATAACTGGATATTTCATAAGCCCTTGAGAACTCGTAAACTTTATTGGAAAGATGATGAAGCGGAAGCAATATAGAAGAAGACCTCACTCAAACTACACAAAACAAGTAATGGAAGATGCCGATTGTATTTACTATTACGAGTGACACAGTAAATAATTCGGCGGACTGAACACCAAACGAGAAAATGTATCGGTTGTTGCTGAGACCACTGTTGTTTTTCTTACGGACCCCATATCACCTCTGCCTGTCGTAATACGAGGGGCTGGCTCCATCTGTTTTTCTGTTTCGCTGTCCGCCATGCACAGCTGCTGTTTGTCTCGCAGACACAGTCCCAGACGGCAGCACAACTCTTATTAGTTCCCGCGGTCACCAACTTGTGAACAGTGGTACCACAAGACACCTGCTGTCCTCTTATTAGTTGCCGTCTCCACATTGCACGGCCAACAGCAGTGAATGGCTGCCAACGTTTACGGCGGATTTTGAAATGAAATGAGATTAATCTCAGAACGTAACACGCCTCAGTTTAGCCTTAAAAGTTCTCACCGAGTACAATAAACGTCGAAGTTGTTTATTACACGTCGTTATCAACACACACACGTATACATATATATATAAACTCTAGAGGTTTGTTTAAACTTCAAGAAAAAAGTCTTATCTATATACATAAAGATGAATGTATGAATGTTTGTATGTTTGTTTGTTTGTTGGTTTGTTTGTTCTTCATACAAATCCACAGTTTTCATCCGATCTCAATGAAACTTTGCACACTTATCCTTTGAAACAAGGAGAAAAATACTCTCCAAATTTGGTTGAAAAATTATCTGTATAAATAATAAATATTGTCTCATAATTTCTAAATACTGCTGAACGGCGATAGACAGACGCGTTGGATATGGACGTCTCTGTACTGTTTTTCTGTGTAGCGGTCAGGCAGCTCAGTGGTTAAAGCGCCTACTTACAAATGTTTGGGTCGTGATCTCCGGTTCAGATCTCCGTGGAGGCTAAGGTTTTTAAAAATTGTTTTTAATCGTAAGAGTCACGCATGGGCCGTAGGTTATTCGGATTGAATGTTAAACTGCAGATATCACGAAGTTAGGGGTGCAATGCGAGGCAAATCGTAGGTATTCTTGCAATGCTGTAGGTGTACACTTTTTTACGTTATAATGATCTCTCAGGGGTTGTTCGCAGTAAGTATGTGTGTGATCTGCAGTAATAATACTATAAATGCGGAAGTAAGTCTTTTGTTAGGTTTGACGACTATATGGCTATATCGATATTGATGGAATTTGACAAGAAAATCTGTATGAAGGGCACACGACATTTTTTCCAGTATGATTAACAGTTTTAGTCACAATATTTTGAGAACTTATCGAATGGTGACAGAAATATGTTGGAAATTGATTCTCTTCAAGAGAGAGGTTCGACGGTAGAATGATATAGTGATAGCTTTCCTGTCATATTATGCCGACACGGTGTTGTTTGGTACCAATCCTTCGTTACCAACAACTTTATGTATTCAATTATGGAAAAAATAATTCTGAATCCACGCGTACGAAGTCGCGGGTACGAGCTAGTTTCATATACAGAAAGCTGTTCTATATCTCAAGGATGGAAACTGTGCATGAAACAAAATTTGTATCTGTCTGCCCTGCAATAAAGCTTCAGCTGCAGGAAATATTTTAAAGAATTTTTTAAGTTCAGAATGCATATGTTCTGAGCTATATAACAGGGAGATTCTGTCCGCTTTTAATAATTAGATTAATACTTCTAACTAAGTCCAACTCAACCGAAACACTTCCAATTTGGCAGAGCGAATTAATAACATAAAATACAGTCCTTATTTCAGCCATATCAGGTTACACGACAATAAGATTTGATCCTAAATAGAAGTTTTTGTCCCTATAAACTTATTTTTTGTGCCCAAAACTCATTTTTGTCATTTTTAAATTTTGTACATGTATTTCTTTGATTAAATTGACGTCAAGTGGTCCTAAAGCGATCAAACTGTAGAAATAGATCAGATTAGGTAACATGATTACGACTCGTGACCTGTGACCCTGGAAAAATCATTATTGATCCACTAAAAAAATTAATTTACTATATCTGCGTTGTATGATACTAAGTTCGTGATATGCGTAACTATTGTACACCCGTGACAATATCCAAAATAAAATCATGGGCTGAATAATAGTTGCAAAAATAGTCTCGAGAGGGGGCTATAGTGAAAAGTAAGCACATTTTTTTTATTATTTCTATTATTGTTACTTATATCCGAAATGTCACTGTACAACATTTTAGAATGTTTCATTTGCTAAGATTGTATTTTTAAGAAACTTTTTGATTCAGTCAGTAATAGCGGAGGTATTTCTGATTCTTTACTTGGAAGGAAAAACGCAATTTAACGGTGGCTTTGAGAGTGTAAAGCTTGATTTCATTCTCTAGTATCTCTTAGTCCCAACAAAAACCTATGGCTTCTTCAGAAGATCGCAGTAACACATCAACCAACTGCAACGTTTTGTTTTGACAGATAGCCCAAACGTTTACACAAACCCATAACGTTCCTTACCAAGAGCTCTATAATAAATGTTTATTCCTCTTCTAATTCATCCATTAAATTTACACTGTCGCTTATTTTATGGTTTATTAAAAACACAAGCTCCATTATTTCCCACACGGAAATATTGATGAGTTCAATGCACCTTAACAAATGTGGAGAGCCCATCAAATTCGGAAGAACAAATCTACATTGGCTGGTGCCGTAATCCCTAGTTGGATTCAGTATTTTGTTCGAAGTGTTCCTGCGTTCATGATTATTGCTCTTCCTGGAACGCAATATGCTCGCGAACGAAGTATGTAAACCTTCTCGTAACCGCTATCGTTTTTGGTGATTAGTGAAAAGAACAAGTGTAATTTATCAGGATACGTTATTTCTGTCAAACTGTCATTAAAACGTTATTAATACAAATTTAATGTATTAATCACAATAAAGTTCCTGTACTGAACTTTTGTTATACCTGACATTTCATCTGAGACAGTCATACGACATATGAAGAAATTTTATATTCCTTTTGGCTGAATGCGCTAAAGCGCTAACGTACTAGGACTGGGATGATACAAAGGGCATAGCTTTAAATTTCGGTTATTATGTGCCAACGGTACCCATAATAGTTTCGAAAGTGGATTTCCATAATGAAGAAAATTACGTGCAGATTAAGACATAGAAAATAGATAACATTATTCACACAAGGTTTACATTGCTGCATTAATTGGCACAAGAGACATGTAATAACGGCATTATTTTCCCAGGATGTAAGGTAAAAATATTTCATAAACAGGACGACAAAATAATACGATATAGCACCAAAAAAAAATTTACAAATTTTTAACACATAGCTGATGTTTGCTTATACTTGAAGTAATACTTCTGATTATTTAAAAATCGAAAACAAATAACCAGTCTCAAAATGAGAAAACGAAAAACAAATGAAGAGAAGTAATTGACAATATCAGAATGCGTCCATATTCCCTAACAATATAATTTCTATATATTGTCAAATCTACTTTTTCTCAGGACTTACTTCTCGTTGACATCAAGACGATTAGAAACGGGACAAGATGTGGGACAGAAAACGGGAAAGAATTCTACCACGGCCTTTTGAAGGAATTATCTGTATGGAGCAATTACGTGCAACCAAGAAAAACGTAAATCTGGATTGCCGGACGGGGATTCCTTCCAAGATATCACACCAATTGTCACTACTTCTCCCTGACTGGGTGAATACTTGAAATAAACAGTTATTTGTAATGGATAAATTGTCTTGGTAATGAAAGAAACAAATAACAATTTATCTTGTCGGAAATAATCATTGGTAATTTTAAGTCTAGTGATTACTCCAAGTACCGGAATGTCCTATGTAATGTTAAAGCACTAGTACACTCATGTACTCAGGAAAGCTTTGTAAGAAACATTTGATGAGGGAATGCGTTTTCTACGGCAATATTTATTTCATAATTACAAATCCTTTCAGTGACAGGGCTTTAGGCTCTTTTAATGTACTGTAACATCAAAAGAGAAATTTAAAGCAATGTTACATCGTATAAAATTGTACGTGAATGTGGGACGTAATTGAAACAATTTTTACATTTCTATGCCAGTGTGTAACGAAATGAGTCTTTCAAAGCATTTTATTTTTCCATTTTTGAACGCAACTAAAGTGTAATTAACATTTTAAAAGTATTTAAAAATGAAAAAATCTACATGTTGACAAATCTATCGGCCAAAAAAAATGTATACCTGCATTGAAACTACTAATTAAAATTAAAATTTCTACCAAATATCCAACCAGAATTATTATAAATATCTGAAAAATGTAACAGTCCATCAGTTGAAACATTTCCCTCCGCAACTGCCATTGTTATTATAATCCATCATTTTGAAGTGGACGTTGGACACAAATTATTTATACGTTGGCTTCCATTAAATATCAAAGAGAATTTAAGAAAACAGAATACCTAATACGTACCAACACAACGCAAAGCCACAAATGAATAAATAAAGCTCGTGGGCATCGTTATTCACAGACTGAAAGCAAATGTCAGTCATTTTCTATTAATTTTTAAGGCTAATATCCAATCAAATGTCAACCTCTCCTTCACGTGGTGCATGGACGAAGCTATGGCGACTGAAAGATTCGCGGTACAAGGAATCACCCACTGCTTGCCACCGGCCTCCGAAAGGAGCGGAGAGCAATCCAGGGCACCCTCTTACCCTTGGGGTTGGAAACGGCTCCTAAAGGTGGAGTAATCAGAAATGATCAACGGCAGGGTGATGCAGAAAGCAACGGGAAACCACTGCATTAAAGAGCCAAAGGGTATCCCGATGACATGTAATTCTCTCAAACTACATAAATCATGATGGCTTCTTCCTGGGTAAAATATTCCGTAGATAAAATAGTCCCCCAATCGGATCTCCGGGTGGGGACTGCTCAGGGAGGAGTCATCTGTATGGATAGAAACATTCTACGAGTCGGAGCGTGTAATGTCAGTAGTCTGAATATTGCTGGTAGGTTAGAAAACTTAAAAAGGGAAATGGAAAAACTTAAGTTAGATGATGTTGCGATTAGTCAGATTAAATGGAAGGACGCACAGGATTTCTGGTCTGGGGAACACAGAATAATTAGCACAAGCTGTCAATGGAGTCACTGGGATACGATTTGTAATGAATAAGAGAGTAGGGAAACGTTGAGTTATTATGAACAGTTTAGTGACAGGATTATTTTGATGAGGTTAGCAACTAAGACCGCCTCGACCACGTTAGTTTAAGTATATATGCCAACTTCACAGGAAGATTACGAAGAAATAGAGAAAATATATACTGATATTGAAGAATTAATTCAATATGTGAAGGGGGAGGAAAATCTAATCATCATGGGTGATCGGAATGCGATAGTGGGAGAAGGAAAAGAGGGGAATACTGTAGGAAGTTTTGGTCTAGGAGAAAGAAATGAGCGAGGAAATAGGTTGTTAGAATTTTGTGGATGTTATAAGCTAGTTGTGGCAAACACACTGTTTAAGATACATGCAAGAAAGAGTTACAACTGGAAACGTCCAGGGTATACAGGCAGATATCAGATAGATTATATCATGGTCAACGGAGATTCAGGAATCAAGTTCTAGACTGTAAAGTGTACCCAGCAGCAGACATAGACTCTGACCATAATTTGATAGTAATCATGTGCAGGCTGAAATTCAGCGAATAAGGAAGCAATATAAGCAGAACAGACTGGAAGTGAATAAAGTGAAACAATCTAGCATGAGAGAAAAAATTGCAGAAATGGTCTAAGAAGTAACTCTGAAAGGAGCTCAACCGACGACAAATGCATTATAGATCGAAATAATGAAAACTGGTAAAGAAAAATTAGGTTTTAGGGAACAAGACGCCAGAAAACCTTGGATCACAGAAGAAATCTTGGAGCTGATGGATCACAGGAGAAGACACAAAAATGCTGAGGATGAAG
The DNA here is from genome assembly GCA_031002005.1 of Vandiemenella viatica. NCBI lineage: Eukaryota > Metazoa > Arthropoda > Insecta > Orthoptera > Morabidae > Vandiemenella > Vandiemenella viatica. Next base: position 87,667,014 of record CM061919.1, on the reverse strand, counting down.
CAGGAAGAGAGCAATACAAGCAATTTAGAAACCAAATAAACATGAAATGCAAAAAAATCAAAAGAAAAATGGCTACAAGAAGTGTGAAAAAGTAGAAAAAGAAATGGTCTTAGGTAAAGTTGGTAATCAGAATTTGGGAAAAATAAAGAAAATAGGTGAAAACATTATAGCTGCCGATGGGAAACCTTTTTCAAGATCAGACGATAGAAAGAATACATTGGTAAACTGTTTGATGGGGACGATTTTCACAATAGCGCAACGGAAAAAGAAGGCGATGTCGACAGTGATGACTTAGGAGATCCTGTTTTGAGGACAGAATTTAATAACGCTCTGAATGACTTGAAATCAAATAAGGCAGTTTGAATCGAAAAGATACCTACAGAACTTCTTAAAACCCTAGGAGAAGAATGAATCGAAAGATTATTCAAGCTGATATCAAAAAGTTATCAAACAGGAAACATTTCAACTGATTTTAATAAAAATATCATCCACACACTTCCGAATATAGCACAAGCCGACAAATGTACGAATTATTGTACCATTAGTCTAACATCACGTGCTTAAAAATTACTGACAAGAATAATATAAAGAAGAATGGAAAGTGTAGTAGAAGATATATTAGCTGAAGATCAGTTTGGGATTAGGAAAAATCGCGGTACAAGGGAAGCAATTCTGGCTTTAGGATTAATACTTGAAGGGCGGGTCAAGAAAAACAAAGATACTTTTATGGCGTTTGTTGATTTAGAAAAAGTTTTTGATAATGTTAGGTGGAACAAGATGTTCAAATTTTTAAAGAAGTCTGGTCTAAAATATCGAGATCGAAGAGATATTTTACAAACTATACTAGAATCAATGGCTATTATAAAAGTAAAGAACCATGAGAAACATGCATGGATTAAAAAGGGTGTGAGACAAGGTTGTAGTCTATCCCAATTAATATTCAACTTATATGTAGCAGAAGCAATAAAGAAAGTAAAAAAAAAAAATTATGAACAAAATACTGAAGGATGATTTTGGACTGAATATAATTCAGAGCCAGACAAAAGTGATGAAATGTAGCAGAAATGATACCAGTACTAATAGATTAAATACAAAAATAGGATCGGATGCAATAGGAGAAGTAAGTGTATTCTGTTACTTGGGAATCAAAATTACAACCGATGGCTGAAGCAGGAATGATGTTAAAGGCAGAATAACACTAGCAAAAAGAGCATTCTTGAAAAAGATAAAGCTTTTAGTTCCAAACATTGATCTAGGAATCAGAAAGAACTTTTTAAAACTCTATGTGTGGAGCCAACACTTTATGGTAGCGAAACATGGGCTTTAGGAATACCAGAAAGAAAGAAAATTGAAGCATTTGAAATGTGGTACTACAGAAGAATGGTGAAAATTAATTGGGCAGACAAAGTACGAAATGAAAGTGTTTTGAAAAAGATGGGTGAGGAAAGAAGTTTGTGGAAGATTCTTAGAGAAAGAAGAGATTTGCTGGTAGTTCATATTTTGAAACCTGCTGGACTGGGTTCATTTGTTTGTGGAGCGAGCAGTCGAAGGTAAGAACTGTAGAGGAAGACAGAAATTAGAATATATGAACCAGATAACCGAGATCGTGGGTTGTAAGGGATATATAGAGATGAAGAGGTTAGCTCAAGATAGGAAGAGATGGAAGATTGCATCAAACCAGTCGAAAGACTGATGACAACAATATATATATATATATATATAAACTCCTAATGAAACAGGTTGCGTATAGTGGAATTCATTCTTTGAAGCCAAATAGAATTGCACAAAACATATTGAGAGCTTTGAAGCAATTTTCAAAAATAAACTTCATCGATGATCAAAGTTTGTAAAATTAAGACGCTAACCAATAAAGTGTGGTACAATTCACGACGTGATACCGTACTTACATCGTAGCTTTGAATAATCTTTTCTTTATGTATTTTTATTTGTTTGCTCAGTATATAAAACCAGATGGCTGAAAGTGCGCATCTCCAACTATACACAAAGTTTTCGAAAAACAGGACATTATATCGAAGCAGTTAAAACAAATTTCAACAGATCAGTACCAGTTTTGTGCAGGTGGAGAATGTCCCCTCCCACTCAACAGATTTAACGTCGCAGAAAACGAGAAATAATATTTATGTGATCACAAAGGAACAGAAGACGAACGAAATCAAAGAAAATAGTAGTCTGGAAAGCTAACACAAGTAGAAGACCGAAAACAAAGAGGTGTCTAAGACGTATTTAATACTTTCGTAGAAAAGAATAAATTAATGTTTCTGTAACGAAATAGAACAAAACGATGAAATTAAACACAAGAGAATGAAGTCAAAGACTACGCTTATCATGCTCAAAATTGTAGGAGAAGCAATCCCTGCACTAAACAGAGAATAAATGGCAATTAAACCGGTCTGAATTAACTACCTAACGCAAAGACAGAGTGGATCGTTGTTTCTTAGGCTTCACTTATGTACAGCGCAGTATTATTATTATCATTATAATTTATTTTTTTTATTATTTATTTTTTTAGAATCATACAGTGCAAGATGCAGAGAGCGTTTGAAAGGGCACCTAGAATCTTATCAAAACCAGTTAGTGGACAACAATCTCTTTCTTTTTTCATTTCTTACAGCTTCACGCCTGAGGTAATTAGAGGCGAGAAAAGACTGAGGACAATGAACGACTAAGAATCAGCAATGAGCTTCTCAAGCAACCATCCCGGCATTCAACATGTGGTTCGCGGACCACCAGTGGCCTGCGAAGATGTTACAGGTGGTAAAAACTGTTTTAGATACCATACTGGTTCTGTATAAGACTACAACTATTAACACGAATATTTAAAAACTATATTTCAGTGACCAGACAATAATGTCACTTTTCCAGGATATGAGGCTAGGACAGCATTGTCCCTCAATAGCCTATTCACTAAATACTTCCCAGTCGACATTAAAGAGAACGAAGTTTGTTTAAGGATTATCTTAATGACCGTTTTCTGAGGGCCTTGTAGCAGGACATCACTGAACGTGGTGGGGCTCGTAACATATGAGTGGTAACGTAAACAACTATAAAAGTTGTCTCGTATCGTTTCCTTTGTGGGTGTATGTGGGTGGTATAGTGTAACATCCAGCCTACAGTAACATTATTATCCACTGGTTATTAAATATTAAGTCTGGTCAATATGTAAATAACCTAAATCGCTCACTTCCAGTTTCGTAATCACGATTCGGTAGGAATTCAAATCATGCTTTAGGATTTATTGTGTTATAATCATACAGTATACCGCCCCCACTCCTCCCGCCCCAGACATGGTAACATACAATCTCTTGAATATCAGTTTTTTTTTTTTTTTTTTTTTTTTTTTTTTTTTTTTTTTTTTTTTTTACTTATAGCTCTACTTCTCGACGACGTCGAGGTCATTAGAAGTGGAATGGGACTGGAGACAAGGAACAGGAAGGAATTCAGCCATGGTATTTTGAAGGAAGCATCCCGGCATTCACCTGGAGTGATTTGGGGAAACCATGGAAAATCCAAATTTCGATGCCTGGACGGGGATTCGAACCGGCGTCACCCTAATACATGGCCAGAACGCTAACCGCTAACCCACCCCATCACCGTTTCGCATCAGACTTGGATCGTTGTAATACCTTCCTATACCCTTCGTATATATAGAGGCTAAAAATATGACGTGCTGACTATTGTCTCATCAATACCGAACCCCGCAACGAAGCGAAATCCGTGTACAGTGCCAAGCAGCGCGCAACCCAGCTGCATACAAATGCCCGCCAGAGGCTATCGATACACCGAACGCTCCACCGGCCGCTCGAGCGGGGTAATAAAGCAATTCCACGTCGCGAGGCCGTGGATGCTAGATGGTGCACTGTTTCCTGCGCAACACTCGGGGAGCCGGAGGGAGAGAGATGGAGAGCGAAAAAAAGTAAACGCCAAGCAAGGGCCCGGCCGTACAGTTTCGCTGGCCATCTCATAAATTCCAGTCGCGCCCGCACAGAGGACCACCAAGATCTCATCTGGCCGCCATACCAATTTCGCAGGCAGAAAACGCACATGCACACACTCTCACATGTGCAGCCGGGGACGGGAGGAGGGGAGGAATAAAAAACGGCGGTAGCGGGAAGTATTATTCGTGGTGGGCGGCGGCGATTGCGCATGCAGCGGCGGTGCCCGGACGTGGTGTCAGCGGGGAGGGTCCGAAACAGATTTCGTGCCGTCTCGCCGGCGAAACTGAGCTCTTCCGATTTTATTTTATGTGCCGCCTTACAGCACCGTCCGTCTGTGGGAGATTTAGTGCGCCAGTGTTAAGGGGCAGGCAGATGTTGCACGAGCGAGAGCGGCCGTGTGGGAGTGTTCGTTTGAAGTGAGCTTGCTCCACTCACAAAAAGCCAGGAGCTGTCAAAAAAGAGACAAAAAATTGACTCATTTTCTTAAAAGAATCAAGTAGCTATAATAAAAGTAGAGAATCATGAGAGACATGCATCAATTAAAAAGAGTGTGAGACAAGGTTGTAGCCTATCCCCATTAATATTCACCTTGTATGTAGAAGAAGGAATAAAGAAAGTCAAAAAAAATTTTCATGTGGCATAAGTGTTCAGGGAGAAAAAATCGTTATGTTACGATTTGCTGATGATATTGTCTTGTTATGAGAAGAAGTTAAGGAAAAAAATATTGAAGGAAGATTTTGGACTAAATATAAACCAAAGCAGGACAAAACTGATTAAATGTATAAGAAATGATACCAATAATAGTAGATTAAATATAAAGGTAGGGTCAGATGCGATAGCAGAAGTTAGTGAGCTTTGATGGACGAAGCAGGAATGATGTTAACAGCAGAATAGCAGTAGCAAAAAGAGCCTTCATGAGAATGAAAAATCTTTTAGTTTCAGATATTAACCTAGGACTCAGAAAGAACTTTTTAAAACTCTACGTGTGGAGCACCGCACTTTATTGTAGTGAAGATTGGACTTTAGGAAAAACCAGACAGAAGGAAAATTGATGCATTTGAAACGTGGTGCTATAGAAAGATGCTAAAAATAAAGTACGAAACGAACGAGTTTTGGAAATTATGGGTGAGGAAGGACATTTGTGGAAAAGTCTTACATAAAAAAGAGACAGGGTGGAAGGTCATAATTTGAGTCATGCAGGGGAGGCGGGGGGGGGGGGAGGAGGGGAGTTAACTGAGGACAGCTTCAATTTCTGCCTAGTCTTCTTTCTTCAACATGATATCAGATTATAGCGTTGCTAGAGCTACACCTTAAGTCTAGTTTACGCCTACGAGTAATGTCAAAAAAGAATATAAGATATACTGATGATGGAAACTTTTTAGATAGACACGAAATAAGAGTTTGGTGTAGTACAAATAAACATCTACACTAAATAATAAGTTTTGTATGTAAACGAAATTTATCAACAGGTCATTCAAGCACAGCGTGAGTGACCGATGTAACATCATAGACCTACACAAGCTTCTAGCTGTCTGTCACCATTCGATAAGTTTTCAAAACTTCATGAACAAAAAATGTTATTTATACCGAAAGAAGTATCCTGGTCCCTCCTAAAGAAACAAAGTATTTCATAGTCAAATCTCATCAACATCGGTATACTAATTTAGTTATCAAAACGTAACAGACAGAGACTTATATTTACATTTATAATACTAGTTGTGTAGATCATACACAAACTGACTGCGAGAGAAAGAAATCCTGAGCGACCAATGTAGCAGAAAAAAGCAAAAGTCTACTGCATTGTTCTGTCGCCTTCGATTTGGAAAGCATTCCATCCCTGAATTGGTGGGATCTACAGTTTAACCTGGAATCCGAACGTTACAGACATGCCTCATACATCAAAAACAACTGTTAAAAATTCCTGACTCCACCGGAATTTGAACCCTGGACCAGGCTCAAAAATTGTGATGCGTGAGATCTAACCACTCAGCCACGAACCCACTATCTGCAATGGCACTAAAGAGGCTTAGACATGCTACGTGTCTGTCTGCCACCATTTAGTTAGTTTTCAAAATTCCATGACAAAAATATTATTTATACAGAAAAAAAACTGCCCTGTGTTCTTTCCGATGTCAAATAGTGAAATTTCATGAGGATCGGTTAAGCCGTTTACCCGTAACAAACAGACAGAGTTACTTTCGCATTTATAATATTAGTATAGATTATAAGTATGAAATAATATATTTACTTATTTCGATTATGATTTAAATCAATAATACTAATCTTATTATATTAGTATCTCTGAAGGTAAGGAATAATTGGTCAGTTCGGTGTCGAGTTATGAAGGCGAAACTGGAGAAAATAAGTTAAAGCCTAACATGGGATAGAAATATTGTGGCAACCTAGCTGAAGCTGCAGAAATTATACAACAGTTTGTGTAAATACAAAAAACCAATAGGATTGTATAAAGTTCATTGCGGTGGTGGTGGTTCACCCGGAAGTGGAAGTTGTAATCAGCTTGTTGTTACTTATGAAAAGTTGTGAAATAAATGTTGTGTTTCGTTTGGAATACGTAGTTATTTTATGAAAACGTAATCGACAACTATTTGGAAGTAAAGGAGATCTACCAGACAGGGTAGTGTAAACATTTTTTTCAGATATTGTAAGAGGTATAAACGAGGAACATTCTGGATATTTTAACCCTAGAGCTAACATCATAAACCAACTATCTTTAACAGGAGACGTAAGATGTTCTCGTCCTGGTTGGAAACAACTAAGTAAACGTGCGAAGGAAAAAGTAAATAATAATCAGTTTAGAACACGGTCATCGTATATAAACGCTTGATAACTGTTTCTATCAGGAAACCTTTGCTGATTTGTATCCAGTGCTGAGGCCAGGATATGTAGGTTACCAATTCGTTGCAAGTACTACACATCATGTGACTTATTTGGTTCTTATACCTATGTTTTCTTTTATGCTGATATGTTATTTGTCACTTATGTTTTCCTTCATCATCTCGTTAACACACCATGTAGAAGTATAATCATGAGTAGATGTTTTCCTATTCTGCTTGTCATTCGGGAGAACACGGTTTCGATACCTCACCCAATCATCCGTATTTAGGTTTTGCTTAAATCGCTTCAAGCGAATGCCAAGATGCTTTTTCCAAAAAGCAAAAGTCCTATCCTAGATATAACGAATTGTTGGTGTAAGTCTCAAATTTCTTTTATCAATAGTAGCTACAAAAAGCCTTATTTAAAAATATTAAAAAGAAACACTTGCTTATTAGGAATTATTTTTTTTATTCTTGCTAATATTGATCAATGTTCTACATCACCTGGACTCGAAAGTTAGCTGCCATATACCCAAGAACAATGTATCGCAAAAATTTACCTTGCAAATTTCGTGGAAGCTGTGGTGAAATGTTTAGTATTTCAACAGGTGGTGGCGTGAATATCAATCAAGTCAAATTACTCCGCAATCGAAGTATTCTGCAACTGGTATTATCATAAGTCAGATTCATGACTCACCAATATAACCCATAAATGTGTCGTTTCATATTGAGAGTATTCTACGCACGATTTTATACTGGGTCAAACTATATTGAGTTTAATAATGAGAGTTTTCTTTTCGATTTTATGTTGGTAATTATTTGATAGTCGATTACTGATGTACACATATGCAATCTTACTCTACAATACCTGGGTCATTTTCTGTATTGAATCTTATGATGATCAATTAGGGAACAATTTTGCAAAAAATATGAATAGTTCCTTCTAAGTTCTTAGAGTTTACAAATATGAGTTGTGTACATTAACCAGGAGACACTTATGTTAATCTTTGGGACAAATATGCGAAAAATGTTAGAAGTATCGAGAAAAGGCAGTGTACGAATTAAATTATATAGTCGATGACTTTAGAAAAATGTCTTTTTCCACATAGTAACAGTAAGTGCCAATATTTCGGAAAAGTATTAGGTATTTAATGATTCTGTGGCACAATGTATGACGAACCAGTTCTGAATGGTATACACCAGTGCTACGATGTCCTTTAGCATGAATTCAGAACAAATTGTTCGACGGTCTATTGTCACTCCATATTAAAATTTGTGTATTTGCTTCTTACTTCCCCTTTGTCCCTGTTTGATATCCCATCTGCATTTGCCAATCAGCACTGATTTGTAGTTTAAGCCCGTTAGCTACCAGCCCTGTATTGCGTACGCGACGTGACTTGAGACAATATCCATCGCTCCGCTAATCCCGCATGTGATGCTGAGATATCGTCCAGAGACAGATGCACGTTACTCAGAGCAGGTGTGTGAATTTACAACCGTTTCACAAAATTCAATTCGTCAGAAAAATCATCCTTTGCTAGCGGTCTGTTTAAATATATCAATTCCGTTCTAATAACTTTAAATTTACTATTAAAACTTTGATAGTGGTGTAGCTTTATGGAAGGCTGAGAATGTCATTTACGTTTCCTTGCACACTGTGAGGGGGTTGTTTATTGCTAACCTTCATTCCCCTTAGTACTCTGTACTTGGGATAAATCATTCCAGCAATTCAGCCATGAAGATTAAAGAATATAAATTTCAACATTTCTTTGTGACATTAGCAGCTTTAAATTTATTTAAATGATATGCTTCTGATGATAACATTCACTGATTACACCAATCAATTTGTAACCAACTATGACATGCTTGTAAATAATTTTGACTGACAGCTACCTACATGCAACCACCACAGTCAACGATAGATGACTCCAGGCTAATACCATACACAAACATAACTGAACTGCGTAGGGTATTTATGGCTCCAAATTTAAAAATAGGGGCACATATGTCTTTGGTCGAAGTATGAAAATGAACTTGCTCGACTACTTTCAACCTTCATTTCTCCAACGCCCTCACAGACAGCTACCGACATGTAACAATCATAGTGTACGCCTGGAGACTCGAGGATACTACCACACACAAACACCAGTGGTCTGCGCTAGATAGTTGTGGCTGCAAAGTGAAATTAGGGACTCGTACGTCTTTGGTCGAAATTTGAAAGTGCCCCAGGTCGACTGCTTTCAGCCGCCGTATCTCCCACATCTCCAAAGCTACCGACATGTAACCACCATAGTACATGATGGGAGACTCGATGCTACTACCACACATAAACAACAATGGTCTGCGCTACGTAGTCGTGGCAGCAAAGAGAAATAAAGGAACAAACATGTCTTTAGTCGAAATATGAAAATGTCCCAGATCAACCACTTTCAACCACCATACCTCCCACACTCCCACAGCTACCGGCATTCGGCAAACGTTGTGCATGATGGGAGACTCGATGCTACTACCACACACAAACAACAGTGGTCTGCGTAATGTAGTTGTGGCAGGAAAGAGAAATGTAGGAACATGCATGTCTTTGGTCGAAATATGAAAAGGCTCAAACATCATTCATTATGAGATGCTATAGACAGTCTTTCTCTACCACACATCGTTTGCCGCTACACTGCCTGAGAATATACTACTGACTACTGTGCAGCCGAGAATCTTTTCTCGCTCTCTAGCGGAGACAGGCCACCGACACAGCTGTCCATAATTAATACTTATTTATGACTTCCTGTTGCCTCCCCTCAAAGGTAAGTAGCTCTAGCACTGACAATATTATTCCTACGTTAAATATACAAAATACTCCATTCGCGAAATTCCAGATGCAAAATTAGAATTGGTTTTACGTAGATCTTAAATAAACATGCTCGTCACAACACGCAAAACTCATTATTTAGACGATCTTTGTGAATAGCTTTTATGTTTATTATTCCTCTAAGTATATGTTCTTAAAACTTTAATACTGTTAGCAAAGAACAGTGAGGAAACTTAAATACAACATTTCTTGCGGAATCTACCCGTTATTCCCTGAAACGATTCGCGAAACCAAACTCTATACTCTAGCCACAGACTTTAAAGTAGATCTCGCTAAAACTCAAATGCTCACTTATTGTATGGGTTAGAAACTGATTAATTCCAATACAAGTTCTACACAAATCCAAATAAATTAGTGACAGAAAAAGTTTCTGTCATTGCACACTACTGAAGATTTTGATCTTTAATTTCCATAAAATTTCTACTTACATTTCGATTATGGCCGTTGTCGTACTTGATGATCATCTGCTGCAACATTCCGAGTTAATAGTTAATTTATTCCACGGTTGGAAGCATGCAAAAATTTTCATTTTACCTAAATACTCGTGGTACAGTCACTAAGAAATCATCCTCTTCCTAACTCTCGTGTTTATTTGCTTGATTCTAAAACACGTTAAATAAAACTCTACCAGTAACTACTCAGTAGTTTCTTTCAAGTAAATCTTTTGGAAAAGTCAAAGATTCTCGCTTTATATCGGGTTTAGTGTTTCAATGTCCTATACAGATAGAAAGAAACGATAAACAGGATTGGTAAAGAGTACTTTTTTTTTGGATCAGAACTTTCTGTTTCATCACCAGTTAAGGAAACGTGTTGACTTAAATCTCTAATTTTAGGTCAGGATTCAGGTTTTCCAACTGTGAAAACACCATCAAATTCTGTGCTATAGGTTATTCAAACATCGTCCTATTAAATATTTATACCATAGTATAGCAGTGTAGATTATACTTTTTCTTTTCGTGGTCATACTGAGATACGTGTAATTTATGTAAGGCCGAACGAAGATTATGAGAATTACGACTTTTCGCAAGTATTTCACCTGATGATACCACAGATAGTTGCCGGTACATCGCGTTTACGCAAATCCAACTGCACACACAAGAAGATTACATTAAAGAAAAAAACAAGGAATAGTTTTCGTTTTCTCTTTTGTCGGGTCATTCATCACGACATTCTACAGAGAATGATCTGTTTGAGGTAGAGGGGGGATTTAAAACAAAATGCAATTTCGGATTGTATATAAATGGAATATCGATTTTGTATCCGGATAGAAATGGAATTGAGTGCAGGTGAAAACATCACACTGTAGCGAAAGCAAATTGAATCAGAAATTATCCTGCGTGATTTTTCGGTGATACCTGTGAGACTACTAAACCGCAGCCGTCTGTTGAATTTGGCAAGACTCTATTAGGTATTGGTATCGAAAGTTGAATTCAAAGAAACCAGAGTTTCTCGAAAATTAACTTCAGGACAGTACGTAAATTAATTTAAATTACTCGTTCCTTTTCCTCTGTCATAATCAAAAAACGGAGTATCGCGTTCAGCGGTTAGTACAAGACAGTTGTCAGTGTTAAACATTGCAGTATCAGTTATATAAATGTCTGACTGTACCCTTGTAACTGAAGATGGAAATGCACATAATTAAACTTATGGCATAAACAGATGGTATATAAAGAGTTTTATTTTTGATACCACAATTACTCGATGGTTTCCTGACAACGAAAAGGATATAAAATGCACAGTACATCTTGTGAAGAATTTGCTGGTATTAACTTTTCACACTCTGCCACCAGCATCAGGACTGTCTGATTCCTTTTCTTCAATTCTTGAGCTTATCTTCAGTATCCATTACAATCTACGTCCTCTATTATTTGCTTCATACCTTCTCCACAATTATTTTCTTCGTCTCTTCTTCTCAGAAACAAATTAACAAATCTCGCCTTTTCTAAAATGTCACTTAACTCTGAGAGATACTTTCACAAACCTTTGTACACAAACATAATTTCTATAAGATTTTCTTTTAGTACTGTATCTTATCGCGAATGTTTCAGCATCCATTTATAGCACAAAATTTCAAGTGCCTCCACTTTCCTTCTTTATGATACTCCCAAAGTTCAAGCTTCACTTTAATAAAAAACAGTGCTCAAAATAATTTTTGTTTCTGATGAATAATGTAGTCTGCAGCAGTTGTAATTTTTAATTCTTAAGTATAATAATTATCTTGGCTGAGCTAAATCAGATAGTATTTTTATATTAGGCAATAATATTGCTACAATTTCTTCTATATCTCGTTACCTTTGCCTTGCTTTGTTTAATGTTTCTACACTAATATGACAGCTGAGAAAAGTGCAAAATATTTAATCGAAATCGTACAATGTATCGAAAGTGGACAGTTAACGTACGTTTTTTGTGCAGGGTTAATGTTTTACAGTAAGTAGTTAGGTCCAGAAATGAAATACGCCATTCGCGTTAACAGCATTCTCCTTTCGCAATTGCTGTATACTTAACGCCACGCTGGGTGGTGGAATGTGTGGCCTAAGCTGCAGGAGCAGAGGCTATTTTTCAGACGCCGGCAGCACGTCAGCGACAGAACCGCCCCGCCACAGCGGCAGACTCCATAAATCCACGTCCCCCGGCAGCCCCGCCCAGCCCAGGGAAAGGAAAGGGCCGAGTAAGAGGGCGTCGGGCCCAGCATACTTCCGCCCTGCACAGTGGCTCTCTGAAAGGGGAAGCGATATGCGCCACCACGTCTGCCGATCTTTAAAGAAAATTCGATACCTCCTAAAATGTTTTCTGAGTTTTCATCATTAGTGAAATTTAAGGATTCTAGAAACCGAAAACTTATTTTAAATTTACACAGTTTTCCAAAATTAAAAATTTATCCTCCATCCATAAATAAAACTACCAGAACTGAAATTCGTCATTTTTACTGTCGTTCGCATAGGATTACACTAATATATACAAATTTATCTTTCAAATCATCACTTTCATCATAAAAGTAATATAATTCCTATTTAATATAGAAATACTTTTTATCGAATTGAATCAATGCTGCTTTTCTGAGAAGAAGAAACCATGGATCGCTCTCTAAATAAGCATGTGGTAGGTACAGGAAAATTGTAAGTCGAAAGAAGTAAGGTTTTAATATAGATACACCTTCCCACAATTGGGGAACAACAGTCTCTGCGAGTATGCACTACAGTATAAGAAAAAGTTTTAACTAAATATATGTCTATGGTCACCTACTCAAAATTTAGTTTGATCCTCCAGCTGGGTTCGTACCAAGCATGTGTCTTACAAAGTTAAGGTTACCATTTGCTTCTTAGGTGTGTGTAAATGTTTGATGTGTGCCTATGACTATAAATACTGTTGCTGAGTAGATTGTATTGTTTCTTGTGGGTTGAGGGTGAAATACGGTGCCGACGTATCCAGGCCTGCAGTTCCAAACAACCCTTCTGCGTCGCTGAGTTTCTGTTGCCATTTTTATTAGATGTACTCTCCAACAGGTTGTAAAACTATTGCTATTACAGCAATTTACCGTTCCCTCAAATCTGCGAGACGCCTTTAAATGTTTGCAGGTAGTGGTATATTCAAAGGAGCAGCTAATCCTAAATACGATCGGTGGCTGTGATGCAATCTAAATTTCAGGCAGAACTTAAGCCTTACTCAATTCAAATTATCATCACAGAAATAAAAGGTTCTTATTTTTTAAGTACCGACAGAAATACAAATATGTTTATAATAGTCTGAAACTTTATTTCAAACTGTCGTTTCTCTTCAAACAAGCAACCGACCGACACGTAAATTTAAAGATAAATTATCAGAAGATTCCCGTCTCCACAAAGATCCAAAAACTTAACACCACATTTGACATTTTCTATAAGTTATTATTTTCAACAGTAAGGTCCGAAAAATTATTTGCTATTAGTTATGGAAGCGTTATCAAATCAAAATTGTTCCCTCTAAATTTATTTACATTAATTACAGTATCCTCAGAAAATGTCAGCCGATTGCACAGCTAGACACTTCACCCTTGAATGAAACAATGTTCCTACATGCAAATCTATTTCACTGGTGGTGAATCTTAACTAAATTTAATATAAAAAATCGCTTGCCAGAAACGTCTTTGCTTCGGGAGTTTTCTACGGCCCTACATAACACTTTATACTGTCACCGCTCTTTCAAAACCTAAATGAAACTTGCGGTCAGCAGAAAATTATTCTTAGCCCTTACTATACCATCTCAGAGACTTACGGCACTAGATACACCACTCTGGCGAAATTCACTTACTCCCATTAAATGTTGATCAGATTTCAGATCACAAACAACAAAACCTAACAACGTTTCACTCCAGCTGATATCTGCAGGTTTCACCACTCCTCTGCTGGGGAAGGATCATACGTGTCCCCTCCCCTAACATTCGGTGATGGAAAGCCGCACTCCTTTCAGCTCACCTCTATTTATAGATATATCACACTTTCGGGATATATATGCAACCGAGCCGACGCCACCATAAGGAGCCGTTCCTCCACTAACCATCGGCGGTGCAACCTTTTTTCCCTTCGAGCTTCTCAAATCATTGCACCACATTCACAAAAAGCCTAATATTGCCCAAAAAACGCTAAATAAATCCCTAAACAAAATACAGTAGCGTTACAAGATATTAACCACAGAGCATTAGATTCTTTAGATTACGGGACTTTTGGATGAATTCACGGTAATTGATAATGAACAGTAAAAAAATGGTGCTATCAAGTCACAAGTTACTTTTCATATAGTTGAGATATTTCAATGCTTGTTACTGTGGCGACAGTATGCTACTGGTATACTGTAAGTGACCTGGAATGCTAAATACTACAACCTTGCTACTCCAGCCGTCAGTTTAATTATTATGACGGTAACTAAACAGGATATTTTTGCGTCCATTGAAAAACGAATAAGTTTCTAGCGCATGGAGGTATTAAACCAACTGAAATTTTCTGCAGATTAAGTTCACAGTTCACCAGTCAGACACTTGGAGCTTCTAACGTACAAGAAGCACATGAACTTATGTGAAGGTTGGACAGGAGTTTCTAAGCGCACTCGAGCGCCTAGTCTCACAACGAGCAAACTACCGTAGGTAACCTAGTAAATTGAACACCTTACTCACAATGGTGCACTAATAACTGTTTTGTGACATTGGAGTTTTACAAAAGGGTGTAAAACATTATTGAAAAGGGGTTAAATTTATTAAAAATAACATCAAGGATTTTGCCAAGAATACTGAATGTAGATCAGCACGCTTTATGGTCTGAAATATCTCAGAGGCATCTGAACTGTTTTAAATGAGAAGGATCATCACGTTTAATCACTAAACACTTCAAACATACAAGTCGATGTTGAAATAAAATAAATAGGGAAGAATGGTGAGGAGGAAGCCAATATGTATGCTGTTCTTATGATTGTCGTATCTTATACTAAAGGTGTTTTATAGATCGATTTGATGCTTGAACAACGAAGAGTCAAATCTTAATACTATATACCGTTTGATGAGTTAAAAGAGGTCTATTAGTCTAAGTGACTTAAGATTCCGATCGGAAGCTTGTTGCTCTATAACATTAGGTGAAATTTGTAGAAGTACACTGGAAAGCATTAGGTCAAATTTTTCACCATGTAACCAATCGTTTTTTGCACACACACGCCCCCCCCCCCCTTTCCCCAAGAGAAACCTCGTGAGTCAAATTAAGTTTTTTATGAAAAACAAATAAGGAAACTGACATATCAATGAGAAAAATTTGTATACGATAGTCACGAAACTATAGATATTTTTAGCTACCATCAGCGTTTCGACCGGTTTGACGCTATCCTCCATCTCTTCCTATTTTATCATACTCTTCATAACCTACATCTTTGTCTTCCTCTACAGTTCATACCTTAAACGTTCCCACAACTAACGAATTATCTAATCCCACGTGTTTTAGAATGAGATCGACCAACCTTGTTTGTTTTTTTTTTTTTACTATTTCACAAACCTCTTTCCCTGGCGTCATTTTCAAAATACGCTCATTTTGCACTTTGTATATCCAACTAATTTTCAACATCTTTCTATAGCACACCATTTCAAATACTTCCACTGTTCTTCTCTCCAAAAACTCATGATTCACCAGCTTGAAATAATGTGCTCCGCGCAATAGATCAGTGAATTATACATTGATACTGTATAGGCGTTATATATATTTTAATTTGATTAATTGAGAGCGCGTAATCATTCCTTGTAATAATTTTGAAGGCATCATTTACTTATGACTATTATTAACAGGAGATGAGCAAGAAGTTTCATAGTTAAAATGACAAAGAATTCAATTTATTATATCCTTCTGAAGTGGGGATAACTAAAATCATTTATCCACCTTAAAATTACACATAATGGCCTCAAACATAATATAAAATAAGACAAATTAAACTAAACCAGATATCAGGATGTGACATTGTACTTAATCTTCGAACGTTATTAAAAATGAGATTGGATTGCTGTTACTGGAAAAGTGCGATTGTAGTACCGGTACCGGAAGAGTTAGCAGGAGGGGCGAAAAGTATAAACTAATCAGTTTGACATCGGTAGTAGGTAAATTAATGGGGAGATTGATATGTAACCACATCAGAAATTTGTGTGAGGGACGTAAGTGGTTTTCAAGTTGCCAACATGGCTTATACAAGGATATTCATGTATATCTCAGTTATTAGGCTATATACAAGATATTTCTGATTAAGTTGACAAGGGAGACCAAATGGATAGTGTAACACTCGATCTTACAAAAACTTTTGACGGAGTAAACCACAAATTGGTGGTAAATAGGCTAAAAACTAATGGAGTGGATGAAAACGTGATTTCATGGACAGAATAATTCTTTAAAGGTAGAAAAGAAAAAGTCAGGGTAAGAAATTCAGTATCAAAAGAAGTGGAAGTGAAAATGGGAGCCCACAGGGTAGTGTTTTGGGACCATTGCTATTCGTTATTCTAATGAATGATTGTATTGATAGTTTACTGTCAGATGTTAGGTTTTTTGCAGATGATATAATGCTACAGAATAGGATCAAAGCGGTAGAAGACCGGCAACAGTTACAGGGTGATCTGTACAAAATATATAGCTGGGTATGTCAACATGGGAAGAAGATAAATGCAAAGAAGAGTCAGCTTTTTAGGCACACAGATAAAAACTAAATTTTGATTCTGATTATAAGGTGGGGAAAGAATTACTTGTTAAATATTTGAAATGTAAAAACCCTGGCATACCACTTGATAACAAATCTTACTGGGAAGGACACATAGGATGGGTAGTAAGAATAGGTTTCAAAATTCTTCACTTGTTGGAGAGAGTGATGAGGTGATGTACGGGAGATGTAATTGAAGAATTAGATTACAAACATTGGTCAGACCATTGCTTGAATATCGTGGTGTAGTATGGGACCCTCATTTGTACATCAAAAAACAGAAGTTGGAGGGGGTGCAAAGAAGGCCTGCTAGATTTATTTCTGGAAATTACAGCAGAACACAATCAGTAACCGATATTATAAATGAACTGAATTGGGATTCAATGGAAGGCAGAAGGAGAGCGAAGAGAGTCATGGGAGTGCACGAGTCGTATAACGTTGATGAGGCGTGGAAACTTATTGGTTTTAGAATTAGGAATAGTGCATTGAAGAAAAAAGATGACCATGACCACAAGCTGGTACTCGATTTCAGGCACAATTGTGTTGGAAGATATTCTCTCGTTGGGAAGGGTGTCAGGGATTGTAATAAGACACCAAGAGAAGTCGTGAATACTTTATTAAAAACGCTAAAAGAATTTAAAGCTGAAATTTGTAGACGGGAAAAGTAAATGAAAGGGAAAAAATAAGTGCGTAGGGAAATTGCAACAGGAGAGTGCGCTCCACAGAATTGAATTAAACTGATGGTAATACAGCAGAGTCTGCACTATATGAAAGTTCTTTATTTGGGTATCACTGAGAATTAATTCAGAAACAGCACTAACAAAACTTGATAAACGGTTAGCTCATCAGTGAGTAAGATATTTCATTTTGTGGTATTTATCACAGGGCCGCTATCATGTGGTGGTAAAATAATAATAATTCCATGTGGTCGTAATTACCTGGAGATAAGATTTTTATTGGGTGCGCATTCCGCCCCTCTCGTAGCCGCCTTAAACTAACCTGACAATCCCGCCGGGTACACTGGACCTACAGTTTAACGTGGAATCCGAACCACGGAAGCGTTCTGGTGTACCTCACTTTACACAGCAAGGTCGCAGAGGTGAAGGTCGGGTTAAGCGCCTTTGAAAATCCCCGCCGAGACAGGGATTCGAACCGGGGACCTTTCGATCTCTAGTCAGATGCTTAACCACTGAGCCACCAGACCGCTCAATGTAGTGGTGAAAACTGAGCAAATCGTTCATGAAGCAACTATTATACTTATATGTTCTGCCTCTCGGTTCGATGCGTCGAAGAACAATCAAATATTTTATGAACAACCTTGTGGTTTTGATGCTGATAACATACTGTGAAGTGTTTGTACTTGACATTATCATAATTCGTAACCATACATGCTAGTTCGAGCTATGCACTATATCATTGTCCGATGTGCTGAAGATTTTTCATAAGATCGCTGTCGGAGACGGGCAGCAGAGGAAGAATGATGTCTCCCGTCCTGTTCGTTTAGCTCGCCAACGTCCAGCCAATCTCCGTGCTTGCTGCCATTTCCTAGCAGTCGATACACCTGCTACGTGAGCAATTATTATTAACAATAACAATGTTTAATAGTAACAATTTTGGTATTGGTGCATCTTCTTCACGCATCTGGATTGGTCTAGTATATCTGGGTCTTGCAACAGTACGTCATAGCGCATTAGAGAGGTGATGTAGCCAGCTGACGGCTGGTCGTGTGACCTAAGCGCCATTTCGACGGGCTCTTGCCTCCCCTTGTTATTTCGAGCGGTTTCCAAAGGCTCGCCGTCTTTATTCTTTTCGAAAGCGCACCGCTTCAGGCAGGTAGTTTTACTCCTTTTCCCTAACCCCCAATGTAATATTAGCCTCCACTGCAACCCCTCGAACAATCCTTCACCCAAGTGCCCGCATATTTACATGTAGCAACTGAATATTTAATGCTAGGCCCTATTGTTTTACGTGGTATAAGTGGGAGTGCCGCAGGGTAGCGTATTGGGACCTTTGCTATTCATTATTCTAATCAATAATTGTGTTGATTGCTTATTATCTGAAATTATATTATTTACAGATGTCATAATGATATTTAAAAGAATCAAAACGGTAGAGGACTGTAAACAGTTTCAGGGTGATCTGGACAGGATATCTAGTTAAGCTTGTAAACACGGGATGAAGATAAATACAAAGAAGATTCAGGTTATTAGATACACGAATAAAAAACAAAAGGTTGATTATGATTATTAGGTGTGGAAAGAATTGCTTGCTGAAGACTTGAAATGTAAATGTCTTGGCATTACATTTGATAACAAGCTTAACTGGGCAGGACACATTAGACAGGTGCTAGGAAAAGGTTTCAAAAATCTGCACTAGTTGGCGGGAGTGATGAGGGGATGTACGAGGGAAGTAAAGGAATTGGGTTACAAAACTTTGATCAGACCATTGCTCGAATATGGTAATGTAGTATAGGACCCACATTTTGAGTATCAAATACAGGAGTTGGAGAGGGTGCAAGAAAGGGCTGCTAGATTTGTTTCTGGAAATTATCGCAGAATTCAATCACTAACAGATATGATAAATGAGCTGGAATGGGATTCATTGCTAGACAGGAGGAGGGTGAAGAGGGTCATGGGAGTGTACAAGGCGTATACTGGTGATGAGGCATGGAATGATATTGGTGTAGGTATGAAAGGTAGTGCATGGAAGATAAAAGATGACCATGACCACAAGCTGGCACTGGATTTCAGGCACAAGGGTGTGGGAAGATTCTCTTTTTTAGGTAAGGGTGTCAGGGATTGGAGTAAGTTACCAAGGGAAATGATGAATAATTTACCAAAAACGTTGAAAGAATTTAAAGTTAAAATTTGTAGAGGGGAAATGTAGGTTGCTGCAGGAAAAGTGGAAGATGGGTGTTTAGGGAAACTGCCACCGGAGCGAGATCTCCATTTCAAATCTAGCAGCCATTTTTTGCAACCTCTCTAACTCCTGTATTTGATACTCAGAATGTGGGTCCCATACTACACTATCATATTCAAGCACTGGTCTGCCCAAAGTTTTGTAACCCAATTTCTTTACTTCTTTCGTACATCCCCTCATCACTCTCTTCAGAAAGTGCGGAATTCCGAAACCTTTTCCTACTACCTGTCCAATGTGTCCTGCCCAGGTAAGCTTTTAGTCATACCATTCACTAAATTCTAAATATCCTCTTTTTTTCTGTTACCAAGACAAAGTTTTCAACAAATTTCAGTGTACTGATTGTATCTTTTATTTTTAGGACTTACAGCACCTATTTTTATTGCTTCCTCTACATAAAAGTTGGATATTAATGGGGATAAACTACAACCTTGTCTTTTTTTATATATATGAGAGTATTGTTCAAGTTTTATGTGCCCTTGTAACTAAAATGGAACAAGGTTTTGTATTAAGCCTGTGCTATCGCAAGTGCGAGAGCTAGTTGGCAGGGCTTTAGATCAGGACGTGCCCGAGTTTGGAGAGGTATTGCTCAGATATTCAGGCGGCGCGCGGCCGGGTATTTAAGACACTTGTCTTGCGTGCTCGGCACGTACGACGAACATGTCCCGCCGTTACTTTCGTTGCTGGAGATAGGCGAGGAGGACTCGCTTTACGATTCATCTCGGGACAGGCGCGTGGAATGAAACTATGCCGGATACGACGCCAGTAAACAGCACTGTCTTTGTTTGCAAACTGCCCCGCCCACGCCGGCAGTAAATGTTAACGATATTTTGTGCCACGCCGTACGGCAACAAGCGTCTTATACCGGAAAGGAAGCTTAGAGGTCGGTCTTTACGAGAATGCTCGCGAATACCGGAGGGTCTGTAAAGTCGGCTTAAGTTTCATAGCAAAAGGCGAGCTTCCACGCTATTCTGTTTAAGGCGCCTACAGCACTAATTTCGATGCTGCTACTTCAGTCCTGAAACTAACAACGGTGATAGTAATTAAGTGTAATACTTTTCATGCCTTAATAGATGGTATTCACTAATCCTCATGTCTGGTTAGGAAGCGCTACTGAAAATTCTTCACAAAAATTTGAAGTAACTATTTCAGTTCTATAATTTGTATCAATATTTTTTGCCTGAACCTGTCTGTATAATATATATACGGTTTTTCTTAATTTCTCAGCTTCTGGTACGTTATTTCCCATGGCTGTATTAGAATAAAATATTTGTAACAGTTACTAATATTCATCGTTACAGATCATACATAAGGTGGGTGAGATGGTACACATAATCGGATTTTGGGTGAAAAAAAATCTATTTTAGTTTTATTGGCTTATTATATTCCGAAAAGTTTCCCCTTTAAAATGACGTATCATACATGGCTCTACTATAATTATAACTATTTTATTTTTATAGATTTGTGAGATCGGGTATTGCGCTTTTGTTATACACTTCTCTCGTGCCTGACCATAAACAGTATATTCATGTGACATGAATTCAAATATACAGCTTTCCAATTACATAATATAATCAAGACATTAGTAAAAAAAGCAAGACAGATGCAGAGGGGTGTCAAAAGAAGATAATTATAAAGACTGTGACGGGGGTATTAACTATGGATCAGAAATGTTTTAATCTTCTTTCTCCGTTTCCCGTAAGTTTACTTTTTACTTCTTGTATAAACATTTTCTCAGGTACTGGTGAACCTAGAAGTCTGAAATTTTTATGACATAGTCACATGGGTTTCTTGTACATACTGAAACCATGATTTTTTAGTTACTTAATTTAAAAAAGATTTAGAGGTGATAATCTAGTGAAAACTGATGGAAAGAAATTTACTTTAAGGTAAATATGAAATATCTCTATAAGTAAATACTTTGAGAAAAAACTGTTGTTTCAGTATTGTTACAACATATCAATGCACAGTCAGTAAAATTTTTGTCTCTATAGCTCCAGCAGTTTGTGATAAAATGTTCATTGCGGGGATAGGCTATTCCGTATCCCCTTAAACCTTTTCTTTTAAATATATATTACAGGTTAATCATCTACTCCCCCCAAATTATATACAATTTTCGTAACACACATATAACATCTGAAGTTACTTAGTATATCTGAATACAGTATACAGAAATTTAGCACTATTTCTACTTTTTTTACATAGTTTGATAAGGAATTATACACCACTTCAGTGACTATTGGTAAGTTTTCCATATGGCCTTTACGTCCCTCAATATATAATTTTCTCAGTCCTATGTAGGTACCAAATTGCACGCATAAAATTATTTGGCAGAATAAACTGTGTTCTCTGGGAAGGTGAAGTGTACAATTATTAGCAACGGAAGTAGGGGATGCCTTTGTTCACATTTGTTCAAATTCATATTTTATGGGGGTATCCGCATTGGTCTTGCGAAATTAAATAAACAGATTTACATGCATAAAAACATATATTCCATATATTAATCGTTTTGATATGAATTTTTGTATGATTTCCTACCATTACTAATTACAGTTGTTTGTCTATACGTTTTTCAAGTCTGAAGAGATTGAAATTATACAGCTCAGAACGGAAATGTTTGTAAGTTGTATCGGGAAAAAAAATCAGGCGAAAATACGGGAAAGAAGCATGAAGTCATGTAAGAATGATATAAACAAGGAATAAAACCTTATCTGAGAAATACGTGAGGAGATAGAGAAGGATAAGAACATAGAGACAAAATAATCAACACTAATGTTTGAAGTTAAATCAAGCTATAAAAGAAATTATTGGTAAATCTACAGAAATATATGAACCCACTGCAGAAATCTCTGCTATTATCGAGGATGAACATATGCAGATAATACTAGCAGTATGGAATCAAATTCACATTAATGGAAAATGGTTTAAAGGCATCGTAAGAAAGTAGCCTTGGTTTTTGTCTCATCTTTCCCGATTTCATCCCTCATTAAGGCATTTATATTGTGGAAGTTAACATTGATCCCTCAACAAAAATAAATTAACCCTCAATGAACATTATATTAAGTTATTTAAGAAAGTGAATAATTATTGTAAGTAGATTCAATTATTTAAGAAGAGGAACTATTATTAGGATTGTAATATTTATATAGCTAAACAAATCTCTGACTGAAGTTGTGTAAGGGAATATTAAGAAAATATTCTGGAATGGCTGCCTAATATCGTCCAAGCGAACCGTTACTCACTGGTGTAGAGGTGGGCAAAGTGACTCCCTAAAAAGAGCGGTGTTCATTTGATCACTCTACGAAAAAAACTAGTTCTTTTGAACGGTTCACTAGCTCACTTGCTCAGAATCATGTTACACCCCCACTTTCCGATGAAAATACCCCCCTTAAATCGACTTTGATGCAATTTAGAAGAACTACCGTTCACTTTTTAGTGAGCGACTGCTCACTCCCTCTTTTAAAAGAATTGCTCTAAAGAACTGATTCACTCGCGAACGACCCATCTCTACGCTGGTGATAAACAAACAGGAGATGGGTGTCAGAGAGGTGACCAGTTTTAAAATACGGAGAAGACTCGTAAGATAGGTAAGCACACTCGTCTGGGTAGCGTTCGAATACAGCGCGTAAGGATGCACGGTTCTCGCGCTCGAAAGTATAAAAGTCACTCCCACAGACATAGCTAGCCAAAAATAGATCTAGAGATCTTCAAACTCTGAAAACTGACGCAATTTGTGAAATTCAGTTTCAAGCTGTAAAGCTCTAAAGCGAACTGAGCTTTGCGGAGGAGCAGTAACTAACTAAAAGAATGTTTTAATGATGGTAGAAGGTCACTGTTACGCAACAACATCAGAAATTGTTATTATTGATCCAGACTATTCTTTATATGACTAGGTTATGACCAAAAAATAGAGAAATATGCAAGCAAATATGACCTTAAAAATGGATAAATATGACCTAAAAATGGCAAAATATGACCTAACATTTAAATTTATTATACATCAAAACATGCTCAGTTTTATATCATTTGTTTTATCTAGTAGTGTTGCTTTCATATAGATAGCATAATTTGCTTCCAAGTACTCGCTGCACCATTGGGAAATTAAATTTTAAATCATTTTGTTGCAGTCACTATAATGTCGGATAATTTACAGAATAGAACTCTTTCATCTGAAATAAAATACTCCTATCCAAATTCTCGTACGAAACTTCTCACTTTCAGACAATTTTATTTTCGCCACGGCAGCAGGTCAGCAAACTGATCCACTGCAGATTTAAGCATGACTGAGGATATTTCATTGAGATATTGATTGATGCGGATCGACACAAGCATGTTTCTGCTGCATTGTCGAGATTAAAAGCCGGGTGAAGCATTACGTTTAGAATGTGACAAATAATGTATAACTTTAATTCTTGTCTGGTAAATTCTGACCACAATGAAAATTAGTTTTTCCCCCACGTGTATATTACAAGTACAGTTCTGTGAATAATTATCTTAATTTCTTCTCATCTATATCTAGTGAATTCCTGGTACTATTAAAAAACTACCAGATTTTTTCTCAAAATATGACCATCTGACCATATATATTATAGAAATACGACCAAAACTAGGAAAATTGTCTGAATATGCATTTATATGATATATAAAATACATTTATATAAAATCAAAAATACTTAATCAGTGTTTAATTCAGTATTTCAGCTTGAAAAGAAGGCAGAGCAAAAATATGACTTGTCCTAAAGATCCCCTAGTTATATGATTTGGCCGATTGCTTAGAAAATCAGCGTGATCTGGATATTATTTTGGAACGGTGCGCTGAGTGGCAACTCACTCTAAATTGTAAAAAGTGCAAAACAATGAACATAACTAACAAAAGAATTCGATTGTTCAGAAATACGAGGTAAACAATTCAGTTATTGATATGGTTGATTCTATGAAATATTTGGGAGTAACATTACAAAGGAACATGAAATGGGACTTACACGTTAATTCGTTAGTAGGTAGAGCTAATTCTAGGCTGCGATTCATAGGTAGAATCTAGAAAAATTCTAATGAACAAAGAAAATCTCTTGTGCGTCCACATTTGGACTATTTTTGTGCCATTTGGGACCTGTTTCGTAAGGGGTTGATCGAAAGTATAGAGAAAGTACAGAGAAGAGCCGCTCGATTCGTGACCGCTTGCTACAGTCCTTATGAAAGCGTCACAGAACTGATTAGTAGACTAGGCTGGGAGTCTCTGGGTGATAGACGACGCACGTTTCGGTTAAACTTATTGGTAAACATGTGTAGTCCCACTTTCACTTACGAGTGTAGTGAAATACTTCTTCCACCAACCTATCTGAGCTGGAATGACAGGAAATATAAGATTAGAGAAATAAGGTGCCGCAATGATTCTTATATGAATTAGGGATTGTAATGCACAACAATGAGATTGGCTTTGGTGCTGAGCACCCTCTGCCACCCACAATTTTGTGAGTTGCAGAGTATATATGTAGATATGACCACTCGTTTAAAGAAACAATTGACAATCACTTACGCATCATAATAACAGTCTCCTTAATGAATTATCTTTCTACCGCCTGCTGGCTCAGTTATTTTGTGCAAAGCTTCACACATTTCGACTGGTTAAATTTTTTTAGAAACTTTTTTTTTCGTTCATGTTAGCAAAATGTACCCGAGATTCTAACATTTAAAACATCATATATAGTTTGTGGCCCGGGACTCAGCTTTTATCATCAATCACACAAACATTGCGAGTGGAAAACACGATACGTTGCCCGTTGGCCAACCGATGAAACATTCAGCCTCTTTCCCGGGCCATTTACGAAGCCTGATGAGCTAGCTGCACCCCTGGCCCGTTGCATGTCTGTGTATTTCACAGCTACGGTTGCTGGGACGGATGACGGCGAAACAACGAATATCCGGAAGGGAAAAAGTGATGGATGTAGCACGCTCCACTGCAAGCAGGACGGAATGGGAGGGGGAAAAAAGGAGGAAACAAACAAAGCAGTACCACACCGCTCTCTACGTGCAGCCAAAACAGCAGACAACAAGCTGAAAATTGGAGCTACTGTACTGTGTGTGCAGCGGTCGTTGCTCCAATATCGACCAGTCTGAAAGCAATTCTATCTAACAAAAAATCTAAAAAAAAGAATAGGGAGAGACAGAGAGAGAGTATTGTACGTGACAATATATTCCGAGCACCAGCCCAGCAAAGCCAATCAAAGTGTCATTTGACAAGTTAATAATTCGAACAAAGAGTTCAGCGACTAACATCGTCGACATTCCTATCACCTGACAGATTTTTTTTTTTTTTTTGGCCGGGTGTGCCAAACTCACTGAACCCTTTGTTGCTGTGAAACCCTTCTTGTCATATGTGCTATGCACTTCCTTGTTTTTTAACTTTTGGTTTCCGGAGGAAGGATTGATTGGATGCTGGGAGGATAGTTACAAACTTCTGGAAAAAACATCAATCAGAGAATAGGGAGAGAAAGAGAGACCATGGAACGTAACTATATAGTACAACCACCAGCCAAGGAAAACAAATCAGTTATTTGACAAGTTAATAATTCTCAAAATTTTCTTTTTTTTTCGGGTATGCGATACTCATTGAAACCTCTGTTGCTGTGAGATTCTTCTATTCATCAATGTTGTCTATGCTATTGTTCAAATAGATGTTTGATAACCATTTCCAACCCCAGGACCAGTAGATTGTTAAGAATAATGCTGCGCTAATTTGTTAACTATGTGTTTATTATTAGCATCTGGGACATTTTTTACTGTGCCATTATCCGTACTAATATTACAAATGCGAAATTAACTCTGTCTGTCTGTTTGTTACGTTTCTTGAGCTAAACGGCTAATCCAATCGTATGAAATTCGACAAGGAGATACGATTTGGTATTAGGATGGGCATAGGATACTTTTTATCTATAAATAGTAAATATTATCGAATAATTTTGAAAAATTACCGAAATTGGGGTAGACAGACGCTAAGGATGAGTACCCAGACGGTCAACGGGCTGGTAGCTCAGTGGTTAACGCACTAGCTTACTAATTTTTGGGCCGTGGTCTCCAGTTCAAATCCCGAAAAAAAGCAAAGATTTTTTAGAATTGTTTTTGATCGTGTAAGCCACGCCACGGTCAGTTTTCCGGATTCCATGTTAAACTATAGATTTCCCAAATATAGGGCTGTAAGGCTTGGCAAATACTACGCGATCTAACAATGCTGTAGGTTTACACTTTTTTGCGCTATATTGATCTCTCAGCCGTTGTTTCTCCCGCACTCAGTGTGTGTGTGTGTGATCTGCACTAATAAAATTATAAAAGCGAAAGTACGTCTCTGTCTTTTTGCTATGTTTTGTCGATTAAATGACTATATTGATGGAGTTTAACAAGGAAATACTTTGTATCTGTAGGAAGGACTCAGAACAATTTATTCGGTATGAAAAACAGTTTCAATCACGAAGTTTTGAGAACTTATCGAATGGTGACAGACAGACGGATGCGTGTGTCAGTCTGTAATGTTACGTCGGTTGCTCAAGCTGTCCTTCTCGCGCAGTCTTTTAGTGTATGATTTGTTAGTAAATTTCGTTTAGAGACAAAACTTATTATTTGGTATAGATGTCGATTTTCTCTGCACTGTACTATTATTTTATGTCTGCCAAAAAGCTTCTGGTACCAGTTTATTTTGTCTTCTTTTCTGACATGCCTTGAGGGCGTAAACGTGGCTTAAGGTATAGCTTTATCAGAACAAGAGCAACTAAAGATATCAGAACTTAAGCGTCTGATGCTCATGCTGAAGAACGAAGAAATGGCCAAGCTAAAATAAAACTTCCCTCTGTTAAGCCCAATCCCCTCCCCCATATCCCGCACCTTCCTTTTAAATATATTGGAAATTAATTCTTTTCATGAGACATGATGGACGGTAGAATGATATACTCATGGCTTTCCTGTCATATTAAGCCGACTCGGTGTTGTTTGGGACAAATCTTAAGTTACTGAAAGCTTTCTATATCCAATTTTGGCAGTGAAATTTTAAGTCCTCGCGTACGACGTCGCGGATATCAGCCAGTAATGTAATAAATCTAAAATCATGTTTAGAATTTATACAGAAATACAGTTATGGATCTAAAAGTCAAATTTTTAATTTAATTATATTATTTAATTAAAGTAATTATAGTAATGTTGCTGCAGGCTGTATGTTACTACCACAGACCGACATGCACCAAATAAAATAAATACACTAGAATTTTTACCTTTTACTTTGCTTTATTTTACCACTCTTATGATAGCGATACCAACACTTACCGCGGTCCCTAAAACCTACTAAAAGACTATCAGAAGAAGGTCATACTTAATCCTTAGACGATCTTTTTGACACCAACTGCAAATGCAAAGACTATTGTACGAACAATGTTATCCTATCCTCATCCTGAAAGTATCAGATTTTTCTTGATCATTGAAATGTTCGTGGCATTTAGAAAGTTGGCTTATGGTTTATGGTATACTTGCTTATAACCTCATACAATACGAATACAGTATTTAAATTTATAATGTGCTGCAGACCATCTGAACCATCTTCGCGGACGATTAGTGGTACAAGTTGAGAAACACTGCCCTAACTTGTTTATCAACTTCATGATTCCCGGAGGAAGGATTAACTAGAGGCTGGGAGGGTAGTTACGAACTTCTGAAAAAACCATCAATCAAAAATGGAGGAAAAGTGTGCGTGTTAGCGTGAGGCAAATAGAAGTCCAGTGATGTGGCACAATAGCAGCCGGGAATAGGATGGAGTGAAAGCAGGATGGATGGGGGAAAGAGGAGACGGAGAGGGAAGCGGGAGGGTGAAGGTATGTGGTTTGTGGAATTCTGCGCTCCCCCTACCCGTGTTTACACGCCAAGTCGACCAGAGGCACATCACCGCCTACACAGCTTTGGGAGGATGTTGAATTTTACAGGTCCGCTAAAAACGGTTATGTTTCTATAGAGTTGCCTTGTCGGCTCGGTTGCTGCAGGCTTTGCCTCCAACAAGTCTCCGGGATGAAGTTTACCTTGTCGGCGCGCGGGGAGGGGGAGGGGGCGTAACCGGCCTGAGATTAGCAAACTAAATCACTCTATGCATTTTAAATGCCTCTCCGCTGTGCTCGGCTGCCATGAATACCGGGGCGTGCGAGCCGGCTCTTTCCGCACCCCCTTTCGCGGAACTCAGACGTTCGAGGGGTGTTTTCTGGAGTCATTGCTACCATTATGTTAACAACAGGATTTCTTTCCCCGCCACCCTCTTAGCATGCAGCACGTTGGCACTGCCATTTGTTTTCACAATTCACGTCAGCATGCTGCGTGCTTCCCCTTCCTGGACTGTACTAAATTTAAAATTTTGTCTTTCACCTCATTTCTAACCTAAAGAAGGCCTACTTTTTCGTTGCAAGACCTTATATAACTGTGTAACACCAATGTTTTAAAGTGATTTTTTTTTTGGTCCAATTAGGAAAACTTTGTGATTTTTACGCGTTAAGTTTGTATGCGAACTTAACATTCTGCTCATGCAACCTTAACGTTATGCGAATGCGAACTTAACGTTCTGCGCATGCAAACTTAACGTTCTGCGCTTACGCGCGAACTTAAGGTTCTGCGCATGTGAAGTAAACGTTCGGCACATGCGAACTTAACGTTTTTCGTTTGCGAACTTAACGTTCTGCGCATGCGCACTTAATGATACCTCGTTGCAAACAGCTACGATAGTGTCTTTTGTCACTTAAGCTCATGTTAAACAGTTGATCATATTAAATGTGAAATATATATTTCTTATTTTATTAAAATAATACTTTTTTACAAAAATATATCATACACATTGCACCCAAATTTAACGGAATAATAATAATAAAAATTAGTATCAATTAATATTAATAATAGTAACTATCCATATTCTACCTATAAATATCTAAATAATAAAAGTTTTTATTCGTTTCAAATAAAAAATTTATTTTGCTGATGTCTGGCATCCTGTTAATTGTAAGTACATTTATCAGGTAATTTTTTTCCAATTGGTTCTCTGATTTTAAAATATCTAAATACAAAATATAAACCATTGTTGTTGGTTATGCACCTTATTTAATAACATTTCTAAGCATCCTCGAATAAATTAACCTGCAGAACACTGAAATAAAAGTATGTATTGCGTTGAAATCGACTTATCAATCATTAGATGCTTATTTTTAGGTAATAATGCTTATATAGAAGTATTACTTAAATTCTTTGTCCATAGATATATAAGATAAAAGCTTTAAGTTTTGAGCATTAATGTTAGCGAAAGTTTTGATTAGATTGTTACTTAGCACGAGTCAGAATTACAACTGGCATTTTACGATACGACAAAGGACATGAATAATTTAGTTTCCTTTTTTTAAATAATTTAAACTGTGTCCCATTATTGAAATTATTAAATATTTTGAAAGGAAACAATTGCACACTGATCGCGATCTGTGCAGCCTACATTACAATTACAATAAATACTACGTGGCATAAGATTTATTTTAATTTAATTTGCTTTCACTGAGCAATATTATTGAGGCTATTATATCAGCAACATGTAACTTTGTCAGCCATTCAGACGTAATATCGGTCACGGATAACAAAAAAGAAAGGTGTAAAAACCCTTGAAGATTTTTGATCAAATTTATATTGCAATGCATTACTGCAATAAAATGTGATATGGTACATGTTTTAACATGCATGAGATTGAAGTATTGTTCTTCTAACGGCAACTTAAGCGTAGCATGTGGTTAGGGTGGAAACGGGAATCTTTTGCTACAGCGCAAGGCACGAGGAATTGCATTGAATTTTATTTTATAACAATTTTATTTAGTTAAGCAAAGACATGAATTGTTAGAACACTGAAAGAAAAGTATGTAGTGCCTATTTCGTTTAAATTGGCATATTAATTAACAATTTTTTAATGAAATCATTACATGGTTTGAATGAAAGAAGTTCCAAATTTATCGCGATATATGTGGCCTAAACCACAAATAAATATTACGTGGCATAGTGTAATTTGTTAAGATTTATTTTTAGCATCCTTCGTTTTCACTGGGGTCATTATTTCGATCAATGTAAGATGTCTCAGCCCTTAAAATAACGATCTTCATCACACGTAATAAGAAAGAAAGGTGTAAAATCATTATTTCAGCCGATGTAAGCTGTCTCAACCGTTAAAATATCAATCTTCATCACAGGTAATAAGGAAGAAAGGTATAAGAACCTGTGGATATTTGGGATCAAGTTTATATCGCATGATGACACTGACATGCGATACAGGGAATGAATTAATTCGATTGTGATTGAAGCTTTGCTTTTGTAGCGGCAATATTAGCGGAAATCATGGTTAGGCTGAAATGCAACCTGGACCAAGTTGACAACTGAAGCATTTCGCTACAGCACAAGGGACGATAAATAAAAATGAGATTTATTTTATAACAATTCTATTTAGTTAAGCAAATGCAGAGATTTAAATTGCCATAACACTCCATCAAACCCGTCATTTTTGTGGGGCTTTGGGGCTAGTACTCTATAATACACTAAAGTGTGTTTTAACTTTTTGATAATATTCATTTATTTACGAGAATAACTTGGACAAAATACATGTTTACTGTACAAATGCAATAAAGATGATATTGCTCTTCCACTATAGTGCGAAAGAAAGATAAAAAAACACAAAAAAATACACAGAAAGAAATGTGTATGAGCCATAGATGTTTCATTTGTTGGGCGTGTACACACTGGTAAAGTTTTTGGTGGTTTGATACTGGATGTTTCTTCGTGTTGAAGCCTAAGAAGTTATCGCGAAATGCATTACTGAAACGCACCTTTCACCAATCAGACATAACTGCATATTGGGTCTTCACAAGTTAAGCACTTAGTATGGCGCTGTAAACTGCATGCTAGAAATTGCTGCCAGTATTTAACTATTGAAATTATTTGTATAAGTTAAAGCGGCAACGATTCTCAAAATCACCTACATCAATGCATAGTTTTTTTTTATAACGTTGTACGTCAATGGATGAGCGAAGACTTCACCGGAAACCGTGATGTCAGAGAACATTTAGAAAAAGCGGCTAGGAGATGCAAAGATCGCGCTACGAGACACAGCATATTAGCCTTACCAGAGAGGGATCGAAACCACTCAGACAGAACGGTGCATTGAATACAGAGATAATATAACACAAGGAAAATAATATATATATATATATATACAGTAGAACTGGAGTTTTGAACGTTTACTCAATTATATGAATAGTGTCTTCTACAGAAATACCGAAGATTTAGTTTATTACAAGAAAAAAAAGTATAAAATAGTATATTCTTGATGTTGTCAACCTCTTCGCAATTCTTAAAACAAATTATTATGTAACAGATGCCAGTGTACTCTTGTAGAAGCTACTGCAATGGTTCACTGGAAGCAAGTGCGGTATTTATAAATAATGGAAAATAGTTTATCGCTCTACATATCTCGAAGAATTAACAGCGCCTATTCCGAAATTGATGTGTTAAATATCTTTCTTTTCTTAGTTAACAATAAAGATTTTCCAGAGCTCATACTTGTCTTATATATCAATGTATTTTATTTTAAATTATTTCCGACACAGATACGTAGAACAATCCTAATTTTATTTCTAAAAAAGAGAGTTATTAATAATGGTAAATACGTTTCAAAAACCAAACATCGAAACTGAAACCTACATGTTCAAATGGCTTATGAAATATTCGTGTTCCTGGATTCTAAATGAATTCCGTTTATCACACTTGTAGCACATAAAAAAAATTCATAATCAAGTTAAAGATTATGAACTATCAAAGTGCAAGAAAATGAAGAAATCGTTAAGCACTTGGCTTTTCAATTCTTATTAATTTTTAAAATAACAGAATGGGGAACAGTTGTTGATGAGGATACGCTTCTTCTGAAATTTTCACGTGCCGATGAGCCATTTGCGGAGAAGGCAGAATTTCATGTGGCCGAGCACGCGAGGAACCATTGTATCAGGCGTGGGAGCACCTGAGCAGATTTATCGCTGCTTCGAGGGTACCAGCGATCTTCCCCTTCCTCCCTACCTCTCTGAGTTTCTTAATAAAGTCGGATGCGTCTGCGAGGCAGGATGAATGCCAGATGAGCTAAGAAGTTCACTCACGAACATCTGAACGACAGTTTCCTCCCCCTGAATTTAATTCAATTAGGATAAACACAGAAAGATTACAAGTGTTTTTGTACCTTGTGTGTGAGTGACATACCGAAGATTTTTTCAATCCTCCATCACTCCATTGCCTATCGTTTTATCTCAACACAAGAACTGAATTATTTGCTTCATGTATCGTAATTTTTTAATTACTTACACTTCTTAATCTGGACAATTCCCTTCACTTAAATAGTAACTAAAGTCATAAAATGTGGAATGCCATTCTGTATCTTCTTTCTAGCGGACTCAACATCGCAAACCTCTTTCGTTATTTATTATTTCCATAGCACGTCTATTTCGCTCTTTATCTGTTGACTTTATTTTCAACATCCTATCGTAACACAACATTTCAAATGTTTCAATTTTATTTTTTCTTTCTGATAGTCCAAATTTCGATTTCAATAAATATTGAATCACTGAGTGTGGTAGGTGAACGGTGACTCTCTGGCCTTGCCTTTCGGAAGACGTAGATTCGAATCCCCGCCCGGCCATCCAGATTTGGGTTTTTCATGATTTCCCCAAATCATTCCTGGTGAATGCCGCGATGGTTTCTTTAAAAAGCCTTGGCCGAATTCCTTCCCTAGTCCTTTCACGCCTCTGATGACCTCGACGTCGATGAAGCGTAAAACCATTAGGCAAGAAAGTACTGTTCTGCATACATACATTTTAAGTCAGTTCTTTTTTAATTCTAGTTAAGTCTTTGAAAATTAGAGCTGCCATATTTTAAGTTTCCCTTGTACTCTGTCCAAATGATGCTATCTTTTTTAAAAATTATTTTATTCGATTTAGATGTTCAGTAGAAATGCAGACACTAACATTGTTTTTTTTTATACATCCAACTCTGAAACGGTAATCATTGTTCTGTGCCCATTCCTGTTAATTGCTTCCCTGACATTGCGCACAATTTAGAAACATAGGATAAACTACTTTTTACTTAACTTCCATATAACCTAATGTTAATGTAAGATCCGTTTCTTTAATAAGAGAATTGACTTCCTATTTTTTCAAAACAAATAACTTTTAAGATATCGAAATAGATTCCGAGCATGGCCTCCAGACGTACAGCGGGACGCGTATTCGGTTCCCTGTCCAACAATGCTGATCTCGGCTTCCATGATTTTCTCAGATCACTCTGGATTTCTTCACTGATTAAGATCGAAATATCATACATTTTAACAACTTTACAGAACTGTAATTCCTAGTTTAACAGACGTGCAGAAAAATCGCATACAACTTTTAAAGCTCAGCCAAAGAGATGTGTTATTTGTGTCTGTATAAACCTGTACTTCAGTATAACGTATTTATTAAATGATTGAACTGGAACAGCGAAAAACTAGTCAGTTTGCCGATCCTCTCCAATTTTGTTAGTGGGATTCCATGGGTGGGAGATAGGGGGGAGGGGGGGGGTAACAGATTCAGTCACTGGGCAGCAAGACGGATATTGTTTTTCGATCACCACGGAGAAAAACCAGACCGGCAGCAGAATGATCTTTCGCAGGGTTATGAAGTGCACGAGCAGCTTCCAGTTTATTAATACAACGACCAGACACAGTGGTGCCTTTCCCTATCTGCATCTAGTTTCAAAACGTCCGTTGGTTTCCAGTAATAGATTAACGCACACAATACATCACCGCAATAGATGATTGAAATCTTGACGTTAATTGCCGAAGTTGAGTTTCCTACAATTTCCTGTTCAGCTGGGGTTGACATACATCTTTTAGTGATTGTAAAACAATTTATTCCCTATTTGGAAACATTTTCACGTCTTAAAATTATACAATACATACAAAATATTTTGTTTCCCAATTCATTGTTTTCTCCTTGCATCTCAGTACACTTAAATCCTATTCTAATACAGCACTCATGACCACTGTTGCATCATAACATCGAGTCCATCAGTAAATCAAAAGTTTATAAGTTAAAAAAGAATTTATGCTCTCACAACCGTTATATTGCAAATTTAACGACATCTATTGGGTATGTATATTCAGTACCAGATACTTATAAAAAAAATTATTGATGACTTTTGGATAGCATCAAATTTTTTAAAAATTTTAGTTAGTTAGTTTTCAGTGATTCGCAAAATGTTTCAATTTAAAAGAAATTAAATGGGCACCGTTACTGTAAACTGTTACTGAAGCGTCGTGTTAATTTATCTTTTTTAAAACTCTTTCCTAAGATTTGTCTCTCGTTGTGTAATGTGTTGACGAATAGTAAAGATTTGGCTGTCTCTTTGGTACTTGAAACCCGGAGGTTTGCTGTTTCCGCCTAATGGTAAGCAAATGAAGTCCTCTCCGCGTTTGTATACAGACTAATTAACACAACACTCTTCCAGTCCTCCCCCTCTGTCCTCAATCCAACATTAACTGTGTCATCGACCCTTCCTCTTTGAACCAGGAGAACCAACCCTAAAATAAAGAACGAAAACCAAAGACTTGTACTGCTTCTTTTTTACTCATCAAAATTTTAATGACGTGGTGGTAAGTCAAGATTTCATATTTAATTATAATATACATGTTCCACGAGCCTTAATTACGAAAACATGACTAACAACATGACAAGGTATATAAATACCGCAACAAAGAAGTATTAATTTAACAAACTGGAGCTAATATATTGACCATGGAGTTTTAATACGTATTTGCGGATAAAAGTATCTTTTTCAATCACTTTTCAATTAATTTTAACTGATAGTAATAATTGCGTCACAGAGATTTAAATATTTTATCAAATATTCGGAACAGGACAATAAACATAAGTTATTCTGCAAAAAAAAAAAAAAAAAAAAAAAAACCTATTGTTGGAAGCGAAAACATTTAATATAGCCCAGTGAATACCAATTATAAGTTCCTCGTTTTATTGATATTAACAATGTATCTTGAACAACTATATCCACTGTGAAGTAGAATGCATACCATAATTAACTGTAAAACTGATAAAATTACGTTAATTGCAAATGGCCTCTTTTTTCAGTAATGATTATCTTGACATTAAGGCGATAGATTAAGGATTTCAATCAACATTAAACACGCGAAACCACGTAAGTCATTTACCAAACGATTGGGAACTCACACTGACTTATTTTATTCTTTCTTATCTCAGCAGGAGGCGTTTTGACGTTCACCAATTGATATACGATTTCTGCAGGAATTTCTTGCACATTTCTCTCAGTCAAACTAAGAGTTTCAAACAAATAATTTGCAATAGAAACCAAGAAATGGAATTGAAATTAAATTTACAACTGCTAATATAATAAAATTAATCGGTTTAAAAATAAAGAACTGTTTGAAAAAGATGTAAAGACTCTTACATATATATAAAAGAGGTCAGTTGATAATAGACTTTAAAGCATTTATTTTTTATAGCTTTCCGCATCATTAACGTGAAGTTTATTAAAGTGTGGGGAGAACTGTGAACAAGAAATGCACTTTCGAAGGAACCAACCCGGCATTCACTTGAAATGATTACGATGAAAACCCATCGAAAATCAAAATTTTGATCGCTGTACGCGGGTCGAATCCCCGTACGGCTATCGATATTTCTGTTTTTCACGGGTTTTCCGAAATCACAAGACCATATGAAATATTCACGTCATTGATTTTGCCCTTCACAATATAAGAAACGTATGCCTTCGTGGTTTCTCCATCGTTACGGATACATCATCATTTGAGTAGCTGAGTATTAAGTCTGTGGTCATCGCTGGCAGTAGCAAAGTAATGAGTTTCAAATTCTAACCGCGCTATCGTAACGACAGATAACAAAATCCCCAAACTAAGCTCATATACGTTTTTACGTAACAATGATATTCAGACAGAGAAATATGTTTCGCTATGTTACAAAACGTGATCTTTGCTTCGCCGCTAGAGGGATGCAAAGCTGCTCATTTTTATAATCCTTCCTACTCTCCAAATGAAGTACTTATTGTAGACTGTTTGGCGCAAGGGCATAAGGCTATATAATACTCTGAAATGTGATACCATTGGAACACACTTAGTTACAAGGCAGCCAGTATGATAGATGAAAAGAATATACAAACAAAGCTGTACTAATATCTCAGCTAATTACTGTACGAACAACAATGGTCATTGTATCACGTACTGTGATTTTGATTAAATAACAGAGCATTTTGTATGATCCAACTTTTTTGTTTGTTTTCAATTATTAATGCTTTTACGTAGTTACATAATACTGTGAGATAATTAACAGCGATGATAACAACGTAATACTGTTAACATTTTCACCGATGAGGTTTCCAGCATAAGGATTTTCATATCAACACCATATTAAGACAATACAACGTTTACTCGAAATTTTAGGGGTATGCAACATATCTTAAGGCTAATACTGTGCAGCAAGGGTAATGTCACCTTTCAAGCTTTCTCAAGAAAGTCAGCTTTGGACTATTTAAAGTTTTACCTTATGTTGTATAGTAATAACGTAACAACACAATTCATTTGTCGCAATGGTCTCGTGATTGTAGTGATGGGCTGTGTAAGATTCGACGAGCAACAATTAGTGGGAACGATATCTGAGAACTGCACCTACTCTTATTCGTACTACTGTATAATTATTGTATGTAATACTAGCAGAGTACCCAGCGTTGCTTGGAGGCTGCATATAAAAATTCTGATGCTTCATCCTGTTTGATCGGATTGTGGTAAACATTCTCCATCACCATCCACTTTGGCAGATTTACCTTCAATTTTGGAGTTATATGGGAAAAAAAGAAAAGCTGCATGTGTAAATCTGCCTTAAGAGAGGAGAATAAATAAATTAAAGTAAAAGTAAACATTAGTTTAAAATTTATGTTAAAGCAAAGTACCTTCAAGATCAGATGGAAAGTAAATTCGTGTGTCGTCACACCAACCTTGAAAAGTTTTTTAATTGTTTTTTTCCAAATTTCATTTTCAAATTTCTTGGTCAACAATTGTCCGAAAGGAATCAGTCCGATGCTGTTTGACAGAAAATTCAGTGGGTTTTCAGAATATCACCTTCCATTCGATTTCCCTACCATTTTAGAGATATTATGTTTAAAGAAGGTGATGGGCTAGACGGGTACTCTTTCTTTTAACGTTTCCCAAATCACTCCAGGCAAATGCCGGGATGCTCCCTTCAAATTGCCATGGCCGAATTCCTTCCCATTCCTTGTCCCCATCCTTGCCCCCCGTCATTTCCCGTCTCTAAAGTCCTCGCTGTTGAGAGACGTAAAGAAGTTAAAGAAAAAAAAAATCTTTTAACGGACGCATGTACATCAAGCTCGAATAAAATCTGTGGTTTTTTGTGTCACCGCACCAACTTTAAAACAATTTTTAAATTTCATATACGAATTTCTCTGTCACTAACCGGTCCAACGCTATCAGAATATCACCATCCAATTTAACCGATTTACCTACAGTTTTCGAGATATACGTTAAAAAAATTTGTACGTGTACATTTCCCTGAAAGGGGTGATAGTGGAGAGGGGGTAGATCTTTTATTAAAAACCTTCGCAGGTACGCACATAACAACTCACCAAGGTTTCATCGTAATCGGATGAATGGTATAGAAGAATGATAAACAACAATTCATTTTTACGTATTAGATTACGGATAGTATAGAGCCGATTGGGGATTGCTATTTGGCTACCCCGCAGCAGGAGCGTTCATATGGTAAATATATTGCTTGTGACTCTGCAATACTCAAAGGTTTGTAAAACGAATGGTATCTGAACTGTGGAAGAAAGGCACTATTGTTGGACACAGATGAGACTCCCTTAACTCTTTATCTATGACAACATCACCACAGACAAATGTATCCCACTGTATTTTTTGCATTATATTTATTTGCATCGAATGAGTGCCTGATTACAGTACCTGGCGACGTTAAATGAGACGGTTGCATTACTCGGAGAAAGTCAAACAACTCCATTAAATTGTCAGTCTTTGTGTGTGCTATTCTATGAAAGCGTAGAATAGTGGACTTGCTTGTTGATAGAGAAAACATATTATGTACGAGGAATCTTCAACGGACTTAGATCCGGTTGAAACTGGAATGAAATTCAATATCAGAAATGTGTAAAATACTTCCATTCCTATGAACATTAACACGGCACCAAGAGACAATCACTTCTGGACAAAACAAGCAAGATAGGTATTACCTTATACACTAGTTGGGAATATGTGACCTAGCACAGACTAGAGTGTCTTGAAAGATTTCACTGCCGCCTTTATTGCACTGCACAGTGTTATAACGGATGCAGTGCAGTATCTTCATACCCCACATACAAAATCATAGCCTGTCTCACGGGCGTATCCAGGATCAGAACTAAGGGAGGGGGGACAACAGCTAAATTAGGGGGGGGGGCAACTCATATTTTTTCGAGGAAGTGGGGTGGGGGACTGAAACATGACGATTTCTCACAAAATAGAACTCAAACCTATTGAGGAAACTATTTTTATTATTGATTAACATAGTAATCCAAGGACGTACTATGCAGTTAATCAAGATCGTAACTCAGTTATTGTTTTTTTATGTAAACATTAATCGTCTCGGATTCTCAGAAAAATTTTCTCACGATGAACTTCCACGAAATCTCGATACACACTCATCAGACATAATCCATTCAATCTTTCCTTTCCCATAGTGATCCTGAGCCAGTTCTTCACTCGTCGAAGCGTGCTAAGGCAACTTGATTTTCCTTCTGGGGGGGGGGGGCAGCAGACCCCCCCCCCCTGCCCCTCGCTTGATACATCCTTGGCCTGTCTATAGCTATATGATTGTTTTCTTTGACATACGAAATAGTAATAATCACCCATGATATCTGCTAAACGACCCTAAGATTTTGAAAAAATCCTTGTCACAATTGTCAAGTCGTCGCCTGGACAGTCCTAGCTGTATCCTGTGCTCGAGTATACCTGCATGATGCTGATAGTGGTGTTTGAAATGCTCCATTATAGCAAGCATATTTCCCCCTGGAAGAGCGGTTTTGCCTGGAAGGCTGCGGGCTGTAGGTCGCAACCCGATTTCCGATCGAGCGAACACGAAACTCAAATTAGGTCTCGGCTTCCAGCTCACGCCATATCGACCACGCGACTTAACGTGCGCCCTCACTCAGCCAAACTACCTCTTTACACAGACGACAGCGGGAGACTTAATCCCAGCGTTTGGTACAGAAGCGAAATTAACAACCTCAACCACGCTTTGGGTTGAAGTGCTTTCAACGCCCTCTTTGTGTACGTTCTTACTACCTTAAGTTCCTTTCTTAAAGGAAAATTGAGACCAAAGGCTTCTTAAAGTAGGAGCAGGTTCTTTTAACCTTAAGCTAAAGGTGGGTTAAAATTTCTTTAACGACCCATTTTTCCTATTACTAAAAAATTATAAGGTTCACTATCATTTAATGCAGGGTGTAATAGAAAGGCATAATGCCTATAAAGTAATTTTATTTAAGGTAATAGAACTTACAGATACGTTGGTTACGTAAGCTCTCTGAAGTAGAGATATAGTATGAGTATCTCCGACACGAGTGAAGGCGCATGAATTGTATTGAAGTATTAATCTGGATTAAAAATAACGTTATTATTTACTATTTTTCCTATCTTTAATTGTACAGAAACCTGCAATCTGAGGAGACGAAGTGTCTAGAAACTTGCTTCTGTAGCGAGGAGCAAGTTTAACGATAAAATAAATAAGTTTCAAATGTGCACTGATTTCTTGTGTGTGCAACTGCAATATTATACAGACAAGAAAATAAATTTAAAATAGTTACAAGGGGTAGCCAATCAAATGATCTTGTGGGCCACTTTGGAAATGCATCATAACTCCGCGGGCTGTATATAAAATTATATATATCTCCATATTAGATTTAGACCAACTATAGACATTTTTTTGGAGTGAAAAATTGAAACATAATGAGTTATAATTATTTTGTATACTATTATTACATGTAAATGTATATAATAATGATACTAAACGCATATTGTAAAGAAATATATTATACTAAAAATGAAATATAAAAAAATATTTTGTAAAAGTATGATGAATCTCGCGGGCCGGAAATATACCCCTGATTTAATACATGCTATTAGACGGAGCTGTGGTTTATCTGCACTTTTGTTCGTAACAGGATATGCAAACGTTACATAAGATGGAGTTTTGTCGGTACTATCGAACTTTTTGATTGTCCGTTTAACGCTCGGGAACAGCCCAGCTCAGACATATATCGGTTCTCCATTGGTCCGGAAACCATTCTATGCGAACGTTGGGATCATACCTTAAAGAGGAAAAGTTTCTTTCCTTCTTACACATTGACTCCAATCCTCTACCTGCTGTATTAAGCGTCAACTAGCTATAAATATCTGATTAAAAGAAAGAAATTTTCCGTGTTCTGAGAGTCGTATTTTCTT
Organism: Vandiemenella viatica; assembly: GCA_031002005.1. NCBI lineage: Eukaryota > Metazoa > Arthropoda > Insecta > Orthoptera > Morabidae > Vandiemenella > Vandiemenella viatica. The sequence goes on along the minus strand of CM061919.1, from coordinate 87,625,647 downwards.
TATAGAAAACCACTGCATAGCTTAAGGATTCAAATGGGTCTATTAAACAAAATTTTCGTCTGTGTCAGTCTTTTTGCGGTTTATGTAGGTTCACTAAGGTTAATAACTGTTAGTTTCTTAAGCTATAAGGTCAAGGAAAAAAAACGTAAATAGTTGAACAAGTGTTTTAACTAAGTGTTTGCTTTATCGGTATGTGATAGTGTTAAGTAAGAACTACAGTGTTAGTAAATAAATCCTATTTTCTGCTTTAGTAAACGTGTTAGAACCAATATTGGAATTAAAATGAATGTGTAGCCAGTAAACTTAGGAATGTGTAATAGAATTTTTCAAACAAAAATGTGTTTACTTTCTTCCAGCATGTTATTTTGCAGAACGACTCACTAATTTTCAATGACGTATCATATTTATAGGTCTGAAACTACAGACTATGGCGTATATGCGAAAGAAAAACATTTCATTTAGTATAATCAGGAGATAAATACTCTAATAGAAATCTATAGTAATATTGAAAGTATGCAATTAACTCTGTCTGTTTGTTACGTTATCATGGGTAAGCGGCTTAACCGATCGTCATGAAATTTCAATAGGAAATCCAATTTGACTTCGGAAAGGACATAGCGTAGTTTTTATATATATATATATAAATGTATTTTGTCTCCTTAGTTTTTAATTCTATTTTTAAACATGTTGCAAATTGATTCTCTTCATGAGAAAGGTTCGATGATAGAATATATGGCTATGGCTTCCCCGTCATATTATACCGGTTTGGAAAAAATCTTTCTGTATCCAACTCTAGCAATTAAAATCTAAATCCATGCATAAAAAGTCGTGGGTTACAGCTAATAAAAGTATATACCTTCAGTTAGTTCACAAACTCGCAGTTGCACACTTGATGGAAACATACAACAGACTGGCCTGGCGTGATTAGGAGTGAAGTGATGCTATTTTTGATTGAGTCCAAATGGCTTCGGGCAGTATAGGCTGGTCGTATATGGAGGTCTTTAGACTTCCTACGTTTGCTTTTTCAGACTTACACACTATTTTCCATTGGTCCATCTATCCCGTGATCTCCCTTAAATCTCTCAGTTCTGTCCTGAACAGATAGATCCTTAACCGATTTACTCGCATGCTCAATCCGCAACATATCGAGTCTCGTTACACTAAATTTACTCCACTGTAGCTCTTTATCTCTGTGGCCTGAATTCTACTAGTATCTATTTCTTTCATCACCAATGCTACGAAATAGTATATCAGTTCTGGAAAAAGTAATCCTTTTACAGTTTTGAAACCTACACCCCATAACTTGCCAATTGGTGATATCCTTCCGATTTTTTTTATGCAATAATCTGTTTCATTCGCATAACTTAGTCAATTGACAGAATTTTATTTTTCCTTTTCTAGAGAACTGCACTGGGATTATTAAGACATTAGGTTATTATGATCACCCGCCCTTATTGGGTTGGTTGCGCCACCGTGATGGTGTGCGGCACTGCCACTGGGTTAGCTGCTTCGGGTCCTGATGGTGGAAGAAATTTTCATCATCAGGACTTGGCCGGAAATGGGGGGGGGGGGGGGAGAGGTGGCGGTACACTATTCTTAATCATGAGATTGTGCACCAAAGTTCTGTGTTTAGGTCCGAAACCTCTCCGCCGTGCCTTTGGAGCGAGGACACACGGAACTGTTGATAATAACTCGTTCCTCGGTTGCTTTCTGAAAAGTAGTCCAGAATGGGTCACATTCTCCCTTCTTCATCTCTCATTTCGTACAACATAAGCAACCTTCTACACTGAAGACACACACTACCGCAGTCATCTACACCTGCAAGAACATGTAAAACACACACTAGGGAAGGCAACAAGAAACCACCCAAATTCATCTTCCCAAGAGAGTTCCCACGGAGTGGTACGGTACATCCTCCACGGAAACCCACTACGCCCAGAATCGGGCATGATGTCATAAGAAGGTGTGTGATTAAGTTTATTGATATCAGTATACCTTCCTATTTGATTTTGAGTGATGGTTTGAGATTCCACTGCCGGGCTAAAACTGTTATTTATGTAGTCCTTCACGCAGACATTTAAAACAGTGGTAAAATTAAACATTCTGTTATGATTGCAGCTTCGATAACCCTAGTGCATAATTTACGAATATAGTTTCTCGTCCTGTCCTCATATGATGATACTGATTGTTAATTGTTGAATACGTAGGCTTCTGCGGTCGTTGTCAATGTTTTCTTGGTTCTCCCTGTAGAACCGCGTCGATTTTTTAAAACCTGACGTTCCAGTCATCTTGCTGCAGCAGGCCTCTGAGGAAAGCCACAGCGAGGTGGCTGAAACATCAGGTTTTAAGAAATCGACGCGACTCCACCTGGATAACAAAGAAAACAATAGATCGGTGCATTTTGCCGATTATAGTAAGTTGGCTGCCTCCCGAAGAAAATAAATAATGTTGATAAAGAATACTGCATACCTAATAAAAATTCTTGCCGTTTGCTTCCATTAGGTGAGCATAAAATTAAGGAAAGGCTTGATGATTTATCCATTTACCGGGAAAGAAACACTTGTTACAACAATAAACCTGTTAGCTCGGTTGATTTACCACACAGTTTTAATTCCCACGTCGTACATTTACATATATAACCACAGTTATGGCAACAATCGGCCTATTGGTTCGAGTCAGTTATTTCGCAGTTTTAATTCTCGCACCGTACGTTTACTATATAGTAGCTAAAAGCGAAGTTTATATCATATGCAATTAAAGAAATTAAATAATAATCATTAGAATTTTATTATTTAATCTTCACGAACTATCATAAAAATACGTTTTTTTTTTTTTTTTTTTTTTTTTTTTTTTTTTTTTTTTTTTGAATCGTCACGTTTATAATAAAACGCAATCCTTAAACATTTAAAATATCAATTTATTTATTTTGTTTTTAATCAGATACAAAATTTCTTATTCAAGTTTCTTTAACATAATTTAATTTTTAATATTACTAATTCTGTCATAAGAATATCTTCTATTTAAAGTTTTTAGGCTTTCTAAAGTTTTTACTCCCTATAACCCAACATATGTTATACCAACAGAAGTTTCTTTTTCTCCCATATCTACAGTAATTTTATCCAATGTTATATCTTGAGCTTTATGAATTGTGATTGCGGAAGCTAATTGTAATGGAATTTCTTTTCTTGAAAAAGTGATATTCCGTATTTTACAAAATTTAGTTGTCGGTGTAATCGGAACACAACCACTATTTTCATAACTTGAATGAAAATCATTTTCAAAACAATATATGCTAATAAAAATTATTACAATTTTTACAAACATAATGACTGATGACATATCTAGAGATGACTTTGAATTATTAGGGTGAAATAATTTACGTTCAATTTCATCTCTAGACGTACAATAGTTTTTTTCCAAACCACAAAAATCTAAAAATTGTCGACTAGTGTCTCTCGCCCTAATTTGACTGTAAGATTCTGAATTACAAAATTTGGAGACACATACGTCCAGATCGGAAAAATTTTAATGGGACATAACTGATGAATGATATTATATAGGTTTGCCAACACAGAAACAATGACAAAAGAATGAAAATGTCAGCATTGTACGATCGTTCATTAGGTATGAATTCATTGTGAAAAATATTTATTCGTTTTTGCGGTCCGAAAAGGAAAGTTTGAATTAGTATTTGAGATAGTTATGTACAATCTGCATTTATTTTCATACCAACATTTTCGTACTTTATTTTCATCTTAACGGAAAACTCCATTGGACAAAAGAATTAATTTTTCTTTCTAAAAAAACCTTTATTTACTTAAAGCGATGCAAACCTAACAATTAAATTATTGTTAGCCGTTTTAATACCTATTAACTGAACAATTACGTAAGTTCATTACAATATGCGGAACATTTGCCTGAAATAAATAATCAAAGAATTGAATTCTGGATCGCGTATCGAACCCATGTCCTATGTAATTTGAGAATCATAGAACGTGTGTAATATGAACCACAAACACAAGGGAAAAGGCACCAGATAAACGAAATGTCATCATACTAATTGAACTACTTACAAAAATTTAACTTCATTTCTGTTCAGAAATTTCCTAAAGTTTTCACTTGCTTTCACCTTCAAACATTTGTATACTACATACGGAACGTGTAACCTTATTGGAATGAATATTTACTGTTAACTAAACGAAATTCCCTACCAAATGATCTATACAATTTCTTGTAGAAAAAATACAGATAACGTACAGGCAACTGAACTAACTGTGGACGCCTATTATTTTTCTGTTTTCAGTAGACGAATTAAAGTTTTGCGTTAACGTTTCTGGATCGCGACTGTTTGAAGTGGCGTTAGGACAGGAAATATACATGTGCCCTACTCAACCTACAGTACAAATTTTGTTCGTCAGTTCCTCAAAAAAGTTATGAGCAGCAGTGATAGCCACTGTGCTTGCATTACAAAAAGTCAGTAGACTTGTTTGAAAGCTGAATAGTTACTAGTATTTCGCACGCATATAACAAAGAAACTGCTCCTGTTAAAGAAAATCGCCAAATACAAATAATCAGCTGTTATCACTTACCTCGATCTTAATCGTTTAGTAAAACTCGAATATCTTGATCTTAACTCGTCATTTCATTACATCAAAAAGCTATGACACTCAATTCTATAGCATTAACACTGACTATCGTGCTTTCTTGCACACTGAAGCACGCAGTTGACTGGCTGTGGTTGACTGTAGAACATTTTTAAATAATAGGACTCTACCAAGGACTGGGGGCAAGGAACGGGAAGGAATTCGGTCAAGGCCCTCTTGAAGGAAGCATCCCGGCCTGGAGTGAATTGGCGAAACCATGGAAAACCCAAATCTGGATGCCCGTACGGGGATTCGAAACAGCGTCCTTCCGAATGCGAGGCCATAGCGTTAACCGACAGGGTATTAGAGGTGAGAGAGGAACAATACAGAAAAATACGAAATATTTTTAGGATGATATGATGATGAAAACAGCTTTCGTTAAGTCACTTAACCGACAGAAATTAGTCGATATTTTAATAAGTGGCTCGGTGAACTTGGAGACGTAGCCATTATCTTCAGTTTGTCGAGGCGAATTCCAGGCGATTGCATTGTATAGTAAGATCTCTCGTTTTATCAAATATTTTATTGTTCTTGTGTTTGGCTTCATTAAACTTCCGGCCTGAATGCGTGTTTGGTTTGTTTCGGTTACGGGGAAACATATGTCTCCCGTTAAACATTTCTCAAAATCTTGTAGTGTTAATTTTGATTGTCATTCAGCTGTTCATAGTTTATAATTAAAATTATACAGTTATTTAAATAACTAAATAAGGGAGACAGTGGGATTTCTTTGTATAATTACAAAACCGCTGAGTCTACAATTACACAAGTCACAGATTTATTTACAAAGAATATTCAGCATATTCATATCGTCATTAATACAAAAAAATAAATTAATATCTCTCTTTCTGGAGCGTAAGTTCATTCTCAATAGTTCAGTTTGTGGCAACGTTTTTTAGATTAAAGTTTGAAGCGTACCGATTAGATATACCTTCCTTTTTTTCTTTAATTTTGATTTTGATTAAACTTAACATAGTCTATCAGTTAAATCATATAGTTATTTAAATAACTGATTAAGGAAAGGAGCTGGATGTTTTCGTATAATTACAAAACCGCTGCATCTAAATTTACACAAGTTACAGATTTATTTACAAAGAACATTCAACAACAATAAATAATCGATAATACAAAAAAATGATAGTATTATTTCTATTTCTGGAGAATAAGTTCTCAGGTCGGCATTGAACTTACAAACTACATTTTAGGTGAACAGTTTATTTGATTAACAAAATCTGCTTTCCTGCATCAATAGTTACAACTGTATGTGACTGTTGAAGGATATTCATCATAAATTGTTCTTCGTGTCTACGAAATTTTTGTTTCAAATGTTTTTATGATTTACATCATCCATCATTTGCGTATTTCTTAAAGGAAAATAAATAATTTGGAGACTTTGTTTCAAAACAAATTTGAAAGGCTACAAGATCGAATAGCAATAAAAAATACAAACAGAAAAAAAATTCCACGGGTCATGGAATCAAACTGAGGACCCCCGCTCAGGAACACACCGCCTCAACACGCAAGGTTAAACCAACGTTATTAACAAATTGTCTTCTGTAGCGGTATAACTCTTTTTGGCACAATTTTCACACCAATTTATTTTTGTTTTTTTTTTTTTGCAAAATTAATGATTCATGACACACGTAGAATTGACTTTGAATTAGTATGTTCAATTGCACGTCTTGAGGTGCAGCAGTTTTTTCAAAAAGTGTACCACAAAAGTTCACAAATCGTCGCCTGGTGTAATGGCTCGCTTCGCTTGCCCTAATAACATATGTCATATCGTTGTCAGCTTACAGTTGGAGAATTCCTTCCTTAGCCCATATTTTGATCGTTAATTTGTATTACTTACAGCCTAGCGAGCATTTACTGTCTAGTCCAGCTCCACCGCATTACTTCCCATCCTCTTCTGCTGTCCGATTCTGCTTCGCTTTACAACTGAACTGCATACCAGCTAACGTTAAAACTTCTCTGAGGACCGGCTTACACAATTCTAAATCAGAGAGTATATTTATAAGTAATCCGAAAACCTCAGAATGGAATGCAACAAATATAATCAGTAAATAAACAGATATCTATCGTACAAACACATATATTTCGCACATACTCCAAACTTCACATTGTTTAAGAGATGCTTACACTCTACTGTTTAAGAGAAATCCTCAGCGTTTGAAATTCTTGGAGAAGCTCGAACGCTGTCAGAATACACAGGTGTGAACTGAGCGTCTGCGCTGAATCTCGTAACCGATTTAATATCCTGGAGCGATGGAAGTTGTCGGAAGGAGCAAGTCTGTTGAAAGGAACAGCGACACGGACTGCAGTGCGACAGTTGAACTGAGGCGAAATGGTAGCTGAGGAGGATTTGTGTCGGTGCAGAAAGACAGTGGCGTCTCAAATATAGGAGGAGGCGGCCGAATCAAACAACTTCGATAGACCTCACTGAGCCCATGTTCTGAGTTTGAATCGTTGCACGGAAATAGCTTTACAAATATAACCTCTCAGGATCAATAAGTCAGTCCGCTCAGTAACAAAGTGTCCAACTACGAGCCATAAGCTTCAGGTTCGAAACTGCTTTCAGACCGGGATTTTTGAAGTCACTTAACATGACATATTTTTAATATTTATAATAAGATATAAATGCTCAGTGGCTCTAATTAGATATTAAACAGTAGGTCCTTGAGGAAAGGAACGGCCTGTTGTATGTTTTACACTGTATATGTATGCTTTAATGGCCCGAACGTTGATTACTTCCATAAGTATGCCAGTTTTCTCAATTAGTCCACCTTGGGGTTACCACAGATCAGTGACGTTGAGAGTGTTTATTAATACTGTCACTTGTAGCTGGTGAAACTGTGATGATGTTAGAAAAATATAAATGAGTGTCTTCTTAGGTTTATTGACAATTTAAAATTTGATGGTAATACTTCCCAATACATTCATGTTAAAGAGTCTGTTAAAGAAAGAAGTTACTCTGAAGCAAGCAAATACTAATATAAGCAATTCTAATTAACTTGAAAGTTACTTTCACACCAAGTGAATTAGGGAATAAAATCAACTGTTATTTTGTTATACATACATAAAAGATAAAAACTGTTGACAGTTGAAAAAAGTCTCCCATAGACTAGAACGTGTCTCCTGCTCTTCTAGAGGGAGTGTGGGAAGGAAGCTTGAACTAAATTCATTGGCTTCATAATGCGCACTGCGAAGTTTTAGCACCAGTATGGTGGGAGACTTAGTTCCCTCTGTTTTTTTTTTTTTTTACTTTACGCCTTGTCGACGTCGAGGTCATTAAAGGCGGGATGGGACTGCTGATAAATAACGGGAAGGAATTCGGCCATGGCCTTTTGAACGAGGCATCCCGTCATTTGCCTGGAGTGATTTGGGGAAACCATGGATGCCGGACGGGGATTCGGAACGGCGTCCTCCCGAATGCGCGGCCAGAGCGTTAATCGCTCACCCACCACGCTCTGTAGTTTCCTTGCGTATGTGAAAAACTAATGGGATAGGAAAATAAAAATATCGAGGAGCGGAAGCAGTGGGAAAATAGCTTATAAATGTGCATTACAGTGCCTGGGTTTTCACTTTTTCTCTCGTAAGTCGTGTGAAACCTTTTCTGACGTAGTTATGGATGCACGAAATTAACTAACAAATTTTGAACCAGGAGTGGTTTTTGGCGCTAGACGAATGGGACACTTCATTTCGGAAATTGGTGAACGCAACACACCTCATTCCAAACTGTCAATAATGTGCCATGAATATATTATTTCCGCCATTGCCACCCGCCATGGACAACGCCGTCTCAGATTGTGTCCTCTTTATGACCGAGATCAGCGAACTCAGCATCGGGATGTCAGTGTTGACAGAGAGGGAACACTGTGTCAAAGAATAGCAACAATCATTGTGGGACGTACACAGTGTAGACGAATCCGTGCGGATAATGCAAGCAAATTTGGCGTTGATATGATATGGCAGCAGAAGGCCGACGTGATTGCCTCTGCTAACAAAACGACATCCGTTTAAGCGTCTCTCCTGGGTTGCCGAACATAGCAGTTGGGCCAAGATGACTAGAAAATTGTTCCGTGGTAAGGTGAGTCACGATTCCAGTTGGTAAGAGCTGATGATAGGTTCCGAGTGTGCTGAGGACCATACTAGGCCATGGACCCAGGATGTCTTGTTGTTGCTGATGGCTCCAGCTATATACGAGCTATTTTTACATGTCATGAAATGGGATCTCTAGTCAAACTGAACTGACCATTGAATGTAAATGATTATGTTCAGCTATCTAAGCACCATTTGCACATCTTTTCATGGCCTTCATATTCCCAAACAACTGTGGACTTTTCCGGGACGCCGATGAGCAATATCACCAGGCTAAAATCATTACGATTGCTTTGAGGAACATTACGTGAAATTTGGCAACATAGATATGAATCAAATCGATCATATCTGGGATTGATCGTAAGGTTAGTACATGCACTACGTTCTGCACCGGCAACATTTTCTCAGTTATGGGCGGCTTCAGAGGAAGAATGGCTGAATATCTCGTCATGGGTCTCTCGACAACTTGAGCCAGTACCATGTCAGTCTCCTGCACTTCGCATGGCAAGAGGGGGTGACTCATGATTCTTGACACTTATGTGTATAATGCTACAGGAAAGCCTCCTATATTGCGGTATTACTGTTCACGTATTCACGCTGAGCAAGAAACTCAGTAGTGCATTTTATCTATGAAATACCTTGAAATACAAGATCGTTACAATGCTTTCTACGAGAGGAGCCAAGCAACCTTCAGGCTGTCGACTAATTTCAGCCTGTAGCCTAAAAGAATTTAGAATACTGCATGATTTTAAACATTATTTTCAAAAATGTAATCTTGTACGATTTTATTACTTATTGGCGTGAAACGGAAAGTTCAAATAACTAGATGAGTTTGTTGCGTATATGAAATTATAAAATTATAATTAACTATAAATTTATCAAAAAGCTTTTGTATATTATATTAATATGTCAAACCAGATATTAAAATGGTATATTTTACACATTGTAAGTTTCGTTTAATTATTACTTATATAATATCTAGTATCAATTAGATTACTAACACAACATTTATGAACATTATATTTGATTTGAATATTCATAAGTAATTAACGTTAAACAGTGGATTTTTTTTAAGTTCCATTGTGGAATTTTTATTTATGCCCCCAAAACAGAACACAACAATTTTATTTCAGACTTATCTCTTCTCAGTAAAATGATCCTTAAACTGCAACAAATCTTAGAAAATCAAATACTGAAGTTATACGTACATCAAAATTTATATTTATATGAGCACCAAGTATCACATTAGCAAGTTAAATACGCGTAATGTTTTGTTTGCACATAGCAATGAGAATAATATTTTACAAGTGTTTACAGGAGTAACAATATGAAATGATGAGAAGTTGACAACTTGCGTGAAGATTGTCTGAAAATCGTATTACTGTTATTCTGCGCTTGGTTCATGGCTGCTCGGAACAGGTAGTAGAGTCGGGTCTTGTTGTCATCAGTCTCATTCAGTGCGAGAGAAAATTTCATCACCATTTACACATGGTACTTTCTCCATGTAGTAATGCCAAGAGGTACCGTCTCGGCTCACTGAGATATTTAACATGCAACTATTTCGAGTTAATTTTATGCATATCAAATTACATAACTCTGTTCTCCGCTCGATGTACATCGACATATGCGTACTCCATCAGACAGCTAATATTTGTTATCGGGTCACTTTTTTTATCTGCTTAACGTCTCTCTAACAGCGAGGTCTTTAGAGACGGAAAGGATGGGGGAGGCAAGGAACGGGAAGGAATTCGACCATGGCCTTTTGAAGGAAGCATCCCGGCATTTGCCTGGAGTGATTTGGGAAACCATTGAAAACCCAAATCTGGATGTCCGGACGGGGATTCAAACCGCCGTCCTCCCGAATGCGAGGCGAGAACGCTAACCGTTACACCACCACGCTCGGTATATCGGGTCACGTCCGGTCGCTAGCTATACGACGAACAGAATCCCCTTCGTCCATTATATATGCTCACGTCCATCTGCTGTCGAAACCTCGAACAGAATCATGTCCATCTGATATCAATACAGAATCAATCTTTCATGGCCACTCCCCGCACTTATCCGTCCGTGCTTCCAGCTTCTTCGTTTGAATTCCTTCGGAACAATATTTATGGTTTTACCACTTCTCATTAGCACTCTTGGAGTACCTCATGGGAGTAACTTTCTCCGCGAAAAATCGTGCAACCATCCGCCCGGCTTGGTCAGACTACCGTACGGGTGCATTGTCCTCAGGTATGTTTCTGTTGATTCTATCGTCCAGACGTCACAGTTTCGGCGTCCACTAGCGTCCTGTAACGGCTTTCTGTAGCCCACGCTTGCTCGCCGAAATATTCCTTAATTTTGAACACTGATAGTTATTAAATGAATCTTATTATCAACGTACGTGCCGCCCAAGTAATTGTTCTCCTTCTTAATTAATTACTCCACACGTATTAATTGTCGATCGTGATAGGTTATTTAATAAAATGTTTGTTACGGTTTAATTAATTTTAATTGAGAAATTCAATGTGGACTGCCAATAGGTGGTTTACACAAATGGGAACTAGAAGCCTGAAAATGAACTTGTGCTTTTTTAAATTCTTCGTAAGGTGTATTTATTAAACGCGCTCTCCAAAGACTTATCAACACACAAAATTCAGTGCAAACTGGCTGTAGCAATATCGTAAGAATTCTCGTTGGCTATCACAAATTGAAAATGGGACTTGCAGAGTCATATAAGTATTGAAAAAAGGACCCGGATGTGACTGATGTAACAAGTCTTGAAATGATTGTAATAGTTCTTGGTCGAAAGTTCTGGAAATACTCGAGATATTTAATAATATCTCATCCTCAGTCTAAATAATTCAGTATTATTAAAAGATATTAAAACAATTGAAGAATTACGAATACTGATTAAAGCTTAATTATATTGATTAAGAAAATTAATATTAATAATTTAAAAATATTTGTGGTAATCTGAACACAATAAACAATTAATACGATGGTAAAAATGGCAAAATATGCTCAGACTATGCTTCCGCACCTTTATTAAACTTTACAGACAAACAATGACAAGCTTAGATCAATGTCATGTCACATCTTTTCACAGAAAGGCTGGAGTCATTACGCAGTATTCAAGTACACGTTAGTGATCGTGGAGGATCTACGAATTTTCTGAACGGGTGCAAAAACTGAGATTGCAGCCACCCTAAATGTCGCCACGATTTTCCTGCCCCCTTCCTCCCTCCTCTCCACCTAGATCGGGCACTGTTAGTGAAGCATCTATAACTATTCCACTGTATACGAACGTAAGTAATTAACATTGACAAAGCTTTAGTCTGAGTCTGATAAATTTCACAGTGCACAGCCTTCATCTATAACAATTACGGTTCATTTGATTCTTTAACATTGTCAATCAACAATCAATACTAATAAGAGGCTAGTTTGTTCATTCTGTCCATAGTGCTGTTATTACACGCGCTTGACAGAGATTCTTTCTCACCCTATCCAAAGATAACACTGTTTTAGACACCTACGAATAAAAGTTACATTGTTTTGTTTTTGCAAACATAAATAAAATCCACATTTCACTTATTAACTGTTTTTTTTGTTTATTTATATTTGTTAGTTTCGTAGTATTCTCAGTCCATAGATATGCCTATTATAGCAAGCAAAAATGTTTTCCTTAAATTTAAATTATTCGTATAAACAAAAATAAAATAATTCTTGGCTGTCCGGGTGGCGCCTTTGAAGAAGACCCCAGAATGAGGGTCGAAACGTCGGCTACGATGAACATGACGCGGCGCCACCCGGACAGCCAAGAATCAACTGACTCTGGCCGCGGAAGCCTACGATTACAAAAATAAAATAAGTTTATGCATTTCGTTAAAACCTGCATTTTAATTGTGCAATGGAACGAAGTGCAACCAAAAATATTACATCATTACAAAATCAGTATTAAGAGCATTGTTTAAAAACAGTTTTTTTCAGCTCGGAAAGTGTAAAGAAATGAATTGCTTGAACACTTAGACAAAGCAGTCATTTTTGACAGACTTAGAAGTAGTTTTATATTTACGATGCGGTATGCTGTATTTTACGTTCCCTGAGAGAAATCAGTTCAGTCCTATGTATTTCTTGAGAGTGTTTGGTGTGTTTATTTGCATACACACAAAGAACTAAAGCGTCAGAACTTCGACGATATCTGTTAGACGCAGACAGCTTACACAGTTCAGTACTTCCTTTCGGAATGATGCATAGGACGATAATGTCATATTTACGCGTTGCATCGCTTCTGTAATCACACAACGGGCACAACTGCCTGTTTACTGCTGGATTAATCAATCCACTGCGTGCATGCATAATGCTACAATTTCATTTTATGGCTGAACTGACGGAATATCGTAAAGCCAGTATGTATGTTCAACTACGCATCTCCCTCAAAGAGATATCTATAAATTCCCATTCGCTATAAAGGAATATGAATAAATTACTTAACATCGGTTAATTCATTCATTCCTGACACTTCTTTTTACAAAGTGACGAATTAGTCTACAGTATCAAAATTAAAAATACTTTGACATGTATAGTTCGTTGAGCATATATGGAACTGCATGTAATGTTAACTGATCTGTGCGATAAAACAACTTCAATGAGATTGTTGAGAAATAACTATAAAAACAAGCTCATAGCAAATTCACAAGGAATTTCCAGAGTACGTGATATTAATTCCTATAGAACCTGGAAGGTGAGCGGGAACTCTTGAATTAAATCGCTGTCCGATTATCAAGATTTCGGTTTACCATGGTGCCTCAAATCTCTGCATCCAAGTAGTGGGATAGTTCCTTCAAAAGACCATGGTCGAACGCTTTCCCGTTCGATGCCCCCAATTCTCCCTCTACTTCTTCAGGTAAGTTTATAAATTATTTCATACTACGTAACAACGTAATATTTGTATATCTATATACTCTTTCTCTGCTCATGTGTTTTTGAAATAGGTCTGAATAGTTCATGAAGATGCATGTATGTCATAGAAGTGACGTAAGTGTTTTCATTATAAACTCGATATAACAGCGCCAGTACAAGTAGCCAAATTATCCCAGATAACGATATTCAGCAGTTCTTATACAGTTGCTTTAGCTAATTAGATTCTGGTGGTTACTTTTGTGTATTAAACCGACAAAGTATAGCAGAAGTTAGTATACCAGTCACAAGTGTTCTGCAACTTGAATTTTTCGTACTTCCAGGAAAATTATTCTCTAAGCACACTAATAAAGAAACCCAAGTTCAAGAGTCTCAACTTTTGATGGCAGTAGCCTCAGAATTGAAATTCGTTCTGGTTCCTTCCGTAACGAAGAAATTGTCTTTACAGCCTAAATAATAACCATTCAGCATTTCACAGGCACCATTCATTCGTTCTTGAAAGCGACATACTGTTACCTTCTATAATTTTATTTGATAGTTTCTAATAGATTTCACGTAAATTTAAGGGAAACGTCTCCTAGATATTAGTCAGTTAATTGGTTTCTCAGAAGGATTACTTTACACTTACAGTCGTGTTTCATTAACTGATATTGTTCATATCTTTTTATGGGGAGATAAGCCAAACTGCCTAGTGCAAACTGAACATTACTGATCAGGGATACCAATACGTGTCAATTTGTAGCCTGAGAATTCTGAGATTTCGTGTAAGTGAAACACTTGCAATAGTAGGTTTGCATTATACATCGAAAATCACTGCAGATTCAATGTACTATGTGAAAAGAAAAATCTGTATTGTTTTTCATCTTTTAAAATGATAATTTCTATGAAGCAGGCGATAAATAGTCTTTTAGATCCACAGTTGACAACTGAGAACTAATTACATACCTGGTACCAACGGCGAAAATGCTAAAAAAAATTTCGAAGCGAAACAAAAATTCCTCTGATTAGATTTTTTTTTTCTGCGGTGTATATGCCCTTCGTCGACATTTAGATAGTGAGAAGGGGTAGAGGACTGGGGACAAGAAATGGGAAGGACTTCAGGCATTGCCTTTTCGAAGTAACCAATTCGGGATTTGTCTCGAGTGTTTTCGGAAAATCAAGGAAAACCGAAATCTGGATGGCCAGACAGGAGATTCGAATACGCGTCCTCCCAAATGCATGGCCTGAGAACTAGACTCTTCTCAAGCGATTTCATGGTAATCTACAGTTAGGTAAGCTAGATTACGAGTTCTTACATGTATCTTGTATGTGTGAAAATCTGTTCCAGCAAAATATAAAATAAAAATTAAAATAACCAACAAGCACAGACAAAATTACAGATAGGGGAAGAATACCACTTGGGGGAGGAAAGAAATCTAGAAACAAAAAACTGAAACAAAAGGAACAAGAAAAGCAGAAAACAATAAACAATCAAATATACCAAAAGAAACTTTTAGAAATCCAGCAAAAGTATTACGAATTTTTAAATTGATGATGATACTACTACGTTAATTTGTCGTCATCAGCGTGTGATATGAATAAACCATTTATATAAATAATATCAATTATTGGACTATGTCCAACAAATTTTGAAACAGAACTTCACAAGCGCAAACCAATAACAAAACCATTGGTTTCAGCTGCAGAAGAAGTAATCTCATAAATGATTCGTTACGGCATCGAAAAATTCAACGCAGATTTGATGGTAACTACTGTGTAACGTACGCCTAGCCTAATTCACCTGCCCATATCTGATGCCATCCCGTAAGCTGTTTCACGATTACTGCTGCGGGGTGTAATGGCAGCAGCGGAATTACTTGGGGTGGTGGCACGGAAGCAGGAATCATCCGCGCCTATCGCGAAACCTAATTTGTCGATTATTGGCTGTCGAAGCGTCGCGTCGCGTCGAACTGTGCAGAGGTAAAAGCGGGGGATTACTGCACAGATACCTAACATGGGCACCTAAGTATAAACCTGGCAGCATATTACGTCATAAACGACTTCTGCTATACACAGGAAAACATACATGTTGTAAACACCTGAAATACAGAACAAGTCAACAATAGCTGCTTTACAAAGAAACCTGTTGGACATTTCGTTAAGTATTGTCACTGTTAAGATATTGTTAATTAAATAAACTTACTTGTTGGCAGAATTAAATGCAGTCTTCAGTTCAAAAATTCCATAACTCGATTTATTTTTATATTACTCTATAACCAGAAACCACTTAACATTTGCTGAGCATTTATTATACCATAACTATACACCTACCATTATATAGACAGAGACGAAAATATTAAAGATATACATCCATAATTGGTTGCTTACTGTTCAAGCAATAAACTATGTACACAAATCAATGGGAAAAATAGGATTCATGAGACATTAAAACTAAAACAGCAAATCACAAACAGCAATTAGATCACTTTGGCTGAGACAGATTTTTTTTAACATACTATGAACACAGACATAATAACATAAATAATAAAAATTAGGTTAGCGCCACAGTGGACATAAACAAAACATTACACTATAAACTAAAAAATCACTTGGTGCAGTCGCACAAGTTTTGACGAATAAAAAACAATAATAATTAAGTGAAGATCATAATAAAATAAGCAGCTAAATGCTGTACTTCAATATTAAACACAGTTCCTTAGACGTTCTAAAAGTACTGTTCCGAACCGACATGTGGAGGTTACAGCTATGTCAGTAAGTAAAGTAAATATACACAGTGATTTCCGTCGCGTACATGTATTTGAATTGTCCACAATAACAGTCGCACAGTAACTGACGATGCCCTATACCACAAGTGTGGAATGTTTCTGATGAATAAACATGAATCAAAAACAGTTGCAAATTCGGCATTAATGTTAAAAAAACATATATAGTCACCGTTAGTTCACAATTTGCTTTATATTATTGAATATTGTTCTGGTTTACGCTTAAAGCTAGAAACAAAACACTTTTCATGAATACAGAAATTAAGCTTTGAATACAAACACAATATGCAAGAATAAAAGACAACTCAAACACTTAATTAGGAATCTGGTAACACTCAAGAAACAAAACTATTAAAAAATGTTTAAGGGTTTTGTGTAACTTCATTCATTTAGGTAGTTACAGTGGCAATTCGAGTGTACTAGGAAGTCAACCTCTGTTAGTATCGCGTTCTAAAAAAGAATGGCACAGGATCTCAATCTTAGGAGTACGCCAAGAATTAACTAGCTGAATACCTGACGACAGGGCATACGAAATTTTCAATTTAGATGCGTGGCTACAGACAGTTTAAGATTATGGAAGTTCTGGAATAGTTGTATTGCTTGTTTATTTGACAGAGGCTCATATTCTATCCTCACTCCGTTGTCATTTTTCCTATTATTGTTCTGATTTTACGCCTCGTCGACTTAGTGGTCATTAGAGTACTGGGGGAGAAGAAAATAAAGGAATTCGGCCATGGCCTTTTGAAGGAACCATCCCGGCATTCGCTTGGCGTGACCATGGAAAATTCAAATTTGGATGGCCGGACGGGTTCAGAGCGATACCGACAGCGGTCAGCTCGGAGAGGTAGGAAAGGAGGGGTTGTTGAGGCGAGGAGCCGCCAGTTGTGGGTGAATCAGATATAGCAATGCTAATTCCTAATGGATGGGCACTTCACTGTTGATTCCAGAACACTTGTCGTTGAATGACTTTATGTGCATTAATCCAGACACTTCAGCCCCACTCAGCTTTGTCCAAACGTAATGCGTATCGATTTGAGCCTCGTCTTATAAATTTCGATCGTGCCTCGGTTATCTTTCCGTAAAATACACGTTACCATCTATTTTAATAAAAGTAATATGAAGTTAATCGCCGAGTCAAGTAGTACCGAAAGAAGCTCCAGTCGTTCTAAGTATGTTAAGTAACAAAGTAATTTATCTCAGTAGAATTCAAACCGAAAGAGCCACCAGTCAATGTGAATACATTATAATGCAATAATTACAAAAATACGATAATATTGTGAGAAAAGAAAACAACAATATAACTTTTTTTCAAAAAACAAAACATGTTATTTGCCCCTGGAACGGGGTGGTAATAACAAGTTAATTAAAAAAAAAAAAAAAGTTAAAAATTATTGGAAATGCAGAAAAAAAAATAGTTTTAAGTGACTATAAAGATTTAACTGCAGTTTTCATTTATTGTGTCGATTTCTTAAGCCTGTTCACAACATTCACACCCTAGGACAGCCTTATCATATTCGCTGTCTATTACAGCACAGGAGTTACGTGCCCACTTTTCGCACATGTAACAAGAGATTCAACCTTCAACTGACTTTAAGTAAATTTCACCGCAATATAAACATGCACAATCAAAACCATCCTCAGAATCACTGTCATTAGGTTTGGCTTTTGTCTGGGCTTCTTTTTTTCCATTTACCCAGGCACTTTCTATTGTTTTTTCCTTTCTTGATTTCACTCTCTTCCTTAAACAGTTTTATCGTTGCTTTTTTTCCTTTGGCAAAAGTTCTTTTTCTCTTTTTCCTTAATAGAGGCTTCTAACTTTTTTTTGTATGGGTTACTGCAAAGATAGCGGTCTTCCCCCTCTTCAGAAATGAAGAGACTCTGTTGTCAGCTGTCATCCAATTTGTTGATAATTGCAATTATGGGATTGCTAAAAACGATCTCTTAGTAAAAACATTGCGGGGCAGAATGGGGTACTTCCCCATTCCGCCCCAAAGACACGATTTAGGTTATGGAGGTAAGGTCACTCGAGAAAGATATGTAAACAAACGTTTAATTACACGAAACTAAAGAAAATTAAACGTACTTCAAGCATGTGATAATTATAGTTATAATGGAAACAAATATGTATAGCTCACCTTAGTTAATAAATCATTAAAAATTACCCCGTTCTACCCAGGGTTCCCCTATATAAAGTTTAAAGTATAATATTTTGCTGGGGAGGGCGCTAAGAACGCTTAACCGTGGCTCGAGAATCCTACCACCGGGCCTGCTGATACCGAACTAAGTAAATTGGACTGGTTCGGAAGTAAGGGTTTAGCATCACAAAACGAAAGTGGCCGGAAATACTAAACCGAGAGAAAAATACTGGGGCAGACGGCAATAAGACGGGGAGGCCTCAGTGCTCCACTGATCGGTCCCAACCAATTACGAGCCGGCAGGACCACGGCGCCGCCAATCAGGAGACAGGACGGCAATGACCGTGGCGCGGAGCGCGACCGGAAATCAGATTGTGACCGCGACGTGATGCGGGAGGGGGTTAGCCCGAGGCGGGCGCCAGCAGTAAAACGAAACTGCCTAGGGCGGAGTGGGGGAGTCACGCCCGCCAGGGGCAATGAAATTACAATTAGAGCGCCGTTAATATCAATCAGGCGGGGAGGAGGGTGCAGCAAGCAGATGTCGCTCGATACAGCCAGCACGAGCCGGCTTCATTGGCGATTACTGTAACGAACAGTAGTGTAACAGGTAAAGCCGATCACACGACTGCTTAGAAAACAGATGGAGAACATCCGTTCCGTACGAACAGAACTGAATAGTTAGTAAGGTCTGGGCATAAAATTCCGGGCAGTTCCCAGTAAAAAAAAATTTGTGGACCAGGTGTCCTTGTTTTACAACGACAAACGTAATCTGAAATACAATATTCGTTTTTTTTTTTTTTTTTTTTTTTTTTTTTTTTTTTTTTTAACCAAAGACACTATGTACTTGTGCAAATTTGATTTCTGCAACTTATTTCGTTTACAAGACTGATCCAGCAACATATCTCTCAACAGCATCCTTGAGCGTGATAAATACTAATACAAAGTCAGCTTGGTCATCGTGTCCATCACGCTGTGACGTCAACCACCCGACCTTCGCTGGCGGGCTAACACCGGCCGGAGATATTGTTACTCTTTGTCCATAGATTTTGCCACTATAGCAGATTACTAAGTTGGGTTACGTATTTATCTTTTTCTAGTGCTTTAGTATTTTTCACATTTAAATCAAAATTTGATGCCAACCGTAAAGGTATGCGTTTCCTTTTAATGTACTTGTTAATTGTACAGAAGATTATGAAATGGAACGAGGATAAGCCAAAATATATACTATATTACGTAATTACAAATTCAAGGGTATGAGTGTCATTTAATAACAATTCTAAGGAGTTGAAATTAATTGCCAGAACATTGTCGTGCTGAGAGTTGAGTGAAGCTATGACACTGAATCGCTTAAAAGTTTGATTTCTGATACGGTATGGCTAGTTTTAGTACTGTCTTCTGGTTCGTGGTTAAGTTTTAAATGCGTATCAACCATCAGAGTGGTCTTCGTCTTCAGCTCCCAGTCCATTCTGGATGTCTTGGCTGTCTTGTCTTTGTTTGTTGACGCTTAGAGTAACTCCGTATTTGTCTTGGCGGTCTAGATTATCAGATTTTTTAGCCAGGAAGTTCTTCTTAAAGTAATATGTGGCTACAAAATCAATATACTGATTGAACCAGCTGCATTCACTAACTTACTTTTTTATCTGCTTAACGTCTCTCTAACAGTGAGGTCTTTAGAGACGGGAAAGGACGGGGGGAGGGGGGGCAAGGAATGGGAAGGAATTCGGCCATTGCCTTTTGAAGGAAGCATCCCGGCATTTGCCTGGAGTGATTTGGGAAACCATGGAAAACCCAAATCTGGATGCCTGGACGGGGATTCGAACCGCCGTCCTCCCGATTGCGAGGCCACAACGCTAGCCGTTACACCACCACGCTCGGTCACTAACTTAATAATAACAGATCAAGCGTGGTGGATGAGTGAAAACTCTCTGACCTCGCAATCCATATTTGTGTTTTCCATGGTTACCCCAAATCACTCCAGGTGAATGCCGGGATGGTTCCTTCGAAATTCCATGGTCCATGTCCAAATTTCTTCCCGTTCCTTACCGTCTAGTCATTTCTCGCCTCTGATGACCTCGACGTCGACGAGGCGTCAAAAAATAAACAGAAAAGGAAACCGAGCTTGGTGGGTGATCAGAAACGTTCAAGTATGGCATATAAAGCTACGTTTGTTCGATCCTCAGTTCTGATATCCAAATTTTGGTTTTTCTTAGTTTCCTGATATCACTTCGGGTGAATTACAGTATAATTCTATCGGAAGGCCACGGCTTTTTTCCTTCTCACAATTCTTTTCCGGTTCCAGTGACTTCACTGCCGATGAGACATTTTTTTTTAAAAAAAAAAATCTATGAGTATAAAGAAGCCATAACGCATTTAGCCACTGGGAATAGTATTCTGCGCCTCTCGGCTATATTGTCCTAGAAAACAACATTTACCCGGAATTTAAACAGGCAAAGTAATAAAGGCACAGGTGAAATGAGAGAAAAATCTAAAACAACTTCATAATGTGCACCGCTGACTGTTTTAAAATACAAGACATTTCGACTGCTGGTTCTGCCTTCTTTTTCATCTATACTAGTCGACAAACTAATATCTTCTGAGGAAGTAAACTGGAAGTACTCCCCTCAACACGAAATGCTTGGTAAGCCTCCCATCTTACATCTGCTATCAGGTGGTAAAAATTGCAGTACTTAAATATTTTGCCATGCATTTTCAATTGACAACTGATCTGAACTGAAATTATTGCATCAACATTTCATGCATGGGGTTGCAAGGCTCGGTAGTTAGAGTTTTTCTGCTTCTTCACTGGTGAGTCTTATATGAAAATCACTGACGGCCGATGGATATTACTTGTCACCGTATTTGGATTCCGATTTTTCAGGGCCCACTAAAATGAACTGCCATTCAAACGACAGAAATGAACTCGATCGAAATCGACAAACTGTCAATAACGACCTGTCGCAACAAATCCGGCAGCAGCTCTGCAACTGACAATAATTGTTAGCCACTCTGCCCTTTCAATGTCACATGGTGGAGGAAGTCGGGCCAAAAATAACACAAATATCACATTTAGATACCAAACAGAAGGACATCCAGAAAGTGTATGAGAAAGATCTGAAAAGTTCTCACCTTGAATTCTAAATAGGGCTGCTCTACTGAAAAATAAATTTAAGGACTTATAAAAATCGTAATTTTACGAAATTTCATCTTCCTCAGTTCCCTCAAGGCGTTGAAATCTATGGTCGAGGTGAATAATTATTCGGACTACCCTCTAATGATCATAATTTCAGAACGTACGTAACAATATACACAAATGCTAGACGGATATTGCCAATATTGCTCATAAACCACACATTTCACAAACAAAAATAAATTTGCTATTATTACTACTCGGCGATTCACTAAAAGTGGACTGAATTTATCATATAGAACTCAATAACTTACACGTTTCGCATGCAGATGGCAGCACATAAATTATTCCTTTAGTTCTAACAAACGCGGTTCGAATTCGGACAGCATTCACGTCATTTCCTCTCCGTCACCCTCCCCCCATTTTCCTCTTATGATTCACACTGACCATCTGTATACAACAGGGGGATCGAAGGAAAGAAATGCTGGGATCAGGTCAAATCATGATGGACTCAAAAGAAGTTTCTCTCAGGATTGTCAGAATCACCTGATAGTAAATATTCTGGTTCATCTGAAGATATAATACTCATTATCGTGGAACGGACAGAATATGACAAACACAGAAAAAAATTCTGCGGAAAGATTAAGGCACCCCAGCAATAAACTGAAAGGTTATGATACTCCCTAACGCTAATAGCGGACATGTAAATGAAAGTATTACGTACGTGTGTTGCTAAATCTAAAAGGCAAATTTAGACAGAAGTAATTAGATGGTTTAAAATTATGTTTCTCCTATACTGTATATGTTTAGATCGATACGCAGTAGCTGTGTAATATCAGAAAGTTATGATAATAGACATAAACTATTTTGATAAATTTTGTTTTCCGAATTTTGTGTTGCAAGTGTTTGTATTATATTATAATTGTTTGTAATGTGTTTGATGCTAAATAATGTGATTTTAATGATGGATACATAAGTAATTGTGATTTTATGTAATATTTCTGATGCAAAATAATGTACCCTGCTAGGTAATATCAAAACTGGTAAAAGCGTAAGACCATGAACAAAAATAAAAAATGGGAGTGATCATCAATTCTACTGTTTTTGCGAAATTTCTATTCTTGAAAAGTTTCATACGTAAATAACAGTTCCTAGGCCTGTTGTTTCTGAAACGGTGTGAGGATTTTTTCAATATTTACCCTGTCAAATGCATGGAATTCTCATATATTCTGAAATGGATATACTGAAAACTAAACTCTAAGATAGGACTGAGCGTGGTGGGTGAGCAGTTAAACGCTCTGGCCTCGCATTCGGGAGGACGCGGGTTCGAATCCCCGTCCGGGCATCCAGATTTGGGTTTCCCATTGTACCCCCAAATCAGTCCAGGCGAATTCCGGGATGCTTCCTTCAATATGTCCATGGCCAAATTCCTTCCCGTTCCTTGTCCCCAGCCCTATCCCGCCTCTAATAACCTCGACGTCGACGAGGCGTAAAGCTAGGAGTAAAAAAAAATCCGAGTTAGAAAACGCTTCAGTTTAGTATTCCATGATGTGATGACATTGCTGTGTAGTTGAGATTTTGAATATACCTCTCCCATCCCAAACTATTCCACATAAATCGGACATTGTAGTACATGAACAGTTTTACAGAAACACACTTTTAACATCAAATAATTAACCTCACTGTGCATGTCACAGAGAGTGAGATGATATATCACCCGCGGGAGTTCAAATCTATGGACCGACGTAGGATTCGCGGATATATATTTTTTCCCCACCGGACGGAAGTCGTGTTGGGTGTGTCGCCGGTTCCGGGTCCATTCGAGGCGTGGTAGTTCACTATTTGTACTTCCGCGGCGCCACCAGCGCGCGGGGAGCGGTAATTTCGGAGTTTGACGCTAAAGCGGACGTGGAGGTCGTTTCTTTTTGATTCATGGCCCGGACCGGCATTTCTCATTAACGTCTCTCCGAAACGACTGAGCCAACTTCTGCACATTCGTTACTAAAAAAATAAAAAGAGGAAACGTCGAAATTAATCCAGAGGGCCCTGCATACTTAATCATGAATTACTGAATAGAATTAGCTTTCATATCGCATTACAGTACATGAAAACCTGCAGTAACAGTGAATTAATGTGACAAATAAATCACTCCGGATATTACTTTAAACTGTCCATTCCGCAATTCTGAAGGTCTAATGATTCGTGCCAGTTATAAAACTGTACCATTTCCATAAAGCATTCTCAACATGTCTTCTATTACACAGTAAAGATACAGCAGTTGCTTTCAAACTGTAACTGTCCTCACTTCCCAATGTATACAAACCAAATTTGCATTTTTATTTGTTGAATTTTTATACATTCATAACTATTTCTCGCATTTTTAGTAGACTACTCGGTTGCTACAAATTTTTTGACTGAAAATTGTTAATATCGCAAGCAAATAATTGTATACTGTAGATGGGATGTGAGAGTAGGAACAGGAGACCTCTGTAAAGGATTGACCGTGGTTATAGTGGTCGTTTACTTTGTGGGCGTTTTATGATGTTATTAAATTGAGCAACTATAAAGTGGGCAGATTATTTCCTTATAGAATTATATTAAATTCGTCGGTCTGACACCAGGCGAGTTTAAGTGACGCAGAATCACCAACTGCGTTATTTAGTAAACAATGAAGGCTAACATTACTCTCAGCAAATAGATAAAATATGTACTTCATACCATGTGGACATATTACTCACATCATATACACTACACTTGAAACAACTGGGTAACTTACTCTAACGACTGATAAATGATTTGTGAACACCAGCAGAACGGATTTAATGAGAGTATTTATTCATTAAGTGACAAGATTAGATACGTCTACATATGCAACTAAGTTATGACGGGAGGAATAACACGTACAGTAGGCCGCCGATTTACCAACGCGGTATTGAACAGTAATTGAACTGTATTCTTCAGACGTGAGATACTGATTTAACTGTAGCGTGTCTTGTAAACAATGATAACCATTTAGTCTGTGAATAACCGATTAGACCCCAACGCCAACATTATTAAAGTTTTGATACCAGAGACTTGTAGTTGTAAGTTAAACTATGAAGTTAGGTATGCATTATAATTCTGGAATTTAAGTTAGACGAGCTATAGAACAGAACGAAATACTAATACTGCAAGAAGAATAGAACAAACTGAGTCCAACTGCCATGCGGCAGCAGACCGGCTCGTAAATTCTTACCCTGCTACATCTTGTCAGTCTGCAGAGAGCGAGGCAAGATGGCGTCTTCCTTTAAATACTATCAAGTTACTGACGCTTGCTATGCCATTGCGAGTGGAATGTGCAAATCAGCACTTGATACCGCATCAGCTGTGCGCTTAAGTGGAGCAGCTCTCTCGAATGTTCACGAATCAATCTTACAACATTTATACTCACACTCATAATAATATTTGGACCTTTACACCTCCTAAACCATTTTCATTTCGAACTTACATGGACCTATTTTTTTACACATGTATATATACTTATCAAACCTACCAATTGTTATCAGCACGTAATTACACCTCATAACACGGTCATTAAGTCTATTATATAGCAACGTCGCTCTCTTTGATGAAAGCTGGAAACGTATTTTACTATAGTGACAATGGACTCATATCCTCATATTCTGGAATGGGGTATATGCATGTATTATTTTTCTAATAAATTATATACATTGCTATATAACTGTAAAAAATATAACATTGATAAAAAGTATTAAAATTTAACATCAAAATAAACAGTTTAAAACAACAATCGGATTCTGGCGATTTAAACGCTGACAGCTACTATGTTGACATCTTCTATATCGTGGCGTGTTTTATTCGAAAAATTTTATAACTAATTTCGACATGGAAGGAGGTGAAAATCCATTTTATAAATACTGTGTGTGCCTATGTGCCGAAATAAGAAATGCATTTGATGAAATGTATTTTCATGTCCTGCGAGTTTCAAACGTAAGGAAAAAGTGGTATAAAGCTATGAGAAGAGATAATGTATCTTGTTGTTTATATTTTGTGAACATCATTTTAATCTAAGTACATAGTTTTTAATGTTCTTATGTTACATTTGTTAACATACATAAAATTTCAGTACCTATTCAAAATATAATCATAACTTAGTTTACAAAAGTTTCGCAGATATGTTTTTCATATCATTTCTTGATCAAAAGCAATTAAGAAACTTTTTAAAGCTCACAAAGGAGACCATCGGACATATTAAGAAAGGATTTCAGACTCCTGCATGTATGTTGAATTGTACACACGGTGCAGGTGGTGAGGTAAGGCATAAGGTTTTCAGACCCCTGTTCAAATCCCCACAGTTTCAAATATCGTCATCTTCAGAAACTGTTGAGTATGAATTTTTTATTTTATTTAAGTTTGATTTACATACTTATATTAAAGCGATTTTCGGTAAAAAAAAAGCGGTGTTATTTCGTTTAAGTATTATTTCACGCAATAAATGTATGTAAATGAAGTTTTAATAAAATATAAAAATATGCTCAACAATTTCTGAAGACAAAAATAAATAAAAATATTTGGTACTACCGGGATTTGAACCCGTGCCGTAAAATTAAGTGATCGACACCTTACCGCCTATACCACGATGACCCTTGACTTCTTACCGTACAGGGTGTATACACTTCAAAATGCGTTCTTAACATATATAATGGAGCCCCTATCAGTCACGACCTATTGGTGAAATGCTTTTCTGCTACTTTTTTGTGTTAATAGCTTCGAAGCCTGTCAAAAACGATTGGTTGGACGGAGTTCTCTTGTAGGTCATTTGTTTACCATTCATTAACTTAAGAAATGGAGTACTCATCCTGTTCCGGGGGTGCATTTGAACCTACCATCGAACTCTGCTAATATACTAGAGTTATATTTGAATTACATGTATATTTCTCGTAGTCAGAAATTTCATTGCCAGTTATTTTGGCGTGTCCCTTGATTCACATTAGAATTATCTAATGCCTAACTAAAGTACTAAAAGCATAAAATTATTTAAATATCTATCACTCTAATTAGCTTGCATCTTTCACTCTTCTGACCTCAGCGCCTGTAAAATCACGATTTGGTGCAAAATACGTTAACATCATAAAAAAAAACATCTGTTTGGGAGATTATCTGACTGTGTTTTTACATACTCGCTTTCAGTCATTATTCATTGCATGAGTGTTCTCTCAAGAAGGCACCAGTTATGCTAATAAATTACGATAAGACACCTGGTAACTACGCATTCGTGACAGTATAAACGTCAATTTTGACGTCACGATTAGATTCGACCAATAGCGTTGCGTATTGCAAAGTTTCCTTTGAATTTTTAACTTTTGATTAGTTAAAATCAATAAATAAAAAACGAATAAATAGAAAAACTTACAGCAACAAAGCTTTCAAATAAAAATACTAGATCTACATTTGCATTACGTCAATATTCCCTACCATCAAATTTCTACCTGGTCCTTGAAATATTCATGGCTTTTAGAAAGTTTAGTCTATACTCTCTTATAGACATGAACGAGTACTGCATCGATTTTATGTGAACAATTTTTACTAATTTGTTATCTGTAATGATATGTTTATCTCGATTGTAACTAAATTTTTCATATTCTGCCTGCGGACCAAATGGCCCATCTTCGCGGTCACAGGTCAAGATTCACTGACTTATAACAAAGTCAGGACTGCAACAACGTAGCTCACTTAGGTCACTACTCTTTATTTACTCATTAATTTAATTTCATTGCACCGAAGGACATGTTCGGGTTGCAGTTTTCTTGCACGTAAATTTTCATAATTCTTGATTTTTATCTTCAGGTGGAGTGTACATTCTCTAACCAACTACTATTAAAATAAATCTGACTAAAAACACAATTAATCTCGAAAAATTGTAATGAAATGTCTGTGCATAAAATTTATAAACTCCTTATACAGAAACAACCTGCGAAAGATACAAAATCTGTTGTGAATGTGTTCATACAGTGACAGATATAAAATTACAGTGACTATCTTTGCTGTATGTTCTTGCATCGAGCAAAAAGCAATGAACAGATTTTAAAGAAATTGCATTTAGAGACAGCTCATGTCATTGGTTAGAATATAGGATACTTTTAATCCAGGTTATTAGTCTAACGTACTTTCCATTGACACAAAACCAAAAGCCGTAAATTTGGAATTTTTGTTTCTCTGAAGGCGTATCAAGCAAACATTAATGGATGGATGCTAACTAAATTGCATTTTTTTCCGGTCATCTCAAATCCCTTCCTATCTTTGACTAAACTTTTCATCTCAACATTCCTCTAACAATCTATGTCTTCACTCATCTTTTACATATATTTTAATCTCTGCTTTTCTCAACAGTTCTTACCTTTGTTTGTTCTCTCGTTTATCAAATTAACAACCAGGATCCTGTCCCTTTTTTCTGTTAGACTCTTCCACAAACTTCTTTCCTCACCCATCATATCCAAAACTCGTTCATTTCGTACTTTGTCTGTCCACTTAATTTTCAACATTCTTCTGTAGCACCACATTTCAAATATTTCAATTTTTTTTTTCTCGTATTCCTGAAGTCCCTGTTTTGCTACCATAAAGTGCTGTGCTCCACACATAGAGTTTTAAAAAGTTCTTTCTGAGTCTTAGAACGTTATTTGATACTAAAATGTTTCTCTTTTTCATGAACGCTCTTTTTGCTAGTTCTATTCGGCTTTTAAAATCACTATCGCTTCTGCCATCAGTTCTAATTTTACTTGCCAAGTAGGGGAATTCAATTATTTCTTCTATCGCATCCAAGCCTAATTTAATACCGGGTGTTTAAAAAATGACCGGAATATTTGAAAAATCAATAAAAACTAAACGGGCAACGAAAGAAATACACCGTTTGTTGCAATATGCTTGGGACAACTGTAAATTTTCAGGCAGACAAACTTCCGAAATTAGTTACAATTTTCAATAGCAGATGGCGCTATCCTCTGGTTTCTCCTGCGCAGAGCTTTTCTCTGGAAGTTTAATAGTTAACTGACAGTTCAAATCTTAAATTCCACGCTAACGAAATCGCGGGTACAGCTAGTCATAAAATAAATTAAAGCCTTGCAATCAATGGACCTAATTTATATGACGAGATTTGGACACCTGAATAGAGCAAGAATTACAGAGGTACTTGATTGATTGAACACAAGTTTAAAGAGATGTAGATTTTTAATAAAATTTCCATCTAAAATCAACTGTTGACTTATTTTCATTTACTTCCACACGCGTTTCTCTCTTATGGTTTGGAGCATCAACAGTGGCTGTGAATTTATGTTTACATGTGTGTCATTACAATGTGTTCGGAATATTACAAATTATTGTGTACATATTTACATTTTACTTACATGTACGGTTACAATCTTCAGTGGCAATAAAAACGGGTAGGAAACAGACCGTAACCCTCTAACTGAAGAACAGAGGACTAAACGTGTGTAAATGTTCCTCTTTGAAGTATTGTATCAAAGAATAGAAGGTGAAATTCAAAAAGGCATAACACGGTAATGAAAAGATCTAGCTTCCTCCAGTATGTGAGGAAACTAATTTGGAACAAAGTTGTTCCCTTTCGAGGCAAACAGAAAATGTTTAAGTCATATTTCTTACAAAAAAGGACGAATGGTTAAAAAATCATTGTAGTAAATTATTTATGAACTGTACATAAAACAAGAAGGGAAAAAGTCAAAAATATGTAACGAGATTTGAAGGTGGACCTCATATTTTAGCAATGCGAGGCTAAAATAATTTGGCACATCTCGAAAATTTTCAGGCGTTTCCAGCGCCAAGACTGTTTCTATATAAGAATGTACGCGGAAGAAGACCAGTTTAACGTCCTAATCGAAGACAGTTGTACCATACTAAGTATTATTTACAGAACAACGAGAGTAACTGTAATATAAAGAAGAAACATATTAAGGCAAAGAAATGTAGATAAATCATAATACCCGGCACATTGAAAGGATACTAAGATGATGACGATACGTTTGATGTAGTTGAGTTGATTCCCGAATTGGTAAAAAGCATAATAAATTCAGTATTCACCTAATTAGGATAAATTTCTAACCAAGATTCTAAAACACAAGGGCTCATCGCTATGTGCGACGAAATTGTGCTATGATACCTTGCACAAACTTAATAGCTTGGTCGGGAATGTTGAACAGCAGCCACATAGGGCACAGACAGGCATAACAGTTTTCGGATCAAGTTTCTAATAGTGATGACAATTTCAGACAGTTCTGTACTCTGGAGAGTATCACTGTATTTTTGCTCAAACAAAAGATAAAAATTGCTGTATATAATTTAATATAGATCATACCACTAATTTTATTTAAATTTCCTTTGAGTTAAATTATTTGTATTAAAAAAATGGTTTATCTACACTTTATACTGCGGGTTGTGTACATCTTAATGCGATTCACGACAAAAGTTATTACTTCTAAAAATATTTAAATGTTTAAGAAAATAGAAATTTTTAATCAAATAAATTTATTCAATGTTTTAATGGTATGACAATTTTAACTAAATGGACGCTTTTATTTACACCATATATTCTTTTGGAAGCAACTATGTTTTCTAGTGTAGTCTTTAGGCTTATAACGAAACATATTCGTAAGAAGTAATAATGTTCAACTGGAAATTATTTACTGTATTCGTGTTTCTTTACGAAAAATGAGTAATATCAGAAACTCCTCAATATTCCTGAAAGATATGTAGCAATATTGAGCAACAATACACGAAAGAAATGACAGTTTTAGATAAATTATATGTAATACATCATTGTTTTTTTAATATAGTTCATAACAGTGACAGCGGTTATTAAGATACACAGAAAACTGGCTTGTGTAGGCCTAAATTAGGAATTTTTGCGAGCGGGATTCAATGCGATCAAAAAATGGACGAATAAATTAAAACTGGCAACAGTCTAATGACCGCCATAACAGGGAGAAAACCGAATTATAGGAACTTTCAATTAAGTTAGAGAAAGTTGTATTATTTTGACACTGAGTATAAAAGGAAACTGTCATTTTCCTCGAAAAATCATCGTAAACTGAACACTACAAAATTTATAATCAGTTATGCAGTCTTATTACCTTATGTTAAAGTATATTTAGATGAATCTTCCCTTCATGTTTGCAAGGCAACGCTTTTCTTGAATTTTATGTGAACTGACACTTGACTGTTGTAAGTTCACACATTGAAAAAAGATAAAATAAACACTTCGTCTGAAGTTGGGCACATAATAACCCAAAGAAATATCAACGTACCGTATGCATGACTTTTTGTGTAATATTTCATTTAGGGGAAGTTCGGTAGCTCCGGACACTTAAAGTTAATTACAAATAAAAATAAAAGAAACATATTTTCTTTTTATTTTAATATAAAAATTAAAATGTAAACTTCTGTATTCATATTAATTACAAGTTAGTAATCATAACTTTTCTAATTAAATAAATTTAAAACAATTTCGCCTTAATTTTTAGGCAACACAAAAGTTGTCGGGTAGCCCCGGACACAGAAATAAATGGTGGCCTAATATTTTTGGCCTTGCCAAGTCACGTAATAATAGATATCTGTGAAGAATCAATATAAACACAAGAGAGACGTCAAGCCCACAGCGAAAGGATGAGGAGGTTTCGGGAAGATAAGAAGAACAGCAAGAAGAAAAAGGACAAATCAAATTAACGGTTCCACGCGCTCCTTAGTGGGCCAAACGATAAAATAAAATAACACAATGTTCATGGACCCTGTCTTTGCTTCTTAGCACTGAATCCAATCTTCAAAAATTTTCGGTCTTTTCTACTTGAATTGCTACGGAAAATTTTTGAATAGTTTTCTTTGTATTCAACGTCTTTATAACGCCTTTAACGTTTCATTTTTTCGCTTCGCCCTTTTTATTACCTTTACTTTTTTTCTGTTCTCTCCACATTTTTTATATAGTGAAGATGTTAAAATCTCGCCCTTTTGGATTTTTCGAGCACGCGTTACAATGCGTTTATTTTACGCATCATATTCAATAATTTCCAACGAATTTTGAGAGGAGCGACAAAAAACTTCTGCCAGCAACAAACCACACACTAGTGTGGAACTCACTGGGCCCCCAAGCCGTAGCTCAGTTGCATTTTCTTTTACACTACAGGATGCTCATTTACAATAAAGTTTTACCGACGCGGCGTGTTTGGTTTGTTAAAACTTTAAATGTACGGGGTTACCCGACTTTCCGCTAATTACAGTAAGCGTATTCCAATAAAAACTAAGACAAACCAAACATTCAAAATAGCTTATAGCTTTTTTTCTTAATTATGTGAAAAGTTTATCTTGTTACACCTCGCAATAGCTTGCTGATTAGAGCAGAACACATGAGAAGGGTTTTAGAGGTCTGCATATATTAGATAAGGTAATGAAAGAATATCAAATGGAAGGGAGAGAATCAGGTTATGACATGTAAGTTTAGAACTTTGCACATGATGTGTGAACTGAGTCTTTCCCGGAGTTTTGCTTCTACATTGTTTCCGCGGGTGTTCAGTCGGATACATTCCATTATACACAATGTTTCAACAGGTTCCTTCTTTGTCTTCATAAGGTGAGATGTTATCTCAAAGAGGTTCGTTCGGCTTCTTTCCGATATGCAATCCTATGTGCGCAGATGGTAAGTGGTACGTGCGTCTGAAACCCGCTGCCAAATATGTTTCCCTACTGTCTAGTCCCGTCCATGGCGTGAACGTCTGTCGCGCTGCTGCTGAAGCTCATAAATAATGATCCCCCAACACATCACTCAGGAAAAGATAACTATATTTGTTTGTCCTTGGCAGCGAGCTTCACGAAATTTAGCCACAGATTTGTCGAAGCGCTATTGAGAAAATCTATCCTTCAGTCTTGTTTGACGCAACTGTACTGTTATTTCAGCAGATGAGGCTTTAGGTGAAGACTTTCGAGAAACTGTTTTACACGAAATCGAAATGTGTTTACATTAACAAAGTATAAAACAAAGTTTTTTTCTACATTATCAATGTAGTTCTGAACATTAATACCACAGCTCTGTTTCTACATTGCGTATGTGATCCTTCATATTAGTATCATAGTTTAGAAAAGTTTACAAACGATTTGGAAGCAACAGAGAATATATGCTGTTGTAAGTACGTGAAGTATGTTAAGTAGTCGTCCTCAGTAATTCCCAAACAAAAATGCTGACTGCGAATCGTTTATTTACAAATTTTATTCACACAATTTGAAGTTTGTTTCAGCCGACCCCGGCGCCGTAGCGGTAACGTGCTTACTTTGCGCTGCAGGGGTTCCCGGTTCGAGTCCGGCAGAGTGCATGGGTGGTTTTAATTAAGAGTTGTGGTCGTCTTGTGTCGCCCTTACAAAAGAGGGATAATAATCACACTGACATGAAACGTACACATTGTAAGAGAAACAAACAAATTGAGCTGGCTATATGCACAGCAACATATCAAACAAACGAAAGACGGCTGTGCAAAATACCATTCAGAAAGTTTATTCTTGTATTCCACGCTATTTCTGCAAGTTCCTTTTCAAATAAAGTTGCAGACAGCCGGACTCTGAATATATCTCAAACTATTTAATTCAGCGGCCGAATAACGCTAAGGGACAATCAGGACACAAATGCCATGGGCATTTATGTCTATCTCTTGACACTACAACAATTTCAAGTTGGTGGATGTGATCATGTAATACATCTGCTGCTAAGGTTTTCTTTGACAGGTATAATTCTCGTTGTATGACTAAGGCCTTTCTAACTCACTCGAATTTTCCATCCTGCGTTTGTAGGATGGGTTTAATCTAACAGCCGATCGTAAGCATCTCTATGTGTATGTGATCCACGTAAACTGTGTACCGTATGTCAAGGGTTCAATTGTTTGTTAATTTTATATTTTTGAAGTTGGTAACCGTGACAGGATTTCCGTTGTCTGTTATGGAGAAACGTATAACAACTTTGATGAGGATGGCTGATACACCTGACTCGAGTTTTTAAATCTAGGTCCACAGTGAATCACTTGTTCTGGGCCACAGTACTTTGCGGCATCGGATTCGCAGAGATAGAGTTTCGTATTCTATAACATACCGCCTCCTTACTACACCAATTTTCTTAAATAAATCACTGCTATAATTATTAAATTAATAGATAAAGTATGAACTGATAAGTTACCTGATCTTAATTTATTTGTAAGCGGAATTTTTTAATGTAAAATATCACACAGACCATGTTAAATTGTATAATAAAGGCCTAATTCTGAATGTATTCTAAAAATAACTTTTATATAATGAAAACAGAGCGTAAAATCAGTTATAACTCACAGCATAATTTAAGCAAACATATAATCATATTTATTCATCCCAGCATTATAAAAACTTCTATCCCGACAATTAAGCCGGATCATCTTATAATCCCTAAAATTCCGAAATACAATAATAGAATTATTCTGTCACTCCGTTCTTTTTATATATATAAAATATTTATACAAACAAGTACTTCAAATATTATTACTGTGTTTTGCGGCTGTAATTCCGAAATACGGTGTACAGTTATTTCTTAGGGATTTAACATTGAGCATTCATACTTTAAATGGGTTGTTACGGTTGTATGATGAAGTAATTACAAGGTGGACTTGTTAAATGTGATTGCTATGACTTTACAGTTTTGCTGAGATGCGGAAGCTAGGAAACCTTGGAACAGGTATCGTCCGAGATGTTATCTCCAGTATACCTGTTTTGGTAAGGTATAGTTTTACCAGACCCTCTTGCACATATCGGTCAGACGGACAATGTGCATACATGAAATGCAATACGGTTCCTCCATAGTTGGATGATCCGACTACGTATCATCAGCTGATAAAAACCTTCATTTTCCTGAGAACTGTCTCGCTATTGGAGCGAGCATCAACATCCGCGAACAGAATCAGTAACGGAATGGAATACCATGGCTGTCTCGACCCTCGTTACAGCATTTTAACTTCAAAATGTCCAGACAAATGACTTGCCTCGCTCTGTATTTGGAATTTCGCTGTTGGCTGGAAAATTTTGTGGTCAGCAGCGGAGCTCTATGTCTTTGAACAGAGTAGCAACCTTACCATCCCTTATGGTAGCTTTCCACGGCGCGTGGTTTTGTAGGCCGCACTATGCAGTCCAATTGTACGGATCAGCACGCGCCACAGGTTAGCCCATGCCACCTCGCAGGCACCTCCCCACCACGTTGCCTAGTGTCGTTTCAGCTACCCGGGCGTTTGATGTTTACCGACTAGGTGACGGATAGAGGCGCGCCATCCCTGCCAGCAGTGGCTGGCTCCTTCCCACGGCCCAATATTCATAGCTAGACCAGCGCGGCCGGAAAATGCATAGGTCGTGGGAAGCCACCTTATGCCCCGGCTACACGCTCCGTCTTGCTTGCGGAAACTAGTTTAAGCATGCAAGAGGGAGCGTGTGGATGGCAACACGGTAGTGCGTGCAAACTCGAAAGAGCGGCTTGTGCAATCGTTGACTTGCTAAAGATTTGACTGCACGGTTTTTGGGTTTGCACAGTTTTTTTCAACAGATATCTCTGAAATGGGTGAAGTATTCAAAGGAATTTGTAGTTCAGTTTATAGAATTGTAAAAATCGTTGCCAGAATTGTGGAAGAATAAATAGAAGGAATATTTTGACTGGAACAGGAAAAAAAAAAGCTTATCATTTAATGACTGAAAAATTAAAAGAGGTATGTATACTATGTGTAGTTAATTATGCATAAGTACCTTCATTGTAATTAAAATAAAACTATTGTTGAGCGAGTAAGTACATGTAATTTAGATTTATAACAATGTTCACATTATTATGTATTATTTACATTATCAAACGCAATATTTCCTTGAGACGTTGTCGTCGGAAAGAAATGATGAAAGTTAAGAACTCTCTCAAGTTAGGTGTCGGTACAGACAACATTTACCACCCATCCTTATCGTACTGTGACTTGTTAGAATTTTTAGATGACCAAGAAAGAAGCTGCTCGGACCCCAATATCTAATTTTCAAGTCCTGGAATCCGAGGTAAATAATTATTGTGTTTGTAACAGGGGTTTAGTGCTATAATAGGAGATGCTACTGCCACAGAGCTCATAATTCTTTATTTATCTTGGTTTATTTGAATTGAAAAGCATGTATAATTTTAGACAATGTCTATATTCACTTATGTTTCTGTTGTTTCTTTATATGCAAACAATAAAATAATGATTCCATTAAAAAAACTCTTCTGTTGGCCACATCGTCACATACTTCGACACAAGCTTGGCGTACCGTTTGGCCACTCTTCAGTGTTCCGTCTTTTTGTACAGTTTTTCACTGCGCAGTTTACCTGCACATGCAAGACGGAGCGTTTAGCCGGGGGCATTAGAGACAGCACCGCTAAGGGCTGGCACCACTAATTCGGGCTCCAAGGTCATTCACTATACTCAAAACACAATGAAAAATTTCCATACTACTTTTTTATTCACGACTTATCCTTTTTTATCATTTGCCACATGAATCACGTACCACCATACTCACCATAAAATAATCATTACCGTCTTGTTAGTCATAATTTAGTCGCGGGGTTCGCAAGTGAACCACCACAATTTTTACTGAGGTTCCCCCTTAGTAATCATTGGGCAGTAGATTGAATAGATCTGGGAAGCCGCACCAAACATTCAGCTCTGAAGAAAGATTCGTTTTCTTGAATATAACCAATGCTTCCGGCAACGAGGCAGTCATTACAGCGACTGAGGTCGCGGCCCACCAACCAGGTACAGTTGGGCTGCGTTTCGACGCTCACTGTCAAATTATCAGGCATTTTAAATCAGCGGTGTGCTTGTTGTTAAGGCAAAGTTCAGTAAATATCTGTCCAGGAATTTGGTATAATCGTCCTGGTCGTAATAGTTTTCAATCGGCGTTCTCTGTTGGCGGGCGCCGACTCGCATTGAGCCCGAGGCAATCTCGAGTTACAGGTGGGCGGCGATATTTCTAGCGCTCCAGTCCGCGTTATCGCACCTCGCCGGACCTGCATTCACTGTCCCTAAAAGAGCGGAAGGGGAGGCGGGCAGGGGAAAAAACAAGGACGACCTACCAGAGGTGGTGCCGCCGCTGATGACGAACTGGGCGCAATTACCCCCGACTCACCCCTCTCTGCTCGTAAATAACACCTGCGCCGACCCTAAAACACCCCCGTAATTTACACTTTTATCAACCGCCTCCCCCTGGCTGCAGCGATAGCGCCCTCGCGCGCACCTCGACGTATCTTCATTTGCGTCACTGCGCCGCCCCGTCGAGGCTGTAGCCCAGCCAGCCAGCGCGTCTCGCTGTCCCAGGGCCTCGCTAAGTGAAACGTATGGCGCCGACAGGCGAATATTCCGCGTTGTTGCTCTCGAAGCAACTGAATGAATATGTTGATTTAAAAGCAGTACACTAAAATAACGGCCATATTTTTTCAGTAAATTTTCAGAGCACCATCTTCGCGTTTTTATGTAAACAGAGAATTATCTTGTATGAAGTTTGTTAAAATTCTGACCACCTTGACAAGTTAATTAATATTCCAATTGCCAGTCATATTGTAAGCATTTCACACTTCTTTCATTTCTTACTTAAAAATAATTCTTAGCACTGTCCATTTTTATCTTCAAGCTTAGAACATGATATGAACATCAAAAAGAGCCTTCGTGGAAAAGAGAAATCTTTTAGTTTCAAATATTGATCTAGGGATTAGAAAGAACTTTTTAAAACTCTATGTGTGGAGCACAGCAATTAGCGAAGCATGGACTTTAGGAATACCAGAAAGAAAGAAAATTGAAGCATTTGAAATGTGGTGCTACAGAAGAATGCTGAAAATTAAGAAGACACACACAGCACGAAATGGACTTTTGGAAATATTTGATGAGGAAGAAGTTTGTGGAACAAACTTACAGAAAGAAGAGACAGGCTGGTGATATTTTGAGTAATGCTGGATTGGTTAATTTGCTGTTGGAGGGAACAGTCGAATGTAAGAACTGTAGAGGAAGACAGAGATTAGAATATATGAAGCAGATAATTGAGGACGTGGGTTTTAAGAGGTATGTAGAGATGAAGAGGTAACCACGAGATAGGAAGGGATGGAGGAATGTATCAAACCAGTCGAAAGATTGATGACAGCAAAAAAAAGTTATATATAATAATATTTTTGGAAGCTTTTGAAGTGGGCTTTCAATGATGATATGTTACTGTAAACAATGCACATGACTTCCATTTTTTAACTGAAGAACATTTCTTCGTCCTGTCACAGTCGCCAAATATGAAGTTGTTTGTTTAATGCCTTGGATGCAGTAAGCAAACGATTAGAAATTCCATCGCAATCTAGCTAGGCCCCTTAAGCCTGTATTTAGTTTGCAACAGGTGAAGACTAAAAATCTTTAAAAATGTTTTACAAACTAAAATCAACCTAAAACTCGCTGGTTGAAACGGATGTGAACTTCACTCAAGCACACAAATAAATTATGATTCTTCTTTTATTGACATAATACAATCAAGTTAATGAACGAAGGTCTGCTGGTTACACTTAACAACATATTAAAAAACTACCGGTCCATTCGTTATTAATCTTTGATTATCATTGTATTTTTCTCTTTCTTTCTGGCATCAAACTGTATTCTCTTCCCCTCTATTCTTCACTGTGTTATAATTTTGCTCAAAACCTACATTACATTACATAAAACTGTTTCTTGCAGATTCTTCCAAAAAACGTTGACAGCACAATAATTGCAATCTCTACATTAAACTAACCATTTCCTTCTCACTACCATACTCCCGACTAAGAATTTAGACAAACTCCTACTTCATTCAGATCTACATATCGCCTATATCCTGCCAACAACTTCATAAACATATTTTCGTTTATTTGCTTACTTATTGCCTATGCTTATGGCGTTGAGATCATTACAGGCGGGAAATTTTATTTACTAAACCGTGAGTTTTCTGATTTACTTTAAAATAATTAATATGAAATAACAAAATTTAACACTAATATTTTTAATTTTGTAGTATTTTGTCCACGACTGTGTTTAAGCCTTTTGTGGTGCTGTCCTCATCGTCACGTAAAGGTTATTTATTTCTTGCGGCGTTAGGATGACAATTAAAGACAGCTTTCAAATAAAATTTGTATTATGTCGTTGCAAACTCATTAATTATGTATAGATAAATTCAACACACATAATACTTTTGGAATGACGTAAAATAGTATTTATTTACAGCAATTCATTTTCTCTAACAGTAACTTCAGGAAAGTGGTGGATTTTACCGCTGTATCTACAAAGAATTTATTCCATACTGCTATGATAGCATGTTTCTTTTTGGTAGTTCTTATAGGGGTTGGAATTACAATGGTTTTTTTCTCACGCAGTTCAGAAACTTGCAAGATGGGTTTAATCTAGGAGGTAGCGTTACATGGTCTTTGATTATGCCTAGATTCTCAAGATTTTATGTTATCCACTCAGTTACATTGATGTCGAAGCCGAGCATTGTGGGTGAGCGATAGCACTCTGGCCTCGCAAAGGGGGAACGCGGGTTTGAATCCCCGTTCGAGCATCCAGATTAGGGTTTTTCCATGGTTTCCCCAAATGTTTCCTTCAAATGGCCTTGGCCAAATTCCTTCCCGCGCCTTGTCACCAGTCCTTTCCCGACTCTAATGACCTCGACGTCGACTAGGTGTAAAGCCGTAAGCAAAAAAAAAAAAAAAAAAATCCTTAACTGATTTTGGACTAGCATATCACGAAATTACCATGTTGGTTACCTTGATTTTTGCTTGTTTCTAACTTGATGTGTGCAGTCATGATGAATTGGATGTTTTCGGTTCCCCAAACACTACTGCATTACTTCTTTGAAGGGCTGAGGTGTTAAAAGTTGCAGCAGTCATTCTACTCGTTTAGATACGAGTATTATAGTTTCAGATATTGGACTCACTGTACCAATTCGTTGTGTGTAGATCCGTTTAATCCGTTTAGTGTGATCACTACCTAGCATTACTTAGATGCAATATTCTGGCACTGGATTTATTGGATAGCAATAGATAATGTTCTCAAAACCGTTTCATGTGCTCCAAAACCTGTTTCTGAAGTTTTTGAAGAGCAGTATTTACTGTTTCAAATTTTGTAGCTGTTCAATAAACATATTGTTTATAAGGCAGTGTGTGATCCAGAACCACATATCTTGACTGAGAATTGTGACTAACTATTTGGTATCTAAATGAATGTAATCTTTCTCGGCGTTGTTTATTTATAAACGTTTCTCGGGAAACAAACCGAGTGATGTTGTTATTAATGCACAATATTTCGGCGACTTTATTCTCCGTCGCCATCTTCAGGTGCAGTTGCAAGTCTTGAAGTCTGCCTTGAGCGTGTTGTTTGCTCATCACCAACGCTCTGCTTTTTGTGTTCCGCGGGCTTCTAATGACATCTGAGATGCTGCTAGGCAACATAACAACATCTGTCGTTGCCATGCCAGTTTACAAACAACACGCTCAAGGCTGACTTCAAGGCAGACTTCAAGACTTGCAACTGCACCTGAAGATGGCGACGGAGAATAAGGTCGCCGGAATATTGTGCATTAATAACAACATCACTCGGTGTGTTTCCCGAGAAACGTTTATAAATATTTCGTATCTGTATTTTATCTTAGAGATCTGTTAGGTTATTGAGGTGAATAAGATGTATAGAGACCCGTTCTCGAACTTCTGAGTTTACGTACCGAAAGTCGTTATTATTAAGGTTTTTTAAATGGTTTTCCGCATCTCAGGCCATACAGCCAGCTCGATGAATTTTTTCCAGCTAATTAGACACACCACAGGACGGACATGACATTCACAGACACAACACTTAAAAACCTATGCTCGCGGCCAGACTCTAACCGGAGACCTTCAGCATGCGGAGCTAGCACTCTAGAATATTATTAAGTTATATCCTTCATAAGGGCACCGGCGGAACATATTCATCAGGATTCTGGACAGTGGTAATTTTACATTGCCTCGGTTTTGGGGGCTGATAGATTAACTTTATAACAGGAATTGCGTTTAAAGACTGAAGTAATTTTACGTGTTCCTAATAAAAAAATAAAAAGACTTATGTAACTAGCAACGTGGTCGAGATCATTAAGATATAGTGACGGTGTGTGATGTTAGCTGGTTCTAGTCCCATTAACGAAAGATATTTTAATCCTTGACTATTTGGCTTGAAGCGGTGTACGATTCTTAGTCACTAAGTTTGGCATCCGACAGTGTTCAAGGTAATTCGTCGGTCGGAGTGAGTTGTACAAAATTGGTAGACTCCACTGTGTAGTTAACATACACAATGCAAACCAACACACTACACTTCATAATACTGACTGCAGTATTCGTCTTCTGCACGACCTTTTCGCAACATTTTGGTTGGCTGGATTCAATGAGTTAAACTGATCGCTGGCATGATCAAATCATGAGCTATGGTTTCTATGGCCGCATTCCCATGCTGAACCCAAGCATTTTAGACGTGCTAGAGGTCGTACTAACTATTAATTGAGGAAGTGAAGCGTTGAATCTGTATGTGAAATGTATAATTATGTTCAGCGTGTGATAAATGTATTTTTTGTTTGTGAAGTGTGTAGTTTATGAGGATGAGATTGGGAGCCGTCCCAGCACTCGTCTTTATGGTTGCAGAAAATCACCTAAAATCCGGAGTCAAGACGGCTGGTACGCGGATGTGGGCTCGTGCCCCGTCTATTGTACCTCCCGATCCATTGATCAGTGCCTAAGCCCAGAAATAAGAGAACATTTAGCCACAAGATTGTAGGTAAATGACTCAGTTTAGGAGTGACAGGCGGCTCAAATTGAATTAGGGTTAAGGAAATTTCGCGTTTTACGTTTCATGGAAGGATCGGGGTTAAAGTTCTTGCGGCTAGGTTATATTCAACTCCTTCCCTCTTTTGTATAGACTCGGGTGAAAACGGTCAGAGAGAAGAATATAGTATAAGAAAAATAAGTAATTTTTTACGACATGTATTAAGAACTAGCTGATACCCGCGACTTCGTACGCTTGGATTAAGAATTTCCATGCCAGAATTGAATTTAAGTTGTTGGTAACGAAGGATTGGTCCCAAAAAAACACCGAGTCGGCATAGTATGACAGGAAAGCCATCACTATATCATTCTACCGTCGAACATGTCTCTTGTAGAGAATCAATTTTCAACATATTTAAAAACAGAAAAACAAACGAAGGTGAGGGGATGTGAGGAGTGGGGGGTATTAACTAAGGGCAGCTTCATTTCAACTTGATCTTTTCTTCTTTCTTCAGCATGAGCATCCGATTCTTGGGTTCTAATAACCTTAGCTGATCGTGCTCTGCTAAAGCTACAACTTAGGCCAGTTTACGCTCGCAAGCCATGTCAAAAAAGAAGGCAAAATAAACTCTTGACAGATACAAAGTAATAGGACAGAGAAAATCAACGTCTATACTAAATAATACGTTTTTTCTCTAAACGAATTTTATTAACAAATTATACACTAACATAATGTGCAACCGACGTAACATTATAGACCAATACACACATCCGACTCTCTGTCACCATTCGATAAGTTCTCAAAATTTCGTGACTACAACTGTTAATCATACCGAAAAAAAAATGTCCTGTGCCCTCTCTAAAGATTTTCTTGTCAAATTCCGTCGATATCGGTGTAGGCATTTGGTCGTCAAAACGTAACAAAAAGACAGACTTACTTCAGCATTTATAGTGTTATTACTGCAGATCACACACACACACACACAGAGACTGCAAATTACCCCTGAGGGATCAATATTCCTTAAAAAGAGTACACCTACAGCATTGCAAGACTACCTACGATTTGCCTCGCATTGCACCCCTAAATTTGTGATATCTATAGTTTAACATTCAATCCGAATAACCGACGGTCCAGGCGTGACTCTTACGACCAAAAACAATTTTTAAAATTCTTTGCCTCCACGGAGATTTGAACCAGAGACCACCATCCAAACATTAGTAAGCGAGCGCTTTAACCACTGAGCTACCTGACCACTACACGGAAAACCGTACAGAGACCTCAATATCCCACGCGTCTGTCTATCGCCGTTCAGTAATTATTCGAAATTATAAGACAACATGTATTATTTATACAGATAATTTTTCAACCGAATGTAGATAATATTTTTCTCCTTGTCTCAAAGGATAAGTGTGCAAAGTTTCATCGAGATCGAATGAAAACTGTGGATTTGTATGAAGAACAAACAAACGTACATTCATCTTTATGTATATAGAATAGAGCAGATAACACACACACTAAAATCGAGAGAGAAAAAAATTGTACACTTACAGAATTGTTAGGCCGCGTACAATTTGCCAAGCATTTCACCCCAAAATTTGTGGGATCTACAGTTTAATGTGGAATTCGTAAAACTGACCTTCCAAGCATGTGTCATACGATCCAAAAAATATATATATATATTTAAAAATCTGTGTCTCGATTGGGATTTGATCTGGCGGTATACACATCAGTAAGCAAGCGCGTTAACCAATGGGCCACCAGCCCATAATAGTGTATGGAACTACAGAGTCTTCCACATCCTAAACGTCGGTCTATGTTCGTTTCGGTAATTTTTCAAAATTGTGTGACAATTGTTCAACTAAATGTAGACAGTATTTTTCTCCATGTTTCAAAGGATAAGTGTGCAAAGTTTCATCGAGATCGGATGAAAACTGTGGTTTTGTATGAAGAACAAACAAACATTCACCTTTATATATATACATACATACTATGCTGGCGGTATTTCTGGGCAATACGGAAAACCAAAAAAAAAGGAAAATCAGAAGGGCAAGTGCACACTATTACACCAGAATTCCAAGCTCCAGCCTCACTACCAACCTAACACGCCCTGTCGACAGTGAAATAATTACAGTTATAGATTAGTAATGGGACATTACGGCGGTGTAAAAAATTAACTGGTGGTTTATAAAACATGATTTAATATAGAAACTGTCCAATAATTATGTGATATGGTTTGAGTTGACAAATGAAAGAAAAGTTATCGATTGCTAAACACAGTTTGAACCAGGCTAATATAGAATGCCAATCATATGATTCATCTGGTTGGATTTCGAACACTACTGTATCCTGGGCAATCTTTGTCAATGATTTTGAATAGCAAGGTATTAATTATTAAATGAAGACTTGCGGATGCCAACAGATTTTCATATTTAATTATGTTTCAAATTGATGGATTTCAGCAACAAGGTGAATACATTTTATTGATCTGTGGCAACCTATTTTTTTAAAATTTTTTAACTGTCTCTTATGTTCCTTGGAACCACTTACTCCAGTTGCATATTAGTGTTTAAACGATCGGGAAAATTTTTAAGTACTTTGATTGGACTATTACTGTATGCATTACGTTAATTGGTAAATTTGTTACGTATTTGATTTAGTGTTCTTTGTTTTTGGGTCCTAGGTAGTTATTGCGTAATAATGTTGGACTTCATGAGGTAAATTTTAACCAAGAGCCCATTGTACAGAGACCAAAAGCGATAACAATGACCTTTTAAGGTGAAAGGTCACTCAATACCCCTTGACCTGATCTGTTTAAATTACAAACTTGATTTGTATTCGACCGAAGGGTTCACTCTGCAAAATTTGAAGAATTTTTGTTGAGACTGAAGGCACTTAATAGTATTAAAGGGGATCAGATACGATCTCGCTAAGTAATATGATTTATGATTTATACTATTATAAATCTATAAGCAAGTAAAAAATATGGCAGCAATATGGATGGTGTTTTCAAATTTTTAGTACTAATTGTCGGAGTTAAAATCTCCGGAAATAACTAATGACTTATATGTGCCGAG
Organism: Vandiemenella viatica; assembly: GCA_031002005.1. NCBI lineage: Eukaryota > Metazoa > Arthropoda > Insecta > Orthoptera > Morabidae > Vandiemenella > Vandiemenella viatica. Next base: position 87,581,065 of record CM061919.1, on the reverse strand, counting down.
GGACCGAGTAAATAATTAAACACATTTCTAGACATAAAATAATTGGCCACGGATCACATTGTAATTGAGATGTTCACTCCTCGCACAAAAAGATTAAAATATATCTCACAACTTAACTTAGAATTCTGTTTAATATTTTGACTTCGAATATTTAGTTTATCAGTTTTCTTGAATGCAGTAAATAAACAGAATACATTAAAAAGAGGTAATAAGCATTACTAATATTTAATTTATCGTAAAAATATTCTTTTGACGAGTTTGATCAAAGATTTATACACTGATCTCTGGATATTCCCGGTATTATGAATTTTTATTAATGAAACGGAATTCGTTACTTAAACCATTCCATAATATATTAACTCTTCAATAAGAATAACTGAAGAATAGATACGATTTCGCTAATAATAATAAAGATACGATGATTAAAGAAACGTGCCATTTTCCGTTGCGTAACGCATAATTATTATGTTTCTAGTACACGTATTTGTTAAGCCATCGGAAGTTTTGAGCAAACTGCGTGAGCAGTTCACCGCTGAAACACTTTCGAGATCTCAAATGTTCAAATGGTGTAAGTTCTATTGTGAAAATCATACAATAGTTTCTAACCTCACTTACACACGTCAACCCATAACGACAATCACGCAGTAGGCAATTTGCGCAAGATCAAGAGTTTATTCATGAAATTACTTCAGAAACTGAAGTAAGTTATGGAAACATACAGATTATTATTCAGAAGAAGTTGTATTTACGCAAAATAGCTATTAGTGGATATATTTTATTATTTCCTATTATTTAAGATTTTATTAAGTTTCACAAAATGCAAGGTTCAGTGTTGGAAATGCCAGAAATCTGGGGGTTCAATCGAGCGGAAGAAGCTGCCGAGCGTTCAGCAGTAGAGCTGTAAAAGTAACGATAAATGTGTACCCGTATGTATTCATTACTAAACCAATCACACTCGTTACTATCGAATCGTTACTTTTGGTACAATCGAGAGCTAGCTAGCATGAAGCATTGAATCGATTCGCACCGCCTACGGGATGCCTTCGTTACTATCGTATCGTTTCGTTACTCGTTACTTTACATACAATCGAGTACTAATATGAAGCATCGCATCGTTACGGGTTACGGGATGACTTTATTCGTACTTTCAAAAGTTTAAGTAAATTGTCCATTATTAGTAATGTAAGTTTAGCGAAAATTTTCACTGTAACATAAAATAGAAGTTAGAATATTGCATTTTGGAATAAACGTATTTCATAAATGTTTGAAATTAATAAAATCTCACTAAGGTATGATCGGTAAAAAGCAATAACCATCCTAATTTATCTATCCAAATTTTCTATTTACAAATTGTGTTCTGTCAATTTTAATGTTAAACAAAAACAAAATTTTTATTGCTTTCGAAATTACCCGTACTTACAGCGTTAAAAATATCATCACTTAATACTAAGTAATAATATTCAAATAATGTACGCACATCGTGTTTGTACTTACACATTTTCCTTTGTAACGAAACGAATCCAAACCAAAATTTCAAGAAATACGCAATGTATGATGTTAAAATGCTCAATCTATCATTCAGATTCATTTAGTCGCTGGGCGAACCGTTCCAGTTCCCGCATGATGCGTTGTATTTGTTCATTTATCGAATCAAACTGACATCCATACGACAAATGCGAGTAACGAAATGAATTTGTGGGTAACGTTTCAGTACTTCGAGTCAGGCGATGTATTCGCTACTAAGTAACTAATGCTACAGCTCTGTTCAGCAGAGGTCACATGCGACAAATATCAGGCGATCCTTGACTCACTTGATGCTGATTTATGGAAGTGGCAAGTACTTCCAGCTTCGGTTCACCTACCGAATGATTTTAACCAGTACCCGTCAAAACTAGTCTTAACCATGTGACTTAATTTAGAGTTTTATCAGTCAGGGAACCTAGCATTTACTCGCATTACAACGCTGGAGTTCACACCTGTATCTCACTTGTAACTACCGTGTTGCAATAAACAGGGATTTTTAGCAGATTTAATATTTCATTACAGAAGAACAGTATGGATACCCCTTACGACTCTTCCGATCCTAGGTAACCCACCGTTATGTGAGACTCAAGAAAGAAGAGGCTACCCCGCAAGTCTTAGAGAAATTACACTGGCGGAAATGAAAATCCCAACCTCCAGACGGAGTTGTGATAAATGAATGAAATTTAGCCCAAGTAATCCCACATGAAGGCTTGACATGTAATAGTACGAGAATTACGGGGCTACTTTTAAGCAAAATTGCTAATTCTTTTTAGCTAATATGTCGTGAACAGTGTCGGATAACATGATACTTTTTTTGTCCACAAGTTCTTGTTGACCAAGTATGCCAAGGCGAAGAGTGACGGCCTTCTACACCCAAACGTTTAACTGTGATAGAGGTTGGAGAATTGGTATGTTTGAAATGGGGGTATCATATTGTGAAAGCTCCCGGAGGATTGGCACTAGCGCAGTGTCAGTAAACACACCTCTTACACAGTCAATGAAATAAGGCTCTAATACTCCTAGAGCAGGCACAGGTCCATACAGATGGACAACAGCACGTGAAGACCACCAAATTGTGTGGGTGGCTGTTCCTGGGTGACTGCAGGCCAGATCCAAGCAGCGGTTACAGAGAGAGTCACTCCCCGGACGACTGTAAACCAATTGCTTAAAGCTGGGTTATACTCTCTGACCCCTATGGAGTGTGTTCCATTAATTTGATTTTATTTCAAGCTTCGTCTAACCTGGTGTAATTCAGAACAGAAACGGACATGTGAATGGCATACATTTGTGTTTAATGACGTCTCGATTTTGTCTGTGTCAAAGTAATAATCGAGAACATGTTCGCAGTCGTAGTGAAGAAATGGCTTACCCATCTGTGATTTCAGTACGTCACACAGCTGCAGCCGTTGATGTCATGGTTTGACGGCTATAATTTTCGACAGCAGGACTGGGTTAATGTTGAAAGCACAATTACAGCAGACCACTATGTGAAAAGGGTGCTGCACCCTACTGTCATACCGTTCACGTCCACCATACAAATTTCATCTTCCAACAGGATAATGCCTGTCCTCATACTGTGGCCATTGCACCACAAGCCTTGCAAGGGGTTACAATAACAATTTGGACTGCACGGTGCCGAGATTTGTCCCCAACAGAGCATGTCTCCGATGCCAGGAGTGCACACATTAGATCACATGCTCACCCAGCACAAAATGTGCAACATCTGATTGCACAAGCCGTAAAGATACATACCGCAAGAAGAAATGCGAAAACCTATTGATTCAATTCCGACAAGAATCCAAGAATATATTGGTGCGCAAGGTGGGCACACTTCTTACTGACAACTGTATCAAAAGGTATCTTAGCTTGATCCATTTCAGTTTGTTATCACTTCTTCTGCGTATGAAAATGATACGTCTACAATGATATATATTCCTGTCTGGGTGTTGGGATTTTAATTTCCGCCAGTGTAGTTAGGAAATGCATTTAAGTATACAACAGACCGCCCATGATAGACATCCAGATGGTAGGGATATTAAAGGCTGGAGAGGGATACCAAGAATTTTATAAGTATATGAGAACGCTGTATGTGGTGAAATTTCTCAGTTTTTGTTGAATGGCAGTCAGCGTGGTAATAAGAACACGCAACAGCATAGTGATAAATTTGGTAAGCGGAATAGGCTTCTTTGGTGCTGCTGATGGCAGCAGCGGACTGGCAGCGGACTGGCAGCGAACATGGTGCAGGCTGATGATGGCCTCGGGCTCTGTGTCTCATTAGCCAGGCTAGCTGCTGACAACCCCTGTCCGATAATGATCCCTCCTCTCCTACTAGTCTGCGCCAGCAAACCAGCCGGCTCCAAATGCTGACTTCAGAAACACTGCATAATAACCACAGGTATCTGTCAGTTACAGCTAACGAAGACGGTAGTAGAATTTTAATAATTACTGAGTTAGAAACAAAATTATAAATCAGATACCAGAACTCTGTATGGACCGCAATATATCCTTCAAATCTGGTAAGTTTTCGTACCAAATACAGTATGCGTGTAATGAAGTTTGTGTGTGAATAGTTTTTGTGGCAGAATTACGCTTAAGGTTCCAGACGTTGCTTGTATCTGAATAAGTTGATTAAACTTCTTAAGCTTCGATGAGCTAACAATAACTACTGGGAAGGTCTTTTTTTGCGTCTGAGGCTACACAAACAGGTCAACAGTGATAATCAGTGATACAGTGCATTTAGTTTCTCCCAGTATGCATTATTTTCCAACCAGTTTTACACATCACAGGACGGACATGACATTCACTGACACAACTCGCATGTCCTAACTCGAACCGGCGGTTTTCGGCACGCCAGTTCTCCGGGCCTTACTACGGGACGTTATTACAGTGTGTTTGAATGCCAAAAGTCACGGAAAATCCCACATTTTACTGTTAAAGTGCGATAAAATACTGTAAGAAGTGGCAATTGTTTTTACTCTCCGAAGAGAGGGAGGGAAAGAAGACAGCCGTTTAAAATGAAAATATCTCCTCCACTAATTTGATATGTCAATGGCAGAGTAAAATATGTCCTATTTGGTATAATATATGGCACCAACGACATCTTTGATTAACACTTTCATCAAATTTCACATCCAAATATTTGTTTATTTATGGCTTTACGCCTCGTCGACGTCGAGGTCCTTAGAGGCAAGAAAGGATGGGGGACAAGGAACGGGAATGAATTCGGTCATGGCCTTTTTTTAGGAAGCATCCCGGCATTATCCTGGAGTGATTTGGGTAAACCAGGGTAAACCAAAATCTGGATGCCCGGACGGGGATTCGAAACCACGTCCTCCCGAATACGAAGCCATATCGTTAACCACTCACCCACCACGCTCGGTGGATCATAATTAATATGGATAAGAGGTACCGTACGTAATTAGTAAGTAAAATGCTTTTTATTACTTTTCCTGCTATTTAAGGGTTAAGGATTAAATAATATTATCGTGTATAAAATCAACTGCTCGTTAAAGGTATACTATAACCCAGCGGTGGTGAGCAAGTTAAAATTTTGGCCCTACTTAATGAGAAGGGCAACGGCAGAATCGCTGTTCCTACCGAAACGAGGATATAAATTATGTCTATGAACTGAACGTACGACAAATTTACAATCCTAGTACACAATGAATAGATCGCATTAGTATATTTCTAATTTTTTTTATCTAGTATAATGTTTGTATTCTCGTATAAGATTTACTGAAAATATCGACTATGTTAGGAACGGAATTCGCAGTCAGTAAAAACCGTATAACTTGGTTATTACCACCACATGAACCTTTACTTATACTGAGATTTAAAGTTAATATATATGGCAAATATCTTCAGAGATCAAGAGTGAAACCACCACACATGGTCCCTAAAGTTAACTTCCAGAGAATCGCCCAAGACCGCTTTACTTTGAATTTCTATCTACACTCATAATTCTAAGTGGCCACATCATTTCATGCCTGAATTGACAGGATGATGATTATGGCAAATACAATAATATGTGATATCTGATATTTCGTTGTTTCCATTGGAATTAATCAATTTCAGGCTGTAGTTTTGCACTCACTGTATAGAATTTTCCTCAATGAAACATGATTTTTTTCTGTTGATTTTGCGCCTTGATAACGTCGAGGTCACTATAGGGTGCAAGAATCGGGAAGGAATTTGGACGTGCCCTTTTAGAAAGAACCATCCTGGATTTCAAATGGAGTTAATTATGAAAGACGATCGTTTAATTTCTCATCTGATTTCTTCTACAGATTTAGCGCCCGCCAAACGGAACGCCGTTAACAGACTCGTTTATGCCAAAAGGACTTTACAAATGGAATCTAGAAACTTTTTTATATGCACGAATACATCCAGTTGCATGTTTCCTTATGTATATTTCTTTTATAAACAATTTATTCATCCCTCTTTCTCGTACTAATGTAGTGAACAGTAATGACAACGCAGAACGAACACAACACTGAATGAAAACCAACTCGAATCGTCGACCTTTGGAACATGAGGCCAGCGCTCTCGTTCCTAAGCTAACAGGGCGTCGATAAAGTTATCCGAGAAGATAAATAGTGTTTATAAACGTAACTGTGAATCTTTCCTTGAAGTGAATATCATAAATCATATTATTCAGATAACTGTTAATCTTATTCGTAGGCGAAATAAATTAGCCAACAAATGTGAAGGAAAACTCATTTCGAAAAGACTCGTATTTTTCTTCTAGTACTTAGAGACTGAAGTCCGTTGCTTTCATAGAAATCAACAGTGTGCCTCCACCGGGTGTAAAGACTGTTCTTACGTTTTATAACCGACAGCGACGCTGCCGCGTGCGGGGACAGTTGGTACTGTATCGCTAGGGATATTCCGGTAGCGGGAGCCAATTGTGCGCCTACCGGAAGTGCTTGCGTCACAGCCACCCGATAACGCGCCAAGCCTGACCAGGTAATTTATTGTGCGAGTCGTGAGAGCCTTTGTGCCCGCTCACAATGCGCGGCGCCCACGCGTCCCCGCCTTCTAAAGGGAAAGGTGAACGGTTCAGAGGGTTCCGGCCCACGGTGACGCCGAAACGATTTTCGCACTCACACTGGCACACGCCCACATTGATATCCGAGAGGCCGGGCTCGGGCCACGGGGAAGTGATTTCTTTGACAGATTGCAGCTGCGAATAGGACTAGCGCTGGGGTGGGTTAATGCTTAACGCCAATACGGTAGAACAGGTTGGTAAAATACAGGTAGCGGGGCAAAGAGGTGTCATAAAAAAAAACTTTGTATACTGATAAACTGTATTATAACGCAAACAGGGAGAGCAATATATTAAACTGAAAGTAAAATAGGTAGAATTATATTTTTCCAGGTTAAATAGTAGCCTATGATACTTCTTACCAAATCAGCAAGCCGCCAGTAAAAGACACGTTAAAATCAGATAGTAAACTAAATATGTTTTATATAAATTATTTATAAATGTCAATAGCAGAAAAATGTGTCGTATTCTAAAGCATTCTAGTTCATTCGAGAACATTTTAATACATTCGAGAACATTCCAATACATTCTAGAAGATTCCAAAGATTTTTTTAGAACATTTTGGTCAAAATATGAAAATGCCCTAGGTCGACCAATTTCAACCACGATATCTCCCACCCCCCTCATAGCTATCGACATGCAACCACCATAGTGCACAATTGGAGACTCGAGGCTGCTACCACACACGAACATCACTGGCCTGCGCTGTGTAGTTGTGGCTGCAAAGTGAAATATAGGGACGCACACGTCTATATATATATATATATACATAAGAATATTAATATTTTACCCATGCTTCGCCCGTGCGGTGTTTGGTACGTGTACTAATGCGGTGGATTTATAATTATTATTGTAGTAGTAAAGCATTAACGATTGCTGTATCTTTGTCATTTTATCGTAAATTATATTCAACATTTTTTTTTTACCATTATTGCAGTGTTAACTTTGTCTTAGTGGTTTTATTAACTTTACCTTATTTTCCTACTATATTTAAGAAAACTGAACAAAATAAATAATAAAAGTTATGCAGTTAAAAAAACAATATTGACAGATTCTGAAGGAAGCAGTGTTTATTTGTATTGTAACGTGATCTTTGGTTGGTAACTCTCAAAGGAATGATTATTTGAGAAGCAGTGTGATCTGTGACGTTTATAATTTTTTGTTCAGTACCCCGGCCATTTATAGTCATAAGATATACCACTGATTTGAAGGTAGACCATAAGCCATCAAACTGTGAAAAACTCATCGATGTTGGATCTGTAGTTTTTGCGTGATGACTGGATAAACAGACTCAGCTCACTCATGGATTTATAATACTACATATATTCATATGACTTACAGAACAGCTTCAAATGTTCTATTATAGCCGAACAGATTAAGTTATACATCAAAGTTTAATTTTTGTTCATTTCTACAGAGTTTGGTGACGTTGCAGACCGATTGGAAATAAATTACTTGCCTGACGAGATGCAACATCGCAGTATAGACATTCTTTTCACGCCAGCCAGATTTGAGGGTTAACGAGCAGCATATAATCAACCTTTAATAAAAACTAATTAAAAAAATCTAGAAGTGTCGAGCCTGAAGAGCATGACCATTCAAATGTTCTTACACGATGAATCCACCAAGCAGGAAAAAAGGCCTCAAGGAAATCAGGAACATTTGTGCGGCAATGTGGTGGTATACCATACCAAAGGCGGTTAAGTGGTACATGTTCATAATCATGTAATTGTTGAAGCAAGAAAATTTCGAACGTATCAAGATACAGGATTCCACGATTCGTATCACTGCAAGCTAACATTTTAATTGCGCATGCTGGCAACGTTCGAAGTGATTGTATATTGTACTACGGCATTACGTGAGTAAACGTTGAGGTTACTCCAGATTAAAAATGTACTGAGTCTGTAAACTAGGTGAACAAATTTTTATATGTTATCAAAATTTTAAAATTATTTTTAAAGCATTCCGCATACAGAGTGATTTCCTGTTGATATTAAAAACTTTCAGCGATGATGGAGAAGTGTAATATAATAATAATAATTGATAAATTGCTCCAGTGGCAATCTCCCTACACCCCCTCCCTTTTCCCTTCCAACCTACTTTTGCCCTCTACTAATTTTTACTTTAAATTCTTTCAGTGTTTCCGGTAAGTTATTCATCACTTCTCTTGGCAATTTATTCCAGTACCTCACTCCCTTTCGCATGAAATAAAATTTTCCCACACCCTTATGCCTGAAATCAAGTGCCAGCTTGTGGTCATGGTCAATCTTACCCTTCCAAGCACCTCTATTAATTTTCCCACCAATATCTTTCCATGTTTCATCACCAGTATAGGCTTTGTACACTCCAATGACTCTCTTCACCCTCCTCTTCTCCTCCAATGAATCCCACTTCAGCTCCTTTATCAATGTATCAATCTGAGCTAAGCAACCCTGGTCCGTAATCTACCTAAACGAAAATCGTTCTGATATCTCTGAAAGTGGAATACATGTACCAGTACTTTTGTTGCTAAGATTGTACAGGGTGTCCAGAAAAGGACTCCCTGATTTCAAAATTAAATATCTCGAAAACAAAGATCGATACAGGAATGCAGTAAACGGTATGTTTATTGTGACAGCTGTAAGAAGTGTATACAGCAGTGTGAAATAATAGTTACAAAAGCTGCTAACAGATGGCGCTGTACGCTGTGTTGCCGTAGGACTCTCTTCTTACCTGTGGTACTCTAGCACCAGAAAAACGCGTTGTTCAATAGTGTACATGGTTTTAAACTCTTCCTTCGGTACGCTAACCTCCTTTCACGTTTCAATGGTGGAACTGATCGCCCTGAGCTTCGGATCACTATTTAGGCATTACGTATGGCGATTACAGCGCCATCTGTTAGCAGCTTTTGTAACTATTATTTCACACTGCTGTATACACTTCTTACAGCTGTCACAATAAACATACCGTTTACTGTATTCCTCTATCGACCTTTGTTTTCGAGATATTTAATTTTGAAATCAGGGAATCCTTTTCTGGACACCCTGTAGTTTCCTGGAACATATCCCACTTGTTATTCGTCAAGTCTTAATAACAAGTGTTAAGTAAAATGACCTTCATAGATTACTATTTACGCAGGAGACATATGAAATTACTAATTTATGGTCTAATTTTTTAATTGATTGTCCTCCTTTTCAATTCACTGATGACATTTCTTTCGTATCTTGCGTAAAAAAAAAAGAACTATTTCTTTTGACTTTCATAAAGTCATTGCGATTTTACTTTTTATTTTATAAAAAATTCAGTGATAAACTTTGTTCTGCGTTTTGTTGTCATTTCATATCTTCAAGACAGATATCAGTTTATGCTGTTTCATTAACTACTGGAATGAATTAATACTTTTCCTGCATGTTACCAGTGTCACCTTTTTTTTATTTGTAGCTTAAGTAAAATTGTTATTTTAATCCAATTGTTCCATCCCTTTACCCGCAACACATAGTCTGTGATAGTCTTTTAGTCTTTTAGTCCATAATTTTGGTTTCCGAAAGTTCCGACATGGCGGTTTAATTCGAACCCTCTGTTTCCACAGGTGCTGAACAAATAAAGACAAATTGCCCAACTCGAATTGGAACAAGTGGGAGGAGAACTTAGCGGAGAGCTGTGTTCGTTCTCAGGCCGAGTGGGAAACAAAGTTGGTCGTCTTAAGACTTACTCTCGCACGCGGCTCTTAGACCTCTCACTTCGGCAACATTTCCGTTTACACTAAGACTACCCAGCTAAGTGATTTAAGAGCTCAGTAACTGGTTTAAACGGAAGGAAGAAAAATCCTCAGTGGAAAGCATTTGATCCATGAAACAATACCCATATAACGGCGAGCTAAAAGGTACTCGATATCGACTAGATTATTATAGTTATTGTCGTATGCTGTAAATATGAATATCTTAGAAACTCTGATGTTTTTAATTTTTGAAATTATTTTCTGTAGTGAAAGTCAAATGTAGTTCTTTCAGAGCGAGAGGAGATGTAAGGAAACGACATTATAATCGAGACATCACGTTCTCAAACTGCTCTATAATCACAAACTACTTGCAAAGACTGTAACAACGTAGCCTTTTCAGTGTTGGATATGAGCGATCTGGTGGCTCAGTGGTTAAGGCCTCGTATCCACTTGAGCACGCTCAGGTGAATGAGCCGCTCAGTGAAGCGAGCGGCTCAAGTGTGGACGCCTGAGCACGCTCGCAACGAACGACAACGAGCGCGCTCGGGGCGAGCCGATCGGTTGTCGGTATTTTGGAATGCTCAAAGGCGAGCCAGTGTTTGTTCGGCGCTCAGTGTGGACGGTATTTGGCGGTTTCTACAATGAGCGCGAGCACGTGGGACAATGAAACTTGCTTAACTCTAATTGATGCGTATGAATCAAAGAGGGTGTTATGGGATAGCTCCAGTATTATAATGGAACTAAAAAAATAAGGTGAATGGCGTGAAATCAGCGAGATATTAAACTTTAGTATAGATGATGTAAAGAAAAAATTAACAAGCCAGCTAGGGTCATTCAGGCGAAAACGATCAAAACAGAAGAGAACTTCTATAACGGGAAGTGGTAAGTCTTTCTTAATAGTATTTCTCACAGCTGAACGCATTTTGGTTGAATTTGGTGTTACGAAATTCAGATCCTAAGTGCCTAAAATCATATTGATTTTGTGCCAGGCAATATAATTGTTTTACCAATTTTATTAAAAACTTGAAATCAATGCCATAATTTAAAAAAAAAAACATAAAAATAACCTTTAAATCTATATTTGTAAACACAAATTAAAAATAGGTACCAGCCTTCATATAATTTAGGAGTGATTCAATAGTGCCATCACAGACTACCTGTAATAAACGGATGATGCTTTGTTTATATACTTTGAACATATCTGCAGATTTGTGTAGGGACTTCCTGAGGCTAGGAATCTTAAAGTTATTATAAATTTCATCTTCTGGTGGGATCGCCTCATGCATAGGCGTATCGTGCATTTTAATATGAGGTCCAACTAATGACAGCAGATGTTCGAAATCGATTTCGTAAAGTTTTGAAATAGCTCATTGCCATCTTCTATACTAAATTCGCGAATTAAATTATTAAGATAATTTCTTCGATGACAATGACTTTCTCTAATCCACCAACTTGGTAATTTTCTACTCTGTTTTGACATCGTATAATAAAGGCCGCAGCTACGCGTGACGACACGTCAATAGCCGAGCGTTTTCTGAGCACTGAAGCCAGGCTCGTTCGACCAAAATTTCTTTTTCCTTGAGCACGCTCGAACGAGCGCACTCAAATGAATGAGCGGCTCATTCGCCTGAGTGTGCTCAAGTGGATACGAGGCTTAAGGTGTCTGTTGATCGAAAGTACTCATAGTTCAAATCCCTGTCTCGGCAGGGATTTCCATAGCTCCTTAACCCGACCATCACCTCTGGCACAGCTTGCTGTATAATGTGGAGTACGCTGGAAAGCTTCCGTGGTTCGGATTCCACGTTAAACTGTAGGTCCCCTGTACCCGGTAGGATTACCGGGTTAGGCTAAGAAGGCTGCGACAGGGACGGAGTGCGCAGGCAATAGAAATCTCGTCGCCAGGTCATTACGACCACGAGTACAGATGATTGGTCCACCGACCTGGTTGAGGCGTTATGCAGCAACTGGCCCGAAGCCCTCAAACTGCCACCCCGACCACACCATTCTATCGTACTATTTCGCTGCACCCCCAACTCGGGATTGGGCTCTTCCGAATAACCCGCCTTAATGGTGGAGGGTTCCAACACGTTAGCAGGGACGGTGAGATTTTACGCTTTTCGCCACCCTGAAGGGTGCCCACGGGGAATAACGTTTACGCAGCGCTGCCACGAGCCAGACCGAAGACCCTTTCATTTTCTGGTCGTGTGGAGAGGCTGTCTGCTAGTCCCCGCCGCTGCCTGGCTCCAGCATTGTCTCTTGAGACCTGATGGATGCCGAGCTGCCACATAGACATTTGACCAGGATGCGCCACACAGAATTATTGTTATTTTAATACTGGATGTTTATTTTATGTTCTGGGTCGAACCGTGGCGCTGACCCCGTCACATAGCATTGTACAGGGAGTTTGGAGCTCGACCTCAGTGAATCCTATGGGAAGCGGCAGGAGCCTTCGGAACCCCTTACTTTTACCTTTATATTATATTCTGGGGTGACTGATAAAGTAAATAGGGCGTTTCACACGTCACTATCTTCATGTGAACTTCTGAGCAGACGGTAATGGCTGGGCACTGATTTTCTAACGTGGCAAAGGCTCAGTTTTTGGGGTGGTGATGTTGGTGGCAGTGCCTTGCAGTAGTCTCAGTTGTCTTCAACGTTTCCTAGAGTATACAACTCGGAACGCTGACGTCACACAGCCTTAGTAACTGACATTTTATTCGCTAGAATTATGGTGCGTGAGACAGTTTACATATCCCTGCAGGCAGGCTGAAATAACAAATGGACAGGTATCAGATTAGAGCTTGTACATACGAAAAGGATAAACCCAGCAGAAGCGGATGATGGAAATCCAGAGAAGTAATTTGAAGCTGTAATATCGATCTTGGAAAACCATCAGCAAAAATATACTCGTTGCAGATAATCGTGAGGGATGAAGTCCTCCTAATTTATCTGCAGATATGCTTTTGCGCACATACATTACACATGTACAAACTGAAGTTACACGAAATACTGTGTCCCAGGGCTCTTCGTCTTTCAGTGTCCAATGATTCTCTTTGCTGCTGTACTAACAGCAAGCCAAAGGCCTTGCATCCCAAGTAATCCTTTCGGTGTTTCTATCGCGCAGCTAACTTTTATAGCGACACTCTTTACAAGGTCGTTTATCGGCTCAGCTCACACTGGCAAGTAGTTTTTCGTCGAAGCCTCGCCTGAAGCGACTTTATGACCCTTGTGACATCGTTTTCCGAACTCTGAAAGCGGCGTTCTAGTGACGACATTTCTCCGATAGCCGTATTTCACATTTCCAAGTTGGGGATTACCATGTCTCTCCAGAACCAGCTTCAAGCAAGTTTATCATGTCTGCTGCCGAAACTTTTAGAACTATCGATCACAGCTTCCAATTTATATTAAGCGGTTAGAGAGTATTGCGTTGGTTCAAGGTAGTCTTATATAAATTTTTCTTGAATAAAAATTATATTCACATCCTACACAATTGTGTTTCATTTTTAATACTTTCGATATTATTTTTGTTCCCTTCCCCATTTAACGTTTGGTTGGGACAGCACTTGACAGGTTTTTTCTTTTTTGGTAGAAATTGCCTGAGATTTTAAAGATCAAATTTCTTTTTTTAGCATCTTGTTCATTTTTTGTTTCTCTTTCAACATTATTTGCAGTACTGTTCATAGTTTTTTCCATACTCCCAGGAACCAATATTAATAGATTCCTGTTTGTGGATAATTTTAGATGCGAAAACTCTTCAGAAACAGTCAAATTTACTTGAAATTTATAGTTAGAAGGTTAATGTCATTTATGTTTATTCATTTCTTCTCAAAGTTTGTTACAATAATTTCTACTAACCTTGGTCGGTGATTCATCTGGCAAAATTCGTTAATATATTTGAGATTTTTGCTACATGGAATGGGTGATGAGATTTTAGCAGAATGCATCCTACATTTCTTTCAACTAAGGTATACTATAGCAGTATAATTCACCAAGAAGACTAGTATCCTAGGAAGACATTAACTCTTATTCATCTATAGTCGTTTTTTCTGCACCTAAAGATACTAACAATGATACTGTAAAATAATAAGCCCTTCATACGGTATAAGCATAAGAGATAACAGAGTAGTATTAAAGATTTGTGATCAAAATTAACATGATAACCATGAAAACGAAAACAAATTAAGAGGCATATGACTGCATTATTAAGTGTATATAATTATCAGGGATTTTAAGTACATCATTAGATTTTGATTCAACAATTTTTATGTAACTGTTAAATTTGTATACGAAATATAATGGTGCGGATGAAAGCCGAGACACGATAGTAGCTTTGGAGGAAAGGCATTGTTGTTAGTAAGTAATGTTGTGAATTGTATTAAAGAAACGGGAAATTTTTAGGTGACTAATGATAAAGTTTAAATTCATGTTGGAAGAAAAGGAAAAAAAGGTACAAACTTGAATTTACTGAACTGTTAGATTTATGTTTTTGGTGTATCTGTTGCCGAGAAATAGTTAAGAGATCATACTTGGAAGAGATCCTCACCAACTTACTGATTGAAATGTCGTTCAAATTTTCAGTATGATAAAAATTATCGCAGAACCACTGAGAGAACTATACAGTGTATTCTTATAGAAAATCTCGAAGTATTAGAGACACTGCCACCTTTATTGGGAAACGAACGAGTGAGCCCAAGTCCACATAATGAGAATTAAAAGATTGTTTTTTTTTTTTTTTTTTTAGATTACAATCTACTACTGTTAATAATATTTGCCTAGCCATATAATTAACCAAAACCACAAACTACATCTTTCCTTTTTCTTATCCTATTCTAACACGGATCTGTTATCGCCAGATGAGTGACACATGATATTCTTAGAAATCCGTTCATGTCTCTGGAGCTTGAATCCGCTGAAATCCTCGGTGAATGTTAGTGAATGTGAGTAAATCCGGTTGTGCGTATTTCTAACGAGACAGGCCTGTGAATTTAAAATAAACAGTATTGTCAAAATCGTAGTCACGGCTCCTTCGTTCATCCTTAGCCCTTGGGTTAAGGCATTCATTTGCAGAAGTGTTTGCCTTTTTGGCATTTCCTTCATCTATTTGCTTTTACTGGCTTCTTTTATTTTCCTTTCTTTTTTATTATTGTCATTTCGGTTGGACATTTTTTTTTTTTACTTACTAATTAATCCAGATTGGATTTTCTGGGGTGAGTAGTTGTAGCGGGCGTTTGTGAGGTGCTTCGTCTCTTGCATATTGTGCGAGAGAGCGAATGAGATTATTTTCGCTCTCTTGCGTCTTTCTGTAGAATTTTGTGGCCAGCTGTTCAAATCTTTCCCGTAGCCTTGTAGTTTGTGTAATTATATGTAGTTCTTCTGTTGGAAATCGCTGCGGAAGATGCATTGCTCGTTTGAGTGCCCAGTTTTGTAATTTCTGGAGTCGCTCGATATAATAAGTCTTTACAAATTCTACGCTAACTTCTTTCATTCATCTCCAAGTCATCAGCAAAAATATTTTACCCCTGTAACTACATTTCAGTCCTATTTCATTAAGTCCACTTCCTCCCTTCTACAAATAACTAACTTCAAGTTGTAGTTTGATAATGTTTTTACTGACAAAAAGCAGATCATGACTAATTACGGACACGACGTATGGAGTAACATCACTTTAAATGTCCCTTGATATTTCATATCCAACATCTTTGTAGATTTTCAAAAATTATGGGGGTGTCCTAAATCCCTTGATTTCTATTTGTATTTGTAGTATTCTCACCAGGTTCGTTCGCTCCATATGCGAATTTCACGTTCGTGAAAGTTAGTTTAAATCGCCTACAAATACCTATCATAACACAGAGAAAGACAAATGTATCGTAAGAGAGAACAGCAGAATTCGGTATTGTCTTTTTTCGTAAGAATCTTGACCTGTGGGATTACACAAACGCCTCTTTTCAATTATACTGTAAACGTTTCAAAACAACCTATTCAATTTCCAGCTGCCACATAATTTAAATG
Source organism: Vandiemenella viatica (assembly GCA_031002005.1). Lineage (NCBI taxonomy): Eukaryota > Metazoa > Arthropoda > Insecta > Orthoptera > Morabidae > Vandiemenella > Vandiemenella viatica. The sequence goes on along the minus strand of CM061919.1, from coordinate 87,564,794 downwards.
ATTACTATCACACCCTTCTATGAAAGATATAGTTTGGCTATTTGGAGATTTATTTGTTGTGTTGATGAAAAATGTATGTTATTTTACTGAATACTGGTACCAAGCTGTAAGAAAGATATACGCATAACCTTTAGTCAGAAGGTATTGAGTAAATCTTTTTACTTTGTAACACTGAAGCGTGAAAATTCCCTTTTTAACTCAGTTGTTCTGTTATTAAATAAGTCAAATCTCTCAGTTATTAGTTTAATATGCAACACATTTGCATTTGATACAGTTTTTTATATTCTATTTTCTTGTCGCAATTACGAGAAGAAGCTCACAGAAGCAGAATTATTTTTCATAAACAACATTATCAAAGCAGCTGGAAAGCACACAATTTAATTAAAACGAGGCGATAACTGTTCAAATTATTTCGCTGACGCAATGCTTACAAGAAAGGATTTCGTTTCACACACACTTCTCTACTTCCACGTGGGGTAGTGCCGTTAGTAAACAAAAATTCTTATTCAAATTTTATGAATAAACCATTCTAAAATCAAGTACAAGTTTAGTATCTTAAACTTGAATAATAGCAATAAAATTTAATTAAGTGAGAAAATGAAACATAATTTTAATGGCTCAGGCTTTCTTTAACATAATTCTCTGCACCACACACACACACGGATAGTTTTCAGGCTTTCTGTAGATACTCATGATATGAGGATTCAAAAAAAAAATAAAAAAAATTAACATAATTTTTACCGATGAACAGGACTTTACCAACCTTCTATAGAATTTTGTAAACGATACAAAATTTTCTAGCAGTACTAATTATTGAAAACAGAGGAACTTAAGTATTTGGAGTTCTAAGAGGATGGGTTATTACAAAAAATCTTAACTGCGAGCTTTTATAAATGTTTTTAATATTTTATATGCTAATTTTATTTTATGAAGTTACATTTTATAACCATTTGCAATGTTTCATTGAATTTTGTAAACAAAGGTATATTCCAAAATAGGTTATAAGTGCTGGGTGGAGCACAACTGAAAGTCAGTAAAAATAATCGTAATAATAATAATACCATCATTAATTATTTCACACTACGTTTTTATAAGGTACCTATCGAGAAGCAGTCCTACCCTTAGTTTGGATTTTATGTTCCAGCCAGTGTTTCAATCCCAGCAGATAATATACTAGAAACAAAATTACTTGCAATCGAATAAACATAATAAAGCATTTCTCCTGCTATCGTTGTGATCTGCAACAAAAATGATTTGTTATTTCTTAATGAAATTATATTTAATAAGGAAAGAATTCTCAATAGTCCTACATTATATTTTTAAAATCATTCCTAGGAGCTGGTATTTTTACGTCATAACATTTGGCACTTTACTACAATTCAAGTTGAGTTCGATTCTGGTAAATAGACATTTCCTAACTCCCGCGTATTTATATAGAAGAAATGGATTAGAAGAATGTGCAAAATAGTTGTTTTAAATACTATTTTCTGTGATCTATTTTCTACGACTTTTATCCCGAGGTAAGAAAATATATCATGTGTTACCTGCTGTAGCAGCTGCTTAAGATTATAGGGTCACGGAAGTGCGCAGTTTGTATGGCATAAGGGGGTAACTTTATAACGCCAGCAAACTATTGTTAACTCCAGCCCCGCAGCTGCGCTGGGTGACTTCGTAGATGAATATTTTATCCGTGCTTTTGAAGGAGCAAGTATGTCATGGACTGCCTTGGGTCTTAATTATTCAACACTCTTTTACCTGAAGCCATAACGGGGAACAAAAGACGTGTGTTGGGTGGGAGCCAAAGATTTCAGACCAATATTATAACTAAGGGGATCACAAACTTAGACAGTAAAGTAACCAAAATAAAGGATCATGGTTGGCTTTAACGTGTATCTTCTAACAGCAGATAAGTAAATGGTGGAACAGTATTGGTGCGCGGATGATACCTGAAAACAACACAATTTGTTGTTGTTTTATTTTTTTGTAAGTTTTATCACTGTTTGTTTGAACAGATTACGAGACGGCTTGAAAGCTTAGTGTGTAACTAAATTTTAGGACAGCAGAATACAAGATTAAACCTTTTTTAATATTAAAGTTTATTAACTATTACAAAGCATCACTTAAAATTTATGGAATGAAATTTGATTGTGATTTCACAGCTTAGAGTCTTAGGGTTTGATTGAAAATCTAATATGTGTATAGTTATTTTACGGAGAACACCGTTAAAATCCGTTTAAACTTTAACAAATTTTCTTGTCATCCCTGCGTTAGGGACCTCAATCTAACCATAACATTTTATATTTTGTAGTTTATCAATTTTATTTTTTATAGGATTTTCGAATATTAGCATGGTTTTTGATTATTGCTACTGTAACTTCTGTGACAGCATACATCGACAGCTTATAGTTACAATCGAAGAGTTTAGCTGCCTGAGTCAATAGTTTTTACGCTGTCAAGTTGGCACCACGTCCTAATATAAAATACCTCCGTATCTGCTAACAAGCTTCGGTAAGCGGTACACGTGGCAGTAGGCCGAAACATATCATCGAAACATTGACATTTTACTTCAGGAGAGGTTAGAAGCTATATTATAGTTAATTCTTACTTAAACTTTTGTAGTTTAACTGGTTCACCAGTATACCCAGCCAGCAAGGAATTAATTATTTGTAAACTCTGGTGTAGAATGATGTAAAAGGATTTCACGTCCCGTCAGCAGAACGAAATTATGTGTATTACATTCGGACTAACAGATGTTGTAGCCTTCATAACAACAAGTGAAGAAAGAGAAATGTTAATTGATATATCGTAGCTGTAACTCGTAGTAGTGTCATACGTAACGCAAATAAATTTGTCAAGTAAGAGCTAATCTCCCTCGCCTAGTGATCAGTGCACAGGTTGGGGAATAGATTATTATTAATGTACGTAATTTTTGAATCAATAAAAGATCATTTGAAAAAAAGGCTTAACTACACGGTTTGCAAACTTATCTACATGTGCCATACAAAAATCAATCGCAACAATGTTTGAAAAATTACTATGTGTCTTAATAGATTTTTTATTTATTTTTATTTTTTTAAAGGTATTATGAGGACATATTGTTATCAAATCATCGAAATGTTCTGTTGAATAGTACAAATGATTTTTATCGAAAAATTGTTTGCGAAAGAATAATTACTCATTTAGTTTACTCGCAAATACAGTAATTACTCTCCAGAAAGATCGCTATAGTTTTCCATTATTCAATCAAAAGTTTTCAAATAATTATCAGTAACATTATAAATAAAGGGAGGAATGGTATTTTAATTGGCTTTTTTACCAAAAGTGTCTTCAAATCGTGGTATTAAAAAAAAAGAAACATTTTTTAAAGTAAACAGGTTTCCTTCTTTCATTTGACACCGATGAAGATTATTTAAAGATTTTTTTTCTTAAATAACCTCGCCCTCATAATGTTTTCGGATTTTATGTTATAATTGTTTTAACGTTAATAAGAACTAAGGTTGTGTTCTATTACAAAGTTCTATGTTTAAATGTTCAGAGGTTATCCAGGTGTAGCAGCCAACCTGAAAGACAAAGAGTTGAATGAATCCACAAAGGTTCTGTTTTTCACGTAGATGGTATAGAACCCTAAAAACTAATAAGTATATATCGTTCGCGTACCTTACAACTATTCTGATTTACCATTGCATCAAAAATACTTTCACTTCAACTTTTCAGTTTCGTGAATAACATAGAAATTGTCGGAATAAAGAACGATACCGAAAATGCCGTATTATGGATATGTAGCGAGCGATTCAATCTTGTATGAAAATAAAGTATTATGTGGTAAATATTACGAAAAATAAATTGACTACTGCTGATTTGAAACCGATCACATATGACTTTAGCGATTTCGTGTATTTCACTATTAATTACTTTTGGAAAATTCGCGCAAAGCATTGGAGACGAATTGGGCTAGGACCATAGGAAAACACACTTTTGAATCTGTGACTTCATTGTACCTAATTAATTCAGTAAACGAATATAATTCTTTTAAAAAAAAATAATAATAAAATAACAGATCATATTACAATGTTTAACCTACTAGACTGATTAAAATACCGCGACTAAGATACTAAAAGCAATATGCAGAGAAGAACTGCGACCAGAGTGTCCACCAAATTCCAGTGCCGCTAAAATAAAATAAAAAATATACCAGCATCGCATCAAGCGCTCCCTTGCCGAGGGCATTTGTATTTTATTGGAATTAATTGCTTAAGCCTTTTATCCTGTGGTGTAAAATATAATAGCAATTTGCATTTTAAAAAGCAAACGAGCAGAGTCCATTTGATTTTCTTGTATTTTATGTATTTCATACATTTATTCATTTCCTGTTTCACTTCGTTTTCATTAATGCCTAAAAAGAACAACATGAACAAACGTGCAACCTCAAAGCAGATCACTAAAATTGATTATCACATAATTCTTAGTTTTTCTGCAGCGTGATTAATTAGTAACTTCTTCATTTAGATCTTACAGGAACGTGGATCAAAAAGTGTATATGTAATGCCTGAACAGATGTTGTTAATCCATAAAGATTGTTTCAAAATTTCCGAGTTTGTGGATTTAATTAATAAACATGTTGAGTGTGCATTTACGTTAATCACAGAAAAAAGTATCTACTCAATTTTAATAAATCGTCAATTTATAAGGGAAAAAAATAATTATTTAAAGATGTTATATTATAGTCAATGCCTGTCAGGAGACAATTTTGGTCAGTAGTAATGTTCCTTTGGTCGAATATCAGTTTGAAACAGCAGAAACTACGCCTCCCAGCGCAAATTTTGCACAGGGAAATTAGAAGTTTCAAATATTGTTTCGTATGCTGACTGTTCCAGTCATTTGGAAACGCACATTATGTTAATTTCTAAGAGATTTCGGTTACTGTTTTGGTGATATTAGTTGCTGAAATGTAAAAGATATTATCAATAAAGGTATCTTTTAATTCAGCGGGCACATAGAAGAATATGGCAGTCAAACCTCCGTTGTTTGTATAATCATTTTTTAATTTATTTTATTTTTTTTTTTTTTTTTTTTCTAAATATTTTTCTGAAAAACTACATTTCTGAAAAATATTTTGACTAATCAGTAAGAAGAATGTTATTTTCCTTTTGAATATCTAAAACGTGAAATTGTATTTCAAATGAAATTAGCTGTAAAATTTAGATATTTTTCTTTATCTGTCCTAACTTGTATCGCGTAATATCAGCCAGAAACAAAATTTAATGGTTATTGCAAAGTATTACTCTGATCCAACATTTTTCAAAAGAATCATTGAAGTACAAGTACTTTCATGCGGTTAGTCCTGGAAATTGAATGTATGTGATCCTGAATTCAATTTTTTAAAAAAACTACAAAAATATTTTTTAATAAATTAAATCCAACAAGTGTTTTTTTAGTAGAGTCCATTTTTCGTTTTGCAAGATTGTATTTATGTTGACCTGTATAAATCAAAACAAACAAAAAACTCTTAAAATATTAGGGTTGTGTATTAAAAGAACTGAAAATTAAAACTATGAATGGAATTCTCTATCAAATGACGCATGTTTTTTTGTTAGACAATTATCATAATTGTCAAGAATATTTATTTAGTTTTCTTGATCAAACTATAAACTCCAGAAAGATCTCCATAGATTTCAGTCATATACAGGAGTCTATACATAATTGTGAATGTTGAATAACTTTTCTTGTATGTGGTTTCTGAAACAGAGGGGAATTACACTTTTTAATGGTTTTTAGCTTAAGTTCGTACAAATCGTGGAAAAAAATTAAAGTTATTACACGCTGAGGGTCGAAGATTTGTTAGATTTCATTTGACATCCAAAAAGATTATATTAAGAAAAGTTTCTCTTCAGCCTCTAACAGTCCTCCCACCCACCAGTATTTTTACAAAATTTTACCTCACGATCATGTTATGGTTAGTAAGAACTGAAGTGGTTTCCAGTTACATACTGCTTAGCTGAATGATTCAGAAGTTATAAAAGTATGAAAGACAAATAAGTTGATCAATTGTGGTCTCACGTTTCATTCAGATGTTACGGAACCCTAAAAATTCTTTTTAATGTCAATAGCTACAGTTCACTTCCTCACAATTTTTTTTTTTTTTGCTGTTATTAATCTCTCGACTAGTTGATGCAATACTCCATCCCTTCCTTCTTGCACTAGCTTTTCCATCTCATTTACAGTGCTCAATACTTTGTAAACGGAGACGATTATCAGCGTCTCTCTGACTCACACATGCCATCTAAATACTGTCACAGATAAAATTATAAATTAACGGGTGTATTAAAACAGCAAGATTGCTATACAACGTCGAATACAATATGTCTCTTCTATTCAGAACAATACACAGAAAATAAAAATAATTTGGCAGCTATATTAGATTTTAGTGCCAGTTTATATATTCAAATCGACAGAACGAATAAGGTCGGTTTTTGTAATATAGTAATTAGTACATGCGAACGTTTAAAATTTTTAGGAGGAATTTAAAAATTATTTTAATTAAGTCCAATTGATTGGCACACAATTCCTACCTCTACCTTGAAATTACTAAGTGCGTTCAGAGATCGCATAGTACTTTCGAAAAGTGGTCTCTGGCCTCAGTTTATCAACAAATCACTGAATGTAACTATGACAAATATTATATTTTTAAATTAATGGGACATTGAGTGATTGCCCATAAATGTCTACATGCACTATAACTGCTGATGTGTTTAATAAAAACACAGTTGTTAGGTAGACTCGGAATGATTTTAATTATGTCCCAATAAGACGAAACGTTATATGGTTAACACAAAGTTTCTTTTGCCAGTTATCTTTTCATTTCACATATATAAAAGACTGCAACGAAAAGGTTGGAAATTAAAATTTCCATGTCGTTTCGTTTTCTCTCTATAAATAATAAAGTAACGTGGAGAAATGCCTTCAAGTTTCTCAAAACGAACTAACAAATATGAGAAATCCAGCAACAGTTGTTAAATATCAGAGAGAAGTTTTGTTTCAAAAATATTGGGCTAACATTTAATTATTTTTAAAATATCTAAATAACATATCCTTCCTTGAAATGTTTGAAAGTCATCATTCATTTGAAACTACTTACTTTTTAAAAAAACAATTCTCATTACTAGAGGTTAATTAATTTAGCTCTACAAGAAATTAAAATAGTTCTTTGGCTACTGTTCTCTTGTCTTGCCAAGATCGTAAGTACATAGTAAATGAGAACATCAGTATGTCATTTTTTTCCATGACTGTTAATTTTCTAAACTCCGTATCATCGTTTCCACAGGAAAACAAATCAGCTTAAGTCATATTAAGAGACAACGAATAAATTATTATGATTACCAAGAAGAGCTAATAATGATAAGTCTTTTGTTCTTTTAACTATTTCGTGCAGACATTTAAATGAAAAAATCTAGATATAAATGCGGAAGACTTTAACAAAAAAACATGACCATAACGAGATCAAACATTTCTGATATTTCAAACCCTGTAAAATTGGTCAGATACATTAATGAATGAAAAATATGTTTGACTAATATGTTGAGCCATTTTGAGTTTGCCTAAAGTATTGTTGAAATTATCTACTTATACGTCTGAGGGTCTCGTAGATGAAACTCTATATGATAATGATCTATCTCAAGCTAAGTTAATACAGTTGAATTATGTATTGACAATTTCCAGTTTCCTGTTTCTGGATAGGATTACTATAAAATAAAAGCTTTCTATTATAATTGTAAATGATGGTTTAGGGAACCTATAGTTTTTACGTATTTCTATAGAAAATTTATTGTATATTGAATTATTGACATTTGCTTAAAAAGGCAAATTCTTAACGAGATATAATCTAGATGTTATTTTAATAATAAAAAATATAATTTACTAGAAAATTTGTTGAAATAAAAATATTAACGTTTGTTCCTCTTTATCATTGAAGTGTTGAATTGATAAAACATATTCAGTGGTTAGCAGAATGCTAAATAAAATTGTCCAGGAACCGATAACTTGTGCCATAAAATTTGTATTCGATTGGAAAGTGGCTGATTTAGATATTGTTTCCGTAATTCCTAACACCGCTCAAAAAATTTAAATAAAAACTGCTTAAGAATACACCAGAAAGCGAAGATATTCCGAAATTTCCTTAAAGTAATTTATTCCAATACGGTTCGGTACAGTTTATTGTAATATCTAAACTTAAGGCCGTTGAAATTCCAGTTGTCTTTGGTATTAGGTCTCACTAAGTATTTACCACACAGAAAGTGCACAATGATAAGTTACTTTGGTTGCCAACGTAGCAGAACTTCTCTGTAGAATGTGGTTGAGAGGTGTGCGGGAACTGTGCCCCACTTTATTCGGTGCGGAGGCCCATCAACAGGTGCTCTGTTTTTCCAGCAGAACGTCTGCGGAACGAACACCGCAGGGTGTCCTCACGTCCAGCGGGCCTCACCGCGGCTGAAGGGAAATCAATATCGAATTTACCACCTCGGCGGCGTGCCGGCCACCCCTAACGCATACACTCGCACGGCTCAACGACCACACGCCTTCCTCCACGGCCGGATAGACTCGCCGTGTGAAGAGAGCAACAGGGGAGGTGCTCGCCACCCCGCACGAAATAACAAGAAGGATAATCAGCATTACGTTCGCTTTGAAAAATGAGCGCATATAGGATACTAGCTTCAGAGCGCGTCATCTTTCAAGTAAACCAAAGAAATTCTCGATCGTTTATCATTGACTTCTAAATCTTTCATCGTAAGTCATCAGCCACCATCGATACCAATAGAAGGTTAAGCCTGGTCATAGTGTTCACAACGCTATGATATTACGCTCTGAATTAACAACGGACAGAGATGTTACTAGTAAATAGCAGAGAATATGAGCGTTATTTAATTCCAGTTCTCCCGATGAAATGAAATGACAGAACAGTGAAATAAAGGTATTCATTAAGTTACAAAATAAGCAGATTAATTATTATTTGCTTTTAATTTCTTTATATTCATTAGAAGTAGATGTTTTCGTTAAATCCTTTGGTCGATTTGTAAGATAAGTAAAATTTTCAAGCAGCAATGTTCGCTGAAGTTTTCATAAGTTCGAAATTTAGCCTGTACATAATGACAATTGGCATTTGACGTTACAGCAGAGGGAGAAGTAATTTCAGTTTTTTAACAATAATTTAAGTTGTTTTCTTGAGAAACATATTACTAAAACAATACTTTATTCTAACGAAAGTAGTTCCACATAGATCGCGATCTATGCGGCCTAAACTACGATTAAAACTAAGCGGCAAAATGAATATCATTAAGATTTATTTCTAATTTCCTTTGCTTTCATTGACCATCATTACTGAGATCATTATTTTATCCGCCTATAACTGTGTCAGCCGTTGAAACACTGTGATATAGATCTGAATCACGTAAAATAAATATTTAAGCACTAGTAAGATTTCGGGTCATGTTTAATCTCGATGTCAGATTTCACTTACAGGCGATAGAGAATGTAGCCTATCTTAATTCGCGTGTGATTGAGGATTTGATTTTCTAGCGGCAATAGACTATTAGCAGAGTTTGTGGTTAAGTTGAAATGCAGCCTTCACCAAGATAACATCTGAATGCATTTGCTACAGCGTAACGAACGAGGAATTGTACTGAGCGTTATTTTATAACAAATAAGTAACTGCAATCATAGCTTGCCAAAACACGCCATTCAATCAGTTCAAGCCTTTTTTAATGAGATTTGGGGGCTAGTTTAGACCCTACTAATATTTATCTCATCAAAGTAGTTTTTTTTTTCTTTTTTGGCGTAGATTCCTCATTACACAGCGTGCTGGTATCCATAAAAAAAATCTAGGTCAAAATACAAACTTGGTAATAACAATCCGCATCATGTCAATCCTCCTCTCAGAATTGATAAGTTCGTTAGACATTTAACCAGTTTCATAGAATTATGACCTTGTAACTTACTAAGAGAAAGAACAGGTATATTGTTTTAGACCAATGGCACCTTTCTTTGCTTCTGTCTTAATCATATCGGGCTTAGAGTGCAGTTAGCGTAACATGATTACATATACCTCATAATTTACTCCAGACCATAATCATTCCAAATGTGAAATCTTTGTAAAAATCAATTGAGTAGTTTTTAAGTAATACGAGATTATAGGTGAAATGAATTACGTTTAGAAGATGTGTTAATACCTTCACAGTTTCAAACCTAAGATTCTGACTTAGAACATTAGGTTTGAAAGTGTGAAGCTCCAGGTTAGCTCAAATGTTTTCACCTTGCGGCCTTCCGGAAATAGAAGGGTCATTAAGGTACCTAGAAACTACTCCTCCAATTGTCCCGCACTCCACTAAGCAACAAAACTATTTGTCGCTAAGAGGCCTACGCCTACACATGGCACCGGCAAAGTTTAGTACTTTATGGCTGATGCTAGAATAGCGAGACACATCCTAGTAACAGAATTATACAGTAGTACAGAGTATCCTCTTATAGTAAAATTCCTAGCAAATGGATGTTACCTGATCGACAAACTTCCGTTGTGGGGTGGACTGCCTATTATTATTTTTATTATTTTTTCGAGACGAACATTTATATGTGGGTAGGACCTCTATGTGAGCAGTAGACAAAGGCAATAATACTCCAGTTGTTTATGTACAATGTTTCCATTCATTCAAGTAAGTACATAATAACTTTTTTAACAACCCATTAAGCCTTCCATTCCCTCATTACAACCAGGTCAGTTATATCTTTGTGACTAATGCCCGAGACTAACATCTCCCTTGGCTTCCGAATAGGCTGTACCATCCTTCCCACCTGCATTTATTGTGACGACGCCACGTCTCGTACGCCTAGGCTGCTGTCGGCGCTGCCGTCCACGGCTGCCGCCCGGTTCGACCTCTCTTCACTCTCGCTGTCCCGTTTTCATCATTGCTCCCCCCACTCCATTGTTTTTGTTTTTTGTTTTTTTTAACTGCTTTACGTCTCTTTTTAACATCGAGGTCTCTAGAGACGGGAAAGGACGGGGGGCAAGGATGGGGGCAAGGAATGGGAAGGAATTCGGCGATGGCCTTTTGAAGGAAGCATCCCGGCATTTGCCTGGAGTGATTTGGGGAAACCATGGAAAACCCAAATCTGGATGCCCGGACGGGGATTCGAACCACCGTCCTCCCGAATGCACTCCATTGTACCTAGTCGGGAGATCTACTAGCCAACCGCTTTACCCGTTGATGCGGTCATCCCTGGCTGAATTAAGTCGTGATTCGCATGCAATTGCTGACTCTTCTGAGCTACTACGCAGGTCGCTGCCTTCTGAGCTTACAAATTCTTTTGCAGCAACTGTATACAACTGCTGTCGAAACTGACCTATCTTGCTGTAGTACTTTGTGAAATCTTATATATCCTAATCATTCCCTAAACCTCTTTTCACCGCAGTAGTTTTAGTTACACTGGCCCTCGCCGTATCAATGCTTGGCTAACCATCAAACCTCAAGTAAATTGATATTGTTCCCACTTATACTGTTCTAAGGAAGTGTAACTGCGAAGCCAGCTAAAAGGAAAAGCCAGGCAGAAAACAGTGCAATGCGCAGTTTGTTTAGATCTACACGATGCTTTTAATTTATTTACCACGGTTAGATGAATAAATGTTATAATGATGAAATATTAAGAGTTAACTTTTGATTTTTCGAAGCCTCTAACCATTACATTCAATAACAATGCATTCTAAAGTCATGCATACTAAATATTCCCACTCCATTATATATAACAGTTGCTGGAGTCGCGAGAAAATATTGTTCGTATTAAGATGTTACCAGTTACTAAAGATTTGTTCATTACCCTTGTCCAGAACAATAAAGAAAGCCTGAATATTCTGGCTTTTGACTGATATAAATGTCGATCATGTCATCTTTTTGTTAATGACAACAATGCCCAATCAATATCTTTTACAGAATTAATATTTAAACTTTTTCAGTCGTCACTTTATCAAGGATCTACTATTAACTTCTTTTGAAGTAAATTGTTTTAGTTTATGCTTGCCAGTTTATTTAATATGTGGCACTGGAAATTTTTGTTGAATTTGTAGATTACTTTGCAATAATTCTCTTCACAGACGTCTTCACTGTTTATTTTTAGTTCAGAACAAAATTTTGATACTGCAATAAAGTATAGCGAGAGCTGGACTCGGTAGCGTAGGGGCTAGAGTGCTAGCTCCTTGTACCGAAGGTCACCGGTTCGAGTCCGGCCGAGGGCATGGGTGTTTAGTGTTGTGTCTGTGAATGTCTTGTCCATGTTGTAGTGTCCTTGTGTCAATACTTGATAGCAACAAATCACATTGAGCTGGCTGTATGGCCCAGTAGCCGAATGCTATTAAAAAAAAAAAGTATAGCGAGAGGTAAACTGATATTACTGGCACGATTTCAGCAGTAATGGAAATCATAAATGACTATATAACGCTGCTATAAAACAAATTTTGAAAAACGTAACCTGTTGATAAGTTCATATTTAAACTTTTTTCACTATTGTTTCTTCTAGCCTACTATATTACATTTAGTCTGTAAGAGCAAAACACGAATATACAGAAATCAAATTAAGTCGTACTATTGGCTCTCTTTCCTCAAAGATGTAATCAATGTTCGTTCGCTGGCAGTAGTAACCTCAGTAAATGAAACAAATTTACGGCATTACTCAAAACATCTACAGTGATCAGTCGGTTTCTCTTGTGCTGTGATTATAAATTGCTACCAAATTATAAATTAGGCCTACGTCAGGTGAAGGTCAGGATGAATCCTTCAAAAGGCCATTCCTGAACTCCACCTCGTTCCTTTCCCATGTTTCTTCCCCTCTATTACCATTATTTTTCGCTAATATGAGTAATGATCGATTTAGTTCCATTTAACTATCAAATATTAAATGAGATTGCACTCGAATAACCTCCGCTGAAAGAGGTTCACACTACACTCCTTTAACTTTTAGCTAGAAATATAACACAAACTGTCAGCGGATGGTTCTATTTATTGGAGTACATGCGTCAAAGTATATTTACTGAGTTTCTTTCTTGCGGGCAACTAACCTTAGAGTTTTCGTGATATCTGAACTATATTTTTTTTCTACCTTTTTCTCTATTTTTGTGTGGAATATCATCTCCTAACTTTCCCTTCAGAACGTGGGATAGTTTAACCTTATCAAACCTTCGGAAATAATTATTTTCGAAAGCTCAGAAAAATTCAGCATATCTGCCTTTTCCGATACAGCATGGTATAATTCTTGAAGTCTTTCCGAAGTGGGATACCTCGCACTGGACCTTGATAACTCCTAATATTGTCAGACTAGCATTAAAACTCGTATACTCGTAAACTCCACGTGCGTAAATCGGTAGGGTGGGAGGTGTGAGACGTCCTTCTGGCCACTGCCCACACCTGGTCCTCGCATTCCCCCGCTGCTATGTGAGGAACGCCCCATCACCAATAACACGGTCAACTATTCGCATTATAGAGATTGCAGCCGGTAGCCGGTCCTGGAATCGATAAGGGTCGATGCGACGCCGAGTTTGGCGACACCACCGGCCTTCAAGGACCAGCCAGGGTCGCCAACTTGGCCGCCCCAAGTTATTCGCCAGGCACGTCTGGTGTATGACGGCCGAGTTTCTAAGTTTCCTCCGTCTTAGCCTGCCTTTCATCAAAGTTCTCAGCATCACAGGGACGGATAGCCGAGTCAGGAATTTCAGATGAATCGGTTCACAATCAACGTACGAGGTACAAGACCTTACTATTCATAAAATGTAATATAAAAATCACATTTACATTTATCAAATCTTTGTTATTGTATAAACTGACTCTGATATTTGAGTTTAAAGGAAACTTCAAGCCTCGGAAGGAGGAGGATCTACGGTTGGCAGTTTCCTAAGAAGATGTTTACAGAAAGAGAATGAAGACGATGGAATCTTGGAAGGATGTCTGTAAAAATGATTTTGTTGGGCTGCACTAGTTTGCAATTGTATTTGAGAGTGTAAGCCCAAGGGAAATGAAGAGGCAAGATTGTATGAACAAATCGTTATTAGTGTATGAATGGAGACATTTGTAAAGAAAGCAGACAGTTGATAAGCAGTCGATAGTAGCTGACAAGTTGTAAATCTTGAATAAATTGAGTTTATATTTACGAAAGCATTAGAGTTTATCCACGAAACCAGAGAGATTTAGAATATATGATGGTGAATTGAAGTATTAAGATTATTATTTTTCAGTTACACCACGCATATTAAACCTGGGACCGGATTCACGGTTGATGAATGTGAACCTATCAAATAGATCCGATATTTTATATTAATTGAATTGTAAGGGGAGACACCACAAATATCCACTGGTATACATACAAACCGAAGCTTAACATCAATCCACAAAGAATTTTTATTTCGTTATCAGATTTCGGATTAAACAAATTTATCTCTTCCGAATGACTTTTCCAGTAACGGAATTATTTTTAAAAAAATCGAATTAAACAAATTTGCTTCTATCTTTTGCAGAAATGTTCTTACAACAGTAAAATTTTCTCCACTGTACAACCTGAACATGTCCTCTGTACACTTCATCAGGTGCAATTCTACAATTGTGCAGGACACTTTTGTATTGGGTCATAAGCATCTTTATTTATGGAAATAATTCTCTACAACATAGTTACCTTTAATGATGTTTTATTTACATTGTGCGTTAGGCGTTTCAAGAACTAATTCCCATTTTCAAACGCAATATAAAATACATTTTACTGCATTTTAATGTAGAATGTGGTTGTGTTTGGTTCTGCTATATATAAGAAAACTTTATGGAATTTACTGTAAGTAAAATTGTGGAGTGTTTAAGACGCCTCCAAAACGTAAGTTTAGGTAATTATTCCGCATCAACTTAATTAAAAAATTTTTGATGTAGTACAACACTCCACAATTTTATTTCCAGGAAAACTCCATAAAGTTTTCTTATACATAGCAGAAACAAACACAAGCACATTGCACATTAAAATGCAGTAAAATGTATTTTATATAGCGTTTGAAAATGGGAATTAGTTCTTGAAACACGTAACCCACAATGTAAATAAAATATCATTAAAGGTAACTGTGTTGCAGTGGATTATTTCCTTATATAATTGAAACAGTTAAAGACTTTCATAAGTCCATTTATTATGGATAAAGTAAAGAATAAGCATCTTTTCCCCTGATTGTAGTATAAAAATTGTCTTTCTTTAACAGAATCGGGTGAAATACCGTAAATTTTTAATAGAAGTTGCACTTACTTTCCTGGTTTAGCACTGGATCAATGTTATGTTCTCCCAACCAGGGGCATTCCTCAGGGTTATTTTGGGATGATCTATCCACTGCTGACAGCTGGATACACCCTTTCATCGTTTGCCAAAACATTGGGCCGATTGCGTTTGTCTGCAAGCGCAAACCTTCACATTTGACAAACGCAGTCGAACAATAGGTTTGTTCTGCCACAAGGGGTAAACCTCGACAACAACATCTCTGGAACAGTGGACACTCATTGCCGAAAATCGTACAAACTCGCTGGTGGCAAACAAAAACAGTCCGCTTAGAGTACCGGTAAACAACGAGGCGTTGTAACCAACCATCAGCAGCGGATACATCATCCCGAAATACCCCTGACGTATGCCCCAGATTATGTACCGAAATGTGGGAAACAGCAACATCGAAGTAACGCTCAACCCCTAAAGTCACTGCAATTTTACATGGTGCCTGCATAAATACATCAAATTCTGTATTTCATAGAAACCGTAAGCCATGAAAATATCAGTGGGTACAGTTTTTACAGCTTTTGGTCTTGATTTTGTTATATTTCTACTTGCAGTGAAATACGAGGTTATAAATATTTTATTTCCTAATTGTTAATTATTCAAAATTCACTAGCAATATCTACGTTATACCTAACAGGTATGGTAATATACGCTATAATAAATGGTTGTTATTTACATTCAAATTCGACCTTTCCAACCATTTTTTAATACTGTTGAAATCGCCTTCGGGCCATTCAGGTTTCGGTTTACCTAGGTTCACCAAAATCACTCCAGGTAAATGCGGGATGGGTTCTGTCAACAGGCCATGGTTGAACTCTTTCCCGTTCCTTGTCATCAGTCCGGCCCTGCTTCTAATGACCTCTACGTTGATGAGGCTTAAAGTCAGATTTTCGATAACGATTTTTGGGCGAAAGATTTCCGACGTCATATTTCCTCACAGCTTAGCACATGTTTAACTTTCATGACTGAGGAAGTTAAGCCTAAGCAACTCTTTTTATTTTTTAAAAAAAGTAACCGTTTTCTAAGAGAGTAATTCCAATAGTATTATTAATTTCTGCTAATGTTTTCACTAGCCACAGCACATTTGTTTCATATTTCAGTTTTAAATATATCTCATTGAACAGACTAATTGTTCTCGGAAACTCTCGTTTCCTTCGTTTATACTTTCGTTGGTTTCTCCTGTAAAATCCAGCCAATAATATCTACCTATCATACCTGCATTAAAGCTTCAACACGGATGGTACGCTCTATAGAACGCATAAATGTAACAATAGATATTTTCCTAGCTACCTTTACAGAATCCATACAAGAAATCATACCCATTGTGATGGAATTTCAGTAGGAGACCCAGATGATATTTTCTTTACATTTATGAAATACGTCATACAATTAAAGGAATACTTACCCAAAAATGCCACGACCGATAGTTATAACAATACTTTCCCGCCAAAATGGATAGACGTATGTCACGTCTTAAATGCTCAACAGATTTAAATTTTTCTCGATGTCAGCATATAGTCTGGGATAGTTTTATCCCACAAAAACTAATATGCCTCTTAAGGACTGTCATTACCAATTTGCATTTCGCCAAAACCAAAGAGTCTGCTACCTCGTAGACGGTACATTTTCGGAGATCAAAGCAAGAACGTTATGACATGTTCAGTCATGCGTTTAGTTTAGAAGTGAAAAAATGTATGCAACTCATAAACTAATAGTTCCGCAGCAGGAAATACAGGGCGTTCGCCGGAAAACGCTACCCTCCCAGTCTGTTGCCGTCGGCAACTTGCTCGGTCAGTAGCGCCAGCAGTTTCCGCCACACGGCACCGTGAATCACCGCACTGTTTAACACCTCCGCTGTCCCAACAGTGCAGTGCAGTGACCCTTACATTGTTAAGAACGGTTTCTTTGCATTGTAGATAGTTTGTGACTTCAGTCTCTTATTAATCAGTGTTGTGAATAAACGTTTCTTTGCGGTTTGGCTGGTTTGGGGCTTCATACTCTTATTAATCTGTACCGTGTTTGAGTGTGAGTAAAATTATGGTACGTTACAGTTTGCAACAAAGAATATTTCTCTACGATACATATGTGAAGAAGAAGTCGTTTAAAAAGTGTCGCAGTAAATTTCGTCGCGAATTTCCTGGCGCTTTACTGCCAGCTAAATCAACAATTCTGCGTCTGGTTAAAAAAGTAAGAGAAACGGGTTCATTTTTTAACAAAAAGAGACTGTCGGTCAACCGTATTCTCACAGAGGAGAAAATTGACGATATCGCTTTTCGACTAGAACAGTCACCCAAAAAATCATTAAGTCAGTTAGGGCAGCGTGTGTCTCGAAATATGTTCAGAAGATGTGAAATTTGCATTACACAAGAGGGTCAACACTTCCAGCATCTTTTATAGGTAAGCTAATGAATTACGTCACATTTAAATGCTTAGCACACAAGTTTATGAAGTTTATGAAGCGTAATTATTATGAAATAGTCCGCGGCCGACGGTCGAACAATGCCGGAAACTGACCGCTCGCTCGCCGGGAGCAGTTTCTTCCTTGTAGCGCTAACAGTGGGTTGCGTTTCCCGGCGAACGCCCTGTATAAATCAGCTCTTAACCTTAATATTTTTAAAGCTGTGCATATTTAGTTTTTTGGTAATTTCCACGTAGACATAATAATTGTGTTGGCAGATTGCGGAACTGAAAATAAAATATTTTATTTACGTCCCTTCAGCATATCTTAACATTATTAAACAAAAAAACTTAACGTCATTCGTTGACATACTGCAGTAATAAAAATATGGATAACAGAAATTTAAATGTTGAAGTAGAAATTGTTTGTTGTTTTTAATTAAACTGCAATTAAATTATCTTATGTCTTTTCTTTTATGTAGTTTTGTGGATCATTGAAACAGTGAAGAATTACTCAATATCCAAATAATTAATACCTTTGAATATATTTTAGTGAATCAACCCTCTTGGTCCACAGACATTCATTTCCTTTGACAGGCTAATAGAAAACTGTAACAGTATCATCCAAAATAATGACGAAGGAACAGTCATTTATTTAATACCTTAACAGGCAAATTTCTAATTCAAGTAATTGACATTGCGACAATTTTTTAAAAAATAGTAATTTTAACAAGTGATGGGCAAACGTAACTCAAATCTTTCAAGGAAATGTAGTAAAGTTAGGACAAAGAAATCAACTAAAGAACACAATTAAGAAACGATTAATTCGTACCTCAACATGTAAATTTCTATTTTAATTCACATTATTAATTCACATTCTTACGCAGGCACCACAGTATGAAATTGTAGTTTTTACTTTACGATTGCGAAATATGAGTTCCATTCAAGGAAATAAAGATTTAAATTTACTTCAGATACTGAAGAAATAAAATTCACATAAATGGGCAGTAAATGAGAAGATTTTTTAATAATGACAAACAGTTCACTTCCTCTGGTTTATATCCAACGTTTCCAAGTTTCATTAGATATTGTTGGTACCACTGTGAATTTGCAGGGTCGCTCTAATGCCATTCATTTGCGGTCTCCGAGCGGTGACAACGTAATCAGCGGTAGTAGAGAGGCCACTACGGCTTCCAATAAGGGAGCGGACTTTTTGCCTGCGGCAACTTCCCGGTCTGGAGCAGCAAGAAGCATCCCTGTTGGCAACGGTGGAGGCCAATCTGCGGATATCCACGTGCGAAGTGGAGGGCATGGCACCCCACTCATCACTTCTCTCACCCCTGCGTGTGGTCCACTGTATTAGGGGGTTCACTTGAAAACACTGCCTCGGTGTAGCTTCAAAACACATTTCTAGCAGACCTGTTGCTTTTTTCCTTGTCTACTATAGTGTTTTCTTAAGTTTTCCCCTTCTGGTGGAACTAAATTAAACTTTTTACTGACATAAATCGACTTTTCAGTCATCCTCAGCTCCCCAAAACAGATTATGTAAATCTATATACTTGTAGATAAGATACTGACAAAAATTCTGTAATTTATCACCAGAAATATTTACATAATCTGTTTTAGGACAAGACCATAACTGAATAAACAAAAAAGCATATGCCAGCCCAAAGTTCATTCAGAAATAAATTCTTTTTCGCTTCGATCTTGGCGATCTAACGAGCACGAAAAGCAAACCTGTGTATTCATTTCGATGCTTCTTTACTTGACTCCAATAGTTCTTCACCCTTTCATTTTGTTGTTTTGTCTTTTCTTGGTTCCAGATTTTATTATTATTCTACTTCTCGCGGAAACCCTTTAAATTTAACTTCGGAAAGGTGATATATCTTTTATTACATACTCTGTTATTCTGATCTCTACTATACCTTCCTTTACACCTTGAATCCACTGGTTTCCATTCTTACATAACGCAATTGAAAGTTCTTTTTGTAAATATGCTGTTATCCATTTTCATTATGTGACCAAAAAAAACTGATTCTCATTTTTCTGATCGTGTCTGACATCCTTTCATTTTCTTCTTTCTTGTAAAGATCTTTATTTCTCCAGCGCCTAAACATTCCTTTTTCTGTGTTCAATTCATATTCTATTTCTCCAATTTCCATAGAGAACATGCATTCTGAGGCGTGGAGATCCTCTGGTTTGATTACTGTTTTGTAATATTTGATTTTAATTTTCCTTGAGAGAATCATCTTATTGTATGCATCTTTCGTCAGTTTTGTCAGTTCTAGTTACAAGTATTTCATCGTCATATATTTTTCTTCGATAACGTGTTTCATAGAAAGTAGCTAACGTGAAAAGGACCTAACCATTTAACGCGTTAAAGTTTTCCTATCAACTACTTCCAACAGACCTTTGTATCAGATATCATCATACAGGAGACTATTCAACTTTTTATTTTCAGTCATTAATCTCTCAACTGGTTTGATACAATCTTCCCTCTCTTTTTATTTTGCGCTAACCTCTTTATCTCGAAACAGCCACTGGAATATGCGTTCTCAATTATCTACTTCATATATTCTAATCTTTGTCTTCCTCTACTGTTTTTTTCCTGCAACTGTCCCTCCTTTCAAATTAACCAAAGCCACAAGTCTTAAAATTTTATCTATCATCTTGTCTTTGTTTCTGTGAAACTATTGCCCGAACTCCATCCCTCACCCATCATTTCCAAAACATGTTCAACATCCTTCTATACCACAATATATCATATGTTTTTAATTTTCCTTACTTATGGAATTCCTAAGTCTATGCTTCACAACCACAAAGTACTGTTCTTCATGCATATAGTATGAAGAAGATCTTTCTGGTTCCTAGATCATTATTTGAAACTAAATATTTCTCTTGTTCAAGAAGGTCCTTTTCGCTGGCGCTATTCTGCTTATACCTTCCTGCCTGCGTCGGACATCAAATTCTAATTCGATTTACTCGTAATATGTCCATCTGATGAACCAGGTATTTCACACTCAAACAAATCATCTTAACATACACATAACTTAAATCCAAAGAAACCAAACAACTCTAAGTAAAGTGGAAACACTTAGATCTAATCAGTTTACAAAAACACAGTAGTCACCAATAAAAATACTGACAGAAAATTACTGAACCATTACACGTGGTTTTCTAAAAAGCTATGCTTTTATCAAATATTTCCGTTTTGAAGATTCATTTTTTCCGACCTTGAAGACAAAGGTGGTATTAGGAAAACGATATTATCCGGCTGTAGCGTCGAAAATGGAGGCAACTAGACGATTTGAAATAAGAATTCCGTTACTGATTCTGGATAAAATATTTCCAGAAACATGTTAAGTAGACCGGAAAACTATAACTTCCATGCTGACCATGCTTTTCCTGTTAGTTATATTTGCTACTCACTTGAAATGCAACGTAAACTGTAGCTTTCACATTGATATAGATACCTCTTCTGACTTCTCCTTTGCGTTAAGAAGACTTTTTGCTGAACGAAAGATTCCATGTTTTCGTGGGGAGATATATTGTGCGTTACGTTAATACTCCTTCAGTCAAGAATAGTTTGTAATATCGTTTCGATACGTCAATCATTGCAGAAAGGATTGCCTTAACGTGAATGAATGGTTCCACATACAAATGGTAATAATTTATTAAAACCTGTAATATATCAAGTTTTTCACTCTGCACTAAAACATTTAATCATTTTTCACCTTTGAGATCCTCTCGTCCAAATAAATATTATCTAGTGATTTAAAACGTTTGTTGTTTCATTCAAATAACATTTTTTAGTCATTTTGTATTAGAGAAACAATTTTTTTCATGTTACAAATAATTACACGCTAATTAGAGGAGAATAATTCAGAAAACATATTATCATAGGATGACAAAAATACGATGAATCTAAGAGCAAATAAAAACAGGAAGAGTGAATTAAAGGACATAATATTAACGAAAAGCCCACGAAAAGAGACCGTGAAGGCCTGTGGTTATGAAGGTTTAGAGAGCAAGACATTTAATAACCTGAAACTAAAAG
Organism: Vandiemenella viatica; assembly: GCA_031002005.1. NCBI lineage: Eukaryota > Metazoa > Arthropoda > Insecta > Orthoptera > Morabidae > Vandiemenella > Vandiemenella viatica. The sequence continues at coordinate 87,543,019 of CM061919.1, read as the reverse complement.
ACAGAATCCAACTTAGTCATACAAATGATTCTTCTTTCAAATATTTCGAGCACGTTTAACACCATTAAGCTAATCTGATTCAGCGAAATTTGAAAGTTTCTACAGAAAGTGTAACATAAATGTATTAATTCTTTGCCTCAACAAAACTATAGATATTCGACGTATTCTTTAAAAGTAAGAAGACTGTACTACTTCTTGTAAAGCCAATTGTAGCGCTGATTCTGAGATTAATAGTTCCATATTAGTCACAAGTTCGAAAAATATTTGACTGATACGGCATTTCAGAACAGTGTTAATAACATTTTCAAATTTAAAGTTCACCGTTTATGATAGTACTTTGTATAAATACAAAATACAAGACAAAAGAACAAGCTAGTGAGTTGCTAAAAAAAGAGACACGATGCGGAGATGATTTCTCTTGTGTATTTTTCTTTAAAGCATTGTAATATTACTATGCATCAATGTTTTATTTAGATTCGAATGAAAACGATGCTGAAATATTTCACTACAGTACAATGTCTGCATTTCTGCGTAAGGGATATATGCTAATATCCAATACATAAAGTTTAATTAAAAAATTATACAAAAATTTGGTATATGAACACTACATTCACTAATAAAAGGACGAATGTATAAATATTTTCCGTGAAAGCACTGCAATGCAATGTTAGAAAAATTTAATTATAGACGATTTAAAATTGGACGGTGAAACAGATATGACTGCAAAATCAACTCCATGCTTTTGTACAAAAGCTTTGTGATGAAAGAATTGTGGGTACGTAGTATATACTGAAGCAAATAATTTTAACAATGAGCAGTGAGATGGAACATTAGTTTAATAATTGAAACCTGCCATAATGCTTACACAATATTATGCAGTATACTTGATGTAAATTATCTTCTCTGAGGCTGGCAGAGCTGGAAAACTCAAAGGTATTCCGTTTCTTTGGTGGGAGCCGTTCCCGAGGTTCGTTTGCAACAGGCAAATGGGTCCACAAACGCAGAGCGGCGGATGATCTCATAAGCTTAACTAATGAAGGTCGGTGAGATTGCACATCATCTGTATTCGTGTAGGGTCGTTAGAACGCGCCAAATTTGACGGTTCAACACGGAGTTCTACATTCCTCCGCAAATATTCCTCTTTTTTCACTCATGACGAATTCGCAGGTTATGATTCTAACAGTTTTGAATAAAACTCAACTAAATAATATTAACCATATGTATTATTCCCAAAAGGTTTTTTTGTGAAGATCCATCTTCCTCCCTTCTCTCTCAACCGAAATCCATAAATTAGGTATTATACTGAAGACTCAGTTCTCCTCTTTCGCAACATCATTAATTAAGATTTTTTTTTTTTTTTTTTTTTTTTTTTTTTTTTTTTTTTTTTTGAAATTTAATCCGTAAATGGCAAAATTATGAAACATCAAGGTCATAGGTATGCGATAGTCAAGGGTCAAGCTGCTACGCTTCCTTGGCATCGATAAGGATCGATCTCATACCTCTAGGATTGCAGCACCGCATATCGAAAATATTTCATGCGACATGACTGAATTACAACTAGATATTTCAGTTGACAAATAATCAATTGTTGTTACGAAATAAGATAGTTCAGAGCCAAGCAGCTAGGGTTCGCTGGAGTCGATAATAAGTGATCACGTACCACTAGATAGCAGCACGATATAGCACTGATACTGATATGGACGAACTGTGCGTGTTTTCTAGAGTAAGGAATATTTCGCATATTTTCGTTTCTCTTCGGGTAATATATCATCATTTCTAACTGTTATGTAACACGCATTTTACTACGTACCTGATTCAATTGACGAATAAACAATTATTATCTATAAGCCGCTTCTTCTTTCATCCTACAACAAAACACCAATCACGCTGCTCATCTTATATCATCCGCAAAATGATCCCCCGTGCCACCTATTCAGTCATATTCTCAAAAAAACGGGTGACGAGCTTATTCCCAACAGTATGTCACAAGGGTGTGGGAAGATTCTCTTTTTTAGGTAAGGGTGTCAGGTATTGGAATAAGTTACCAAGGGAAATGATGAATAATTTACCAAAAACGTTGAAAGAATTTAAAGTTAAAATTTGAAAAGGGCAAATGTAGGTGGGTGCAGGGAAGGAGGAAGATGTGTATGTAGCGAAATTGCCACCGGAGCATGCGCTCCATTGCAATTTAATTAAATATTATCATTAACTTTCTCTCCTTCTTTTCCTGCATTGTATTATTTTTGCTATGTCACTTACAGAATACTTTTATAAGCAACTAAAACTTTTCAGCCATTTAATAGTATTAGTCATTTTGACTGTATGATACATAGTACGAAATAAAGACATTCATTATTTCAGAGAACACGTTGATATCAATATCCTTTGGTCACAAGGGTTTCCGGTAATTTTTTTTTTTTTTTTTTTTTTTTTTTTTACGTCTCTTAACAGCGAGGTCTTTAGAGACGGGGTGGGTTTTCGTATTTTTCAAGTCTGAAGTTATCCGAAAATGTAGAGGTGTAAGAGGCATCTCCTATTTATACCAGTTTTTTGAAGTGTTTAGTTAAGAACAGTAACTAAATTAGTGGGGGAGCAGAAAACGACCCTTGGAGTATCATACTTATTTTTTCTGTCTATTATGTGGGACCAAGTTGAACAAAACCGACGTATTTATTGAATACATCGAATATGTCACAGCTACGTTAGTAATGAATCATTTGGACGTTTACGCGTGTATCCCAATTTCAAGCATATTAGGTTTGGAGAGAAAAAACATGTTAACACCGTTAACCGTTATCGAATTTTCGATTATAATTGAAATCACCGTATGTTATTAAAATAATTTACCACGTTACCGGTGAAGTATTGTTTTTGGTAATTAGTTTATGCTGTTTGCAAAATTCTGACTTTTGTTGGAATGAAGGGCTGGAATAAGCAGCAGCGTTTAGGACCAATTTTATGGATATTTACTTATATTTTTTGTTAGGTAAAGTATGTTGTGTGCAGTAATGTCTGAACTCAACGGCTGACGAGTACAACTCAGAAAATTTCTAAAAATTGAACACACATTTTTCTCTCTATTAACACGCTTTAACGTCATTAAGTTATATTTCATAAATTGAAAATCATATGTTAGCTAATGATGTTGTCAAAAGTTGATGACCAAGTGTATTTTTTATTTCTTTGTCCAACTTGGAAAATAAATGATCGAAACAGAATTTACAAACTAGATTATCATACAACCTTCTTATTTAGTGAATCTTATTTAGTGAATCTTATTTAGTTGTTGTTTTTTTTAAGAAATAATATAATTCCCATAATCTATTACAAGAATAAAGAAATGGAATGTAAAAATACACTGAATTTTCTTTAAATTCTTTTTGTATTTTCTTCTTTTAAAAGAAAGCTAAGAATAGAATGTTTTAGGCTTAGTAAAGATCTCGAAAAATGAATAGTTTTATAATTTAATTAATGATAAGTCAGACGCTATAACGTACCCTCCAGTATTATGTTATAATTGAATAAGTAATACACTTATTAAGTGAAACGGAAGTAACTTACTGCTAACAGCACACACACAAATTTATTCCACAACCCTAAGATTGGTTGGATCCTCCAGAAAGAGGCATATCAAGCTAATAACATTACACCAATACAAATAGTTTATTTTTTTCTGATCCTTTCCTCCCACAATAGAATTACAATGAATAATAATTAATGCAAACGTTTTCTGAAAAATGTTTCAATTAATGCGTAGTCAGTTTTTGGGTAAATGTCACTATTTTCACATTAATTAAATAGACAAAACTTACTAAACTTTCCTTTCAAGAAGCTGAGCAAAAACAAAACAACATTTTACCATTAATACACGTCGTAATTAATGTAAGGAATTGTACTTGAAATGTACAACTCCCTTTAATTAACAAAATCGTAATAAATTATATTACGTACCGCATAATTTTTCGTGTAAAACGCTAGATGAACCATATATTGATTTAGGAGACTGAAAATTTAGCTCTTCGCAGCAGATTTCTGAAGCGACAGAGTGACAAATTTGAGTCTGAAATAATATTCAAATTCCTTTCAGAATAGAGTGACTTTTTTGTTACTTCACTGCTTTAAGGATTGACTAATACTAAAGATTCAGACACATGATACAATCAACACCTGATTAATGGCTCTGCTACGTTTATGCATACCTAATAGAATAAAAATGTATAGCCATAATGAACGTCTCAGCGAAGAGGTTTTTCTGTTGAATAACTGATTTCCTTAAACATTTCATCTATCGAATTTAAAATTCGGTACGGCGTAACATTTAAGTTGACTCCAGAAACTATTTTTACTGTTTGAAGGTATAAAACAAAGAACTAAATGTTAGAGTCTTTTATGTTCTGGGTTTCTGCTGCTTTGCTGCATTTCAGAAGGGCTTCATTTACTGTAATGCGGCTCTTAGTTAGAGCTGCATTTTTAAATCCTTGAACAAGTTCTTTTCTGGTACAATTATAACGAAAAGTGCATCTACGTGGAAGACCATAAGAACGTTATCCACTTATGCACCACGATTAGAATTCCTTACTTGAATTGTCGACTTGTGTAAAACGTAGTGGTATGTTCAAACAAATTAAAATATTCTGGCCAAAAGCGGTCCCTCCTGTTCGCTTTAATGTCTGATGGGCTACTACAAGTATCAGAAAATAACTTAAAACTACTTTTCCCTTTTTTTGACGTTCTTTCTGACTTGTAAGTAACAACAACAATAATAATGTTTTTTTGTCACTCCCGTTGTTATTATAATTAGTTTACAAGGCCAGTACATTTTCATTTTTTCCATTTTGACTAGAAAAATTTAAAAACAAAAAATAACTTATTGAAATATTCACAAATTCAATGTGTAACACTTGACTTCTCAAATTCATGATGTGAAAATTATTCCCAGTTAGTCTTTCTTTCATCGAAAACCGACAAACAAGTGTCTATATGAGAAAAAGCTGAGAAAAATGTTAGAATAACTTACAATTGTTTCGTCTCTATGTTACAAACTAGAAAACAAACTTTTACCTTATGAGTAGAATTGCTATATTCAAGCCTTATAAGATGCAATAACGGTTGAAAACAAAACATGTCGAAGATTTTGACAAATATAAAACTTGATACAATCCAATTAATAATACTCTAAATCACCGTTTTGACACTAGGTTGTCGTAGCGGATAGCAAGTGAATAAGGTTCGGGTCTTAAATTCTGGAGGATATAGGTTTGATCCAAGATCCAGCTATTGAGATCAACGGTTCATATGTTCTGGATATCAATATGGATATCGCTATGGCCGAATTCCTTCCCATTTAATATCTCTAAGCCTCGCCCACCGATAATGACCTTGATGTAGACGAGGCGTAAAGACGTAGAATCAAAAACGATAATAGCTCACAATACAATATTTTGTAACACTATAATTTTAACTTGCTAGAAATTTAAAGCAACTTTTATTGTTTACACTAACCAGAATAATGTTACTTCTGAGTTGATACCAACAAATTCTAATTGGGTACAGCTACTATTTAAAAAATTGACGAAAAATATCTCATTATTATTTCATATCTTTTAAAAAATAAAAGCATCAAATGCAAACAAAATATACATTGAATAACAGGAAGACACATAGATATTGCGCCGGAAATAATTAAAATAGATTTGGAACGCTGCAAAACGTAAAGATTTGTTAACGTATCGAAATCGAAATTTTACGCGAACGCAATATTTTTATTCACCACAAAATGTCGAAAGGCAGTAAATAACCACAAAATAAAAGCAACTACCTTGTGCCTGTAAAGTACTTTTAAACATAACAGAAACAAACCACTACGTCATTGAAAATTACTAATAATTTTACACCCTTCAACCCACACAAATTGCATGCAGTGAGGGGTTCCCATTTCCAGTTTAACTCTACAAAACGGCTTTTAGTTAAACTGGCGATTCTTTAATCACAGTCACCATTCATTAAAACGTACGCAACGCGCTAATGTAACATTAATGAAGCCAGGTATGTTTATTATTAGTTTATCATGTTACTGGCTAATAACTACCAAAGCAGACAAAGTTGCATATGGAAGTGAATATGGAAGACCGTTATTAATGGAGGTCACAGAGGGCCATAAAATACCAACATAAAATTTTATCGATACACGCAGAACGTAGCTGACTAAATAAATGGTGGCGACTAACCTATAAACACTCGTTGATAAACATGTGCTCCCTCCCAATGGAAAAAATATACTGCGGTTCATCGGCTGATACCTCTTCGTTTAGTAAACAAAAAATGCCCTATCACTTACTAATATAAAAACATGGTTTGTTGCAAACTAAACAACAATCATATATCTTTCTATCAGAAAATTTTCTGCTTACTGACTTTGCGCATTTATACCACATAATTTCCCTGTCAGACATTTCCTCATATATTTTGATACAACTATTAGTGTATGTTACTGCTGTCCATGATTTTCAAATCAGCCACCTTATTATCACTGATCCTACCTAGAGTGGTGGGTGAACGGTTAGCGTTCTGGCCTCGCATTCTGGTGGACGCGGGTTCGAATCCCCGTCCGGGCATCCAGATCTGAGTTTTCTTGGTTTCCCCAAATCACTCCAGGCGAATGCCGGGATGTTTCCTTCAAAAAGGCCATGGCCGAATTACTTCCCGTTCCTTGTCCATAGTCCCATCCCGCCTATAATGACCTTAGCCGTCGACGAGGCGTAAAGCAATTTTTAAAAAAATGACTGATGCTGGATTCATTTCTGAACAGCTCGAGGAAAAGTTGAGGAACCAAATAACGGAGAAATTGTCAAATTACGAGTGAAGAATTATGGCACAGTTAAAAAATTTACAAAACAATTCTGCAGCCCCAGTAGTATAATTAAGTTGCAGGTGCAGGTACCGGTACTTAAAGGCATTTAATAAAACAGTAGCACTATTCGTAATAAATTCTATTATAAGTTACAAGTAGTGCATCAATAGAATAAAATAGGTAATCCATCTGTTTGCAGTCATAAATTGCACAGACATATGACGTCAGAGGGGTGCTCTTCATGATGAAAAAGCCGGATCGACTATGTACCGCCCAATAAGACAAGCAGAAATACCCATGAAAGAACTACTCAAGACCTACTGAAAAAATAAACGATTATCTTTTAACTGAGTTCTTTATCACTTGTCGCAAACATCATTTTAAACTTTCCAATAACATGTATGGCTAATACTTGTAATTAATTCACACTCATTATTTGTAAATATTCAAATCACTTGGTGTATGGTTCATTACGTTTACCATTAAAATAAAATAAAAAAGTGTCAAAGATTATTTAACTGTAAAAATTCACCAGAAGAAATAATAAAGGCAAAACATGCATTAAAAGAAGCGAACGATACAAATTTTCTACTTTTATGTTGGTAAAATAATTATTAAACCATTAAACTTGCTGTTAGCGGAAGAATATCTGTAAAAAAAAGTCTGGTATTATTTCCAAATAATATGATATAGCAATTATATTAAATTGTGTTTGTGCGTTTCTTACAGATTTTTTTCTGTTTAATACATTAGACATATTTTTCATTTGTCTGAATTCCATTATAAGTATTTTTACTTCGTTTAATTTAAAAATATGACTGAATGAAATATAACTGAATGTAAGTTTTCAACGCCATGACTTTGCGATTAACCACCAAATATGAATCCGTAAATACCTTTTGCCTACTATAATCGAGAATGAGAATCAATGTATTTTAAAAAAAAAAACTCCTGGTCGAAGTACCTTATTAGCTAACTGATGAATAAACATTGTATTTTTATCCAGTAATTCTGATTAGAAAATATTTCGTTCAGACTAATTCACCCAGCATTTTGTCTGATGGTTGGGATTGGATAGGTATTACTGTTATAAGCTCAGGCACAGTTATAGTTATTTTGGACCTGTAATATTGATAGCTGTTTTTCTATAAACATTTCCACAAAAATATTTTTCCTCAGTTTCTGCCTAAATGAAAAAAACACAAAGTACGTTAACAGAAAGGTTGCTACATTCTTGACAAAACGGAACACAAAGTGACGTTCCAAGGAATTTTGACATGGACTTTATGAAGGAATCATAGTGAGATTTATCTGTAACTATTCCTTGAACAATGGGAATGTCAAGTCTGCAGACCAGCCTTTAAGTTAATTAAACACGGTGTGACATAATATCTACTTTTCTACTTACTAGAAAATTTTAAAGCATTTTAAAACAGTTTGAGTAACAATAATGGCACACCAAAAATAAGAACATGCATTTCGTGATTATCTGGTCATACGGGTTGTTCTATTTCTAAAATCCATCAAATCATTTCCATGATCTGAATAAGTTTCTGTAGCTGCTGAATTTTTAATAAACAAATTAGCAATACAGACTTGCCAGTTGTGATGGATGAGCGGTAACGAGCTGGAAGAACGCAGGTTCGAACACCCATCCGGCAATCCTGATTTCGGTTTTCCATCAGTCTAGGTGAATGCTCGGATGGTTCCTTCAAATGGCTTTGGACGAATTCATTTCCGTTCCTTACTCCGCATATTCTCTCGTCTCTAATGACCTAGACTTCGACGAGACGTAAGCCATAAAAAAACCTACTCTTGTTCTTGGGTCGAGATTAAAACTCTCGTCAATCTTTTAAATACAGAGTCTTTTGGACGAGTATACGTTAAAATACGTTTAGAATGCTGTCTCGTTACTTGTTGGATCCACATTTTGCAATGAATGTTCCAAAGACACTAGAAAATTAGGAGTCAAGAACACATCAATCATACTTCAAGCCTCCTGTCTCGCAAGGCTGAAACTATCAGAATCTAATTCGGTGAGAACATAATCGCAAATCTACGTAAACCGTATTAATGTACGATTCCCTAACAACACTAAAATAGCACATTTTGCTATTCATACAGAAATCATTACAACCAAAAACAGATTATTTAAAAAATATCAATATAATTCAGTTATAACGAATTTTCGTAACTCACACTAACTTTTTAGATGTAGAAATAAGATATTAACGGAATTTTAGTTAAAATAGTTGTTTTGGCCTAGTCAAGTGATTCCAAATATTGAACTAATTGTAAAACTTGGAACCTACTTGATTTTTTATATCAACGAATTTTCTAACTTCTACATAATAACAGCACAAAGAATAAGCAATAAATAGATACTAACCACTTTAATAAATTGAAAGTCTTATTACTATTAAAATTAACTACAAAATTAGCGAAATTTCATAAAGCTTTCTAAGACACACAAAATGTAAATAATTTGTTGTAAAGCTGTGAAATCTGTGGCATGTTTACATTCTGAAAGGAGTTCCTTTCTGAAAATACGACATCAATAGAAATGATAGTTACCTGCAAAGTTACGAAACTAGCAGTTGTTCCACGAGAGAACAAACCGGCCACAATCCTTAGCGGCATTCTAATTTTTATAGTGACTGACTGCCTCATGCGTGCAGAGAAACTCTGTTTCATATTCTCGGAACAATAAATACATCTACAGCTAGACGTGCATCGTCCCTTGACCACGTCACTCGTAGAAAGAGGAATATTTTTTAAAAACTCAAAACCTCTACCTTTTTATATCATTATAGCCACTTTGGATGATGAAGATAGCAACTACCTATGAAACAGGCTGGGCGGAGTGGAGGGTGGGTTGGCGACCCCACCGTTGTTAGAACAACATTTGTTAGATCTATAGTGTTTATCATGAGGGGGGAATGGTTGAGAAACGTTTGAGTTGTGTTCAAAATGGTAAGAGTATTTTTGTTTTAGAAATTTTTAATTTATGAGGCGGAGATTGGGAACCATTCCGGCATTTGCCTACTTGTTGTGAGAAACCGTCTAAACCCATAGTTAAGTCGGGATTGGATCCTGATCCTCTAGTACCTCCCGTATCCAGTGAGTTGGTGATTTAACGGCAAGTCGAATCTCTACATTACTGCTTTAGCTACTTCTCCATGAAACCTAAGAAAAAAACGAGTGTTGGAAGAAAGGTGTAAAAAGCCTGTATTCATAAAATCCCCCGAGAAAAGAACTGCTTTAACAACGGAGTCGTCTTCTTCCAACGAAGTCTTAACGGTTGTGTCGTCTGATTTAGTATAAGCTTAATAATTTCTTTGCAAAACACTCCTCAGTTGTATGAGTGATATTAATATAGAAATAATCGTGTAACAGTAAAGAAATTCTTGCCACTAACGATTGAATACCACCGAAGCATTGTACATATCGACAAAAATACAGCAGCTTTATTAAAATATAAGTTCTAAAACCATAACATCCGTTGTCATAGAAACCGGGAGGTTAAGATTAAGATTGCATATTTTTTCTCGCAGGCATTATATGCCAGAGTCTTGATAAATTCTATCTGATTATTTAAAATAGGGAATATCAATACATAGCTAAAACTTAAACTTCTTTTTTCTTGACGTTGTATATTGGTGAATGTATTTCGGGAAACAAATATAGTAATATTATTATTTATACACAATACTTCGGCAATATTAACCTCCGTCTCTACTAGGGATGGGCAATCAAAAAAATATATCGATAAATATCGAAACGATATTTACAAACACTATCGATAAATATCGGGGAAAAAATATCGATATTTCGATATATCGATATTTCGATATTTTTGTCTAAAGGGAGTAATTATATTTAAAAAAATCATAAAATACATCAAAATATTTAAGAAAATTCTGAAAATTAAAGAAACAGGTAGAAATTATACAAACTTTTATTAATTTATTATTTTTTTCAATCAATCAAACCAGTATTCGTCTGATATGGACATCAAAAGGACTCTCTGTTTTATGTGCTCCCCCGTCAATCTACTCCTGTTGTTCAGTACAGCTAAGTTGACTGCAGGAGCCACTCTCTTGGACGACTCAGAAGAAGCTGGAGTAGTGTTGCCCAAATGCAAGAACAAGACGAGACTTGGCCAGTCTTGATCTTGGTCTTGCATCAATACACCTGGTCTTGGTCTTGGTCTTGCAAAAATGCAAGACCAAGACCAAGACTGCAAGACCAAGACCGATTTTGGGCAACACTAGTGTTGCCCAAATGCAAGAACAAGACGAGACTTGGCCAGTCTTGGTCTTGGTCTTGCATCAATACACCTGGTCTTGGTCTTGGTCTTGCAAAAATGCAAGACCAAGACCAAGACTGCAAGACCAAGACCGATTTTGGGCAACACTAAGCTGGAGCACTGGCAATTCACCCAAAACTTTACTGGGTCTGATTTTCTGTCTATTAATGGTTGGTCCAGATACTGCTTAAGCTCATTAGGAACTAAGCCAGAGCTTGGAACCTCTTGCATAACAGTAATGGTAAGGGATAATAGCTTTTCATGTGCGGACCAAATTGATGCGTTATCTGAGATATATTGTGTCGCTGCTGTAGACCTTACTTCTGGAGAACTTTGTCCTCGTCGTCTAAGTTCCAAGCGAATATCATTACTTATTGTAGATATCGCATTTGACACACCGATTGGAGAAGTGAAGTGTATACGTTTGAAACGCGGGTCCAAAATGGTAGCTGCTGCAAGGAATGTATTTCCTTCTAAAGGACTTAATTTCTCTTGAATTCTTTGGAGTAAAGCCTATTTTACCGTGAATCCTAAAGTGGTCGAAGGAGTATCTTGTTCCGTTACTTGTCGAATCAGATTTGTAACAGGAATGGCTAAGCTAGCAGTCAAATAATTTGTACCACTAACCTCTTCAATGGCTTCTTTGAAAGGACCAAGCAGGACAATGAGGTCACGTATTACATTAAGCTGTTAAGTTGCAACCATATCAAGTGTGTTTATATTTGACTGACTTTTTGTAGCTAAGATTTTAGCTACAATTGCAGAGAGTCTGACAAATCGTTCTAACGTATTAAAGAAGGAGTTCCATCTAGTGCTAACAGCTTGTGTCAAAGTCAACACCTCTCCTTCCTTTTCCCCAGATGCTTCTTGTTCAGATCTTAATAGATCCATAGCATTAACAGACTGCTTAAAATAAGTCACAATACTTTTTGCGTGATCGCAGAGTGCTGCAAATGAATTATTTTCACTTAACACTACATCAACGATTTTCATCATCAAGGCTTGACCAGTAAGTTGCAATTTCTAATCACCAAACCTCTCTGCATTCCGTATGGTGCGAGGGCATGCGATGTTGTTGATGGTGATTCATCCGTTGGATGGGAATGTTAAGCTTGGCGCCCCCTTTAGAATGTTTCGCAAAAGTAGGTCTGAACATGCCGACACCGTCTTCCACCCTATCCCTTCTTTCATCTCTCATCCACAACACTCTATACCGAGCCACACGAGTCATACACACTTAGGAGCAATGTCACACTGAGGAAGTATACGGGGATTTTTTTTAACTGCTTAACGTCTCTTAACATTGAGGTCTTTAGAGACGGGAAAGGATGGGGGACAAGGAATGGGAAGGAATTCGGCCATGGCCTTTTGAAGGAAGCTTCACAGCATTTGCCTGGGGTGATTTGGGAAACCACGGAAAACCCAAATCTGGATGCCCGGACGGGGATTCGACCCACCCTTCTCCCGAATGCGAGGCCAGAACGCTAACCAGTACACCACCATGTTCGGTGAAACGGGAAACCACCCCAATTCATCTTCCTAGGACTTTCCTTGGAGGGATATACATCACCCATGGTAATCCCCTACAACCTGACACGGGAGAGGCGTTCGAAGAGGACCTTACTATCAGTAAAAACCATTGGTGTCTCAGTGAATAAAAATTTAAAAACCGCTCTCACTACATCAATCGAAGACAGCAATCACAAGAAAGTATTCTTTAGTGGGGCTGTAATTCACGAGAAAGCTATATGCATATTTTAAAGAGCATTAAAATAAACTTTAGGATAGAGGATTTAAAGCAATCCAGAATTGGTCTATAAAGTTCTAAGTGCGATAATCACTCCATTACACCAAAATTTTTCTGTATACTTGGAACGTATTCCCTATAATCCTATATAAACTAACAATCTGTATTCAAGCTTTCCGTATTCAAGATTTTCGTATTTACGGCTAATTTACGGAACGTATTCCTTGCGATTAAGGAGTTTTGACTGTCGATTAGATTGTAGACATTTAAATGAATTAGCAGTCATTCATAATGACTTGTGGTTCATCAACCCATTAATTGTTATTCGTAAATAAAAAAAACAGTTGAAAAGATAATATTTCAACTACAAAGATAAAACAACCGCTTACATGCTAACATAAAAATGACGTTAAATTGTTAAAATTTAACAGCTTTTCTTAACCTATCAACCGCTGATGAAGCTGTTATTTTTCGACGAATTCACTTTTTAAGACACTTTCAGAAGATTGGATATATACGTATATTTATCCTATATACATGTAACGATTAAATTGGATACTGAATTGCGTTCGTAGGAAAAATATCGAATTGGTGCTTAAAATCGATACACTAAATACAATATCGATGTATCGATATATCGAAAATAAAAATATCGGCGATAAATATCGATATTTTTTAGAAAAATATCGATATATCGATATATTTTGCCCATCCCTAGTCTCTACCTTCAGGACAAATCTGCGGTGGCGGAACATAGTTTGGAACAAGGACATGTATTTGATTTCGAATCAACCAAGATGCTGGCACATGCGAGAGGCTTCTGGGACAGCGTCATTTTAGAAGCGTTTGAAATTCGTCTCGCGTCTGATCTGTTTAGCCGGAATTATGGTTTCCAACTAAGTGATGCGTGGATACCCGTTATTGAGGCTGCTCGTCAGTAACGCTCAGTTCGCGGGCGTCTAATGAAGTCTGAGATGCTGCTAGGCAACATAACAACGTCTGTCGTTGCCACGCCAGTTTTTAAACAACGCGCTCTAGGCAAATTTAAAGTCTTACGATTACACCTGAAGATGGCGACGGAGTTTTATGTCGCCGAAATATTGTGCATGAACTATAGTATTACTCGGTTTGTTTCCCGAGAAACATTCGTAAATAAACTGGGGTTTACATTAGCAACCATTTTCTTGTGAAGATCATTGCCTTAGAACATTTCCTTCGCCATTGTTGTGTAGATATTTTGTTTTATCTTTACCGATGATCTCCTTGGAGTTAAGTCTCTTTCTATTGTATAATGGAAATCTCGTAGTTTTCAATAAAGCTAAATTATCGTAGATTATTTATTAAAGGTTTGGTTGCCGTACTCGCTACCCTACAAATATCTTTCGCGATCTGTAATCTATCTTTGAGCGGCGTAACACCTGCAGCTTTTCCGACCCCGGTAGCGCGGGGCTAGCGAGCTGGCTTCACGTTGCAGGGGTCGCCGGTTCGAGTCCGGCCCAGGGCATGGGTGGTTTCAATTAAGTGTTGTGTTTGTCCTGTGTTGTCCTGTCACTTGTAATCATCAATAACACAAGAAGAATGTACAGACACAACTGAGAAACAAAAAAACAAAAAAGGAACACAGTTGCTGGCTGAATGGCTAAAAGGCCGAATGCCAATTTTTTAAAAAAGAAAAAAAAAAACACCTGCAGCTGCTTGCAGATCTGCGGTACGAAAAAAGGGTGGGACGTGTAGTGCGTGCAGGGTTTTGTATGTTAATTGTAGCTTGTCCTAGCTGATTTTAGAAATGTACCCCCACACTGGATTCGTTTATTATTGGCTGACCACGCCATATGTGACGTTAAAACCAGTGCTTACTGCCAATGAGCTGTCCGTATTGACCAATGGATAGTTATAGAATCGAGTTGCGACCTTTCTCTGTATTTTCTCGATGTCAGAGGGGTGTCCGACTTCACATCGCAGTACCGTAAGATGTTAGACAATGATATTTCTTTCGTGCTGAGTTGCAGAACTGTGTCTTGATTTCGAGCACGGTGAAATTTCCCCAAACGTCTCATCATCAGTATTACGTGGTTCTTAGCAGTATGTAATGTTATTCCCCACCGTCTGGCCTATGACACCGTCTGTCGTAAGATATCCTGTCGTCCTGTTATGCAGGTTACTTTGTTCTTGTTGACATGTCCTGCGGCATGCCAGTGGTAGACACAAGTGACGCCACCACGATCGCTTCCAGGGAGGAGATAAACTCCCTTACACTTTCCCACAGCCGAGACCGCAGTAAAGTGCGTCCGTCGGGCAGGCTTGCGATAGTTCGGCAATCAGTTCCACACTGCCCATAACTAGTCTTCATAACTAGTCTTCAAGAAGAGATTCTACACTCCAAAACGAGTCAATGGAGATTCTGAAGGAAGTGAATAGCGGGTCCAACCTCTACAGTCGGCTATCTGAATATGGAAGTCAGGGGACTGTTGGTACAGATTATTAATGATCGCACTAATCAGAGAGATTATGTGCGGCGACCTGGCGACTGAATTAGATTTATGCTGAAATATTAATTAAGCTGAATAATGTGTTAGCGATTAAACGTAGTTGTTGACACTTCAGTTCCTGCTGCCTGTGAACACAGTACTTGTGTGCGTATCTGCTGCACAAATATTATATAACACGGGCCCCTACACATAACCGTGAGGTTATCCCTTATTGATAAGGAAGAATTTGGATAAAGCACTGCCAATTCTTACCATCAACTTCACATAAGGGCCCTGGTCGTAAAGTTTGAGCAACAGCCCACTATGCCAAACAACATCAAATGCGCGATGTACTTAGAGTATTAGAGGTGGGCAGTAACCTCGATGATTCAAAGCAGACACTGCGCGCTCTAAAAACCGCATGATCTTCTCAGTGGCGGAGTGCCCTCATGGGGACTCAAACTGAAATTAAAGAGGTGTCTTCCCTGTATGGAATTGCAGACACCTAATCCGTAGCCTTTCGAATACATTGTATAGATCTGGTAGTAAGCAACTCGGGAGATATTTTCCGGTAAAAGTACCATTCTTGCAAGGTTTAGGGACGCAAACCACTATGGCCCACTTTCAGCACCGCTGGCTGCGGGTGATGGTGTTAAAGATTCGCGTCAGATGTTCTACAGCCTCTTGTGGTAGGTGTTGCAACAACTGGTTTCTCGGGTTTATGTATTCAGATGCATTCTTGTGGTGCAGCTGAACTGGAATACATCAGATTTCCTCTATTTTAATTCGTTTTTATCGTAACAGACATCTGCTACTTCAAGGAACCGTGTCCACGTCTCATGATCTTCTGTTGGCCTAAATTTGTCCTTCAAAATGGTCAACAAGAGCATTTGCGTTTTCTTCATTATCTAAGTCCTAAGCCTCGTTATCGGTGCGGAGAAGGTAAAGCGTCTTTCGACATGGAAGGTCATCCAGTTGAAAGACGCGCTAGAAGGCGCACGGAAGGTCAGTCAGTTGGCGCATAGTCGGTTTTTTTTTTTTATATATACTGCTTAACGTCTCCTATAACAACTAGGTCTTTAGACACGGGAAAGGATGGGGGGCAAGGAAGCATCCCGGCATTCACCTGGAGTGATTTGGGGAAACCATGGAAAACCCAAATTTGAATGCCCGGAGGGGGATTCGATCCGCCGTCCTCCCGAATGCGAGGCCAGAACGCTAGCCGTTACACCACCACCCTCGGTCGCATAATCGGCGGGCAGTGGCTATTGGCAGGGAATTAGTTAGAGATCTTGGCTAGAATATATATAAGTTGATATGAATTCCCAGACATTTCAGTATGGATCAACATCGTGGAAAGAAACATTTACCTTGGTCTGTTATACATGAAATTAATAAAAAAATAAAAGGAGCTCAAGAATTACGGAAACGAAAAAGATATAGTTTCGATGAAACGTTAAGACTTATTGACAGTAAAAAAAAAAAATTTTTGGTGCTTTACAAGAGCTTCATTTAGATTAATTATTTTATGAAGAAGGAAATACTTCAAAACGTTTGAATTCTGATTCACCAAATCAACCTCGACCTGGTACATCATGTGCTTCAGATTTCTCCCACAATTTTTAGAACACACAAGATAATTCTTGAGTTTACTAAATTCCTCAGATGCAGTGATATCTATATGAAATAATCGGTACAACAAACTGTCTTCGGATACGACAAGAAACATGTTTGTTCCATCGAGCTATTATACAAAGACCAAATTCACCCGCTCCACCACAAATGTTCTGAAGGTCTTTAGAAGCCACCAGAAACCAGAACACATAAAAAAATGAAGGAAGATTCGTGTTAGCCTCTCACAGAAACGACGACAGAACTTCTTTCTGAATCACTCCACCACACGGTGAGCGGAAAACTCACAACAGATATCAAAGTCACGTACATCGATGTAAAACGTGCATGTGAACAAGAGGTACATACAGAGAAACTTACTCAACTGTAGCTAAAAGTATCAACTTTCAGAAACACATACATTAAAAAGTTTTGCGATGGTACAATATTAACAAACTGCAAAGAAATCGGTGGAGGTATCTCCTGAAAACTGTTCAACCAAATGCCTTTAGAATGTTGCAATCTCAAAGCATTTTCAGTGTATTAGAAATAAGTGGAAATTTATGCTTTACTTATCGTCAACGATATTCGATGGAGAACTGGGCCAGAGAGTTACTAGCTACAGTTGAGAAATTATTTACTGAGGCAAACATCTACTGAAATAATTAATTTTATTTATTTAATAAAACAACGGCGAATAATCTCCGTTACTTGCATAGTTTCTTTTCAACATCGTCTCAATTTTCTGAGATTTAGTCATTTTATCTTTACCCTATTGTTGTTTATAGTAATCCAGTGATTTTTATAGTGCGCTAGCAGAATACCCAACGTTGTTCTGCAGCTGTATATGACAGCTCTGATGTTTTATCCGTTTGATCGGACTGTCGTAAACATTCTCCGTAACATGCGTGAAATTTTTAAACCAAATGTAAACATTTCCCACTTATTTTAAATCATACTTGCGTAAATACGTTCGTAATCTGATGAAAACTGTGAACTTATAGTATATAAAGAACATTTACATAAAACTAAATAGTTTCACGCTTAAATTTTGCTTAAGGAGCCTAAAGGGTTAGAGGGGCTGGATTTTCGTAAACCAAATGTAGAAAGCATTTTTCTCTTTGTTAAACTATTGATTTGTATAAATAACATACGATTATATATATACACTGGTGTGCAAAACTTAAGGACTACAGGGATACGTAACTACTAAGCGGAAATGATTGAAAGTACAGGAGAATGTTCCCACAGGTTTCCCACACGTGCACCGAAAGCTGGGCGTCACATAGTGTGAGGTGTCCACAACTATAGCGCCAAATGTGTATGGCCCTGCAACACGAGGCAGTTTAAGAAACGGGACAGCATTAACCAGCAGTTACCGTGTACTGTGGTGGTGTTATTCATTACAATATGGCCCAGACACGACATTGGAATTACCACACACTGGGAAAAATCATCGGAAAACTGATAGAAGGACAAACCGTGTCGAGCGCAACCCAGGGTTTCGGTATTGTTGATAACATTGTTTCTCGTGCATGGGGAGCATTCTGAACCATTGGCACTTCTACCCGAAGAAGAGAAAGCTGTCAACCATGGTTAACTACAGCAGCACATGACCGCAACATTGTGCAACTGGCAAGAAAATATCCACGACAAACAGCGGGTGCCGTGGTAACCACATTTAACAGGACTGCGAGGTAAGCAATATCACGCTCCACGGTGGCACGGCGACTGCGTGGGGTTGGTCTCTTTGCCCGAAAACTATTACATTGCGTTCCATTGACACCCTCATGTTGCCGGCACCGTTTGCGATGTTGCCGAAAGCGTCAGGATTGGACCGACAAAGAGTGGGGTCGCGTGTAGGAATTGCAATCTAGCAAAGCGGGATCCCGCATCATTGGACAGTCTGGCGGATCTGCAAAATCCGGCGGAAACGTATGTCAATCTACGTAACTCGCTGTCCCACTAGGTCTCTACCGGATGTACTACGAGGATATTGCACTGTTTGCTTGTACCTTTGCAGTTACAATTTGACTCGTGTTAATAAATGTTTCTTTTTGTCGACCTTCGTCATTCGTAAGTAAATAAATCCAATTATACACATTCATTAAAACTTACGTTTGTTTTTTGAGTAAACATTTCTACAATTTGAGTTATGTTGCGTATTTAGTACGATATTCTAACTATATTTTTTATGGGTCGCACACGTTATCTGAATTACACAGTTAAAGCTTTTTATTCGCTTAAAATTTGATTATTCGTTGATACCAAACTAATGATACTGTAATTTTAACGAGCGCATACCTATTTATTTAGCAGCTATCAAAAGACAATTTTATACCCTTTGACTTATTATTATTTTGGCCGTTGTCTCAATGCGTTTGAAACACATGTTCTTTGATGAAAGCCGCCTGCTTACATGTGCCGCTCTGGCTTTCGATTAATCCCTCTTGCAATGATTTGGTCAATCACCACAATACATTATTTTTGAGTGAATATCATGTGTCCTTTCAACTCTTTGTTATTATTTCGACTAAAGGCAAAAAAAGTTATAATGAAGTCTTCATGTCTCTATCGCCGAATTGTGTTGTAAAAACACCATACTTCGAGGGCTGCCTCCGTCGTCTTCCTCACGCGTCAAACTTCGTGTTTTTACAACGAAATCCGGCGATATACCCGTGAGGACCTTACTGCAAAAATTTCCATTCTAAAACTGTCTTTACGCCACTCAAATTAAAAGTGAAATACTTGACAGTTTACTTCTTGGTGGGTAGTTTCTTTCAATAACAATGAATCAAATATAAGATAAATCAGGAGAACTAATAATGAATACCACAAGAACAATTTATGTGAAAGTAGGTACTTGTGCAGTGTCAAAAAGTTATGATATCTTGTTTTGAGCCAAGTCTACACTTTACACAGTATATTCACTTCACTTTGTGAAATAGAATGCTTTCCCTCGGTGTCATGGAACGTTCGTTTATTTAGAATAATTAAAAAACTCTGGTAACTTGGCCACTATGCATACCATGTTTTTAAACATGTGATGTATTGTAAGGCATGATCAATGACTGAATATTTTCCATTTTTTTATTATTTATTTAAAAATTAGTTTAGATTTAAAAATGTAAAACCTACTTAGGACATGCAAAAAAATAAGCCATTTTGCCACTTAAAGTAATGTTAACTATTAATTTTTATCATTTATCATTAAAATTGATGTATTAATTTAATTAACAGATGTTTATTATTTAATTTATTAACGCTTTAAATAACTATGTTTTAAATTTATACGTAAAAGACTGTTAGCGCGAATCCCGCGGAATTGGTGCAAATCCCGCAAAAATCCCGCGGGATTAAAAACACTGCGGGATTGCAATCCTTAGTCACGTGCTCTCCCTACATGAGAGTAGACCCATTCTGAGTAGTGATGCAGGATGTACACTCATTACGGGTGAAGACGTATTGTGCCCAGGAACATTGTCAGACACGATCATTTTAGTGGTCAAAATGTTATGGTATGGGGAGGCATAATGATGAATAGCCGTACCGACGTCCAAAACTTTGATCGCGGTATCACTCAACGGTTAACATTATCACGACACTACCCTCCTTCCCTATGTGAGTCTTTTTAGGGGTGTATTCGACCCTGACTTGATTTTTATGGATGACAATTAAGGATTGCAATCCCGCAGTGTTTTAAATCCCGCGGGATCCGCGCTGGATTTGCGCCAATCCCGCGGGATCGGTACAGTTTTTTAACGCATATATTTAAAACATTGTTACTTAAAACGTTAATAATTAAATAATAATTAAATTAATAAATAATTTTTAATGTTAAATGATAAAAATTAACAATTAACAATATTTTGATTGGCAAAATGACATTAAAACTTTTTAGCGTGTCTTAAGTGTATTTCGAGGTTTTACATTTTTGTTTTTTAATCTAAACCAATTTTTAAATAAATAATAAAAATGGAAAATATTGAGTCTTAGGTCATATTATGTGCCTTACAATACATCACATAAGTTTAAAAATATGGTTTGCTTAATGGCCAAGTTACCAGAGTTTTTATAAAAACAAAAATTCTAAACAAACGTTCCATAACACCGAGAAAAGCATTCCATTTCACAAAGTGAAGTGAATATACTATGTAAAGTGTAGACTTGGCTCAGAACAAGATCTCATAACTTTTTGTCACTGCACAAGCACGAGACTTGGGCTTTTTTTGCGTGATTCATTATTATATCTCCTGATTCCTTGCTTGATATTACAGTTGATTCAATGTTATTAAAAGAAACTACTCACCAACACGTACTTATGTGGCGTAACGACGTTTCTAGAGTGGAAATTATTATTTTTAGTAAGAAAGGCGAATGATTGCAGTGAAGCCCTCATAGGTTGTATCTCCGGATTTCATTAGAAACACACGAAATTACACATGTGAGGAAGACGGCGGAGGCGGCCGTCGAAGTATGGTGTTCCTACAACAAAATTCGTCGATACACCCGTGAAAATTTCATTATAACTTTTTTTACCTTTAGTAGAAATAATAACAAGGAAAAGAGGAATTAATCGAAAGCCTGAGCGGCACATGTAAGCAGGTGGCTTTCGTCAAAGAAACGCACTGACGCAGCGGCCAAAACAACAAGTCAAAGTATATACAATTTCGTTTTGATAGCTGTTAGCAGTTAGATAAATAGGTACGCGATTGTTAAAATTACGATAACATTAGTTTCATATCAACGAATAATCAAATTTTCAGCGGCAAATTAGGAAATTGTCACAATTACATCATCTGCAAATACAGAAAATGGGTATAATGAAACCGTGAATAAAAAGCTTTAACCATGTAGTTCAGATAACGTGTGCGACACTTAAAAAATAATTATATAGTTAGAAAATCGTACTAAATACGCATCATAACTCAAATTACAGAAATGTGTACTAGAAACAAACGAAAGTTTTGATGAATACGTAAAAGTGTATTTATTTACTTACGAATGATGAAAGTTGACAAAAACAAACGCTTGTTCACATGAGTCAAATGCCAACTGGAAGGGTACAGGCAAACAGTGCAAAATATCCGACAGAGACCGAATGGGGCAGCGAGTCACGCAGACTGACACGCGTTTCCGCCGGATTTTGCGGATTGCGGATCCGCTTAATTTTGTGCGGGATCCGCCAGACTGTCTAATGATGCGGGATCCCGCGGGATTGCGGGATCCTGCTTTGCTGGATTGCAATCCCTAATGACAATGCGCATCAAACAGTGCAAGTGGAGGAGCTCTTGGAACGAGAGGATATTCGATCCTGCCCGTTCCCCGGACTTAAGTCCCATCGAGCAAGTATTGGATGTATTGGTAAAAGTTATTGCAGCACATCCACGTGCACCAACGACCATCTAGCAGTTATCAATTACGCTGGTGGAGGAATAGAATGCCCTACTATAGAAACTCCCCACCAAACTTGTAGTCAGCATGGGAGCACATTGCAGAGCACGGATTGCTAACCGTGGTGATCACACAACCTTTTAGGAACCGGGTCCCTTCTTTTTACAATTTCCAGAGGGCCATCCAGGAATTCAGCGTAGCTTCTGATCTCTGTATAAAGCTGTTATTTCTTTTTGCCTCGTCATGTATTTCTTTCAGTTGCCTTCTGTACCATAATGTAGTAGTTCTTTCTGTCTATGATTCAATTTTCATTTAGCTATATTAATCTGCAGTGACAGAGCATGCGAATATTACTTTCTTCCGTAAGTTTTGCACACCAGTTTATATATATATATATATATATATATATATATATATACGTGTGTGTGTGTGTGTATAGAGAGAGACATCAACGGTTAAAAATAAGGCTTAGGTTTCGACAGCAGTATCAGATTGAATGCCAATCAAATGCTGGAACCGATATGTCTGATTCTGAGAAGATTCTCATTTAATTTGCCTTCTGCACCTTTTGTAAATTTTCAAAATTACTAAATTTTTACTGGTAACTGTATGGAGATATAAGAAAAAATAAACCATCTCCGCTGAAAACAAGATTGTTCGTTCATGTAATAGTTCTTCTGAAGAAACAAATAAAAATGTCTTACAGGAATAATGGGAAACAATATAGTGTCCAACTCATATCACCTTCTTGCAAAAACTCCTAAATATCAACTAACCACTAAGAGAGACATGTGTGGACCTAAGAAGACAAGTATTAAAACTGACAAACCATCCTAACATATCCAGTCTTGCACAAGGTTGTTTGGTAAGTTGAAATCGTTACTATAGTAAATACATAAATCACATGGGGCTTTAAAAATCAGATGACAGAGTTTATACATTCGAACCTTTCACTTCGAAGTCATTAGAGGTTTCCATACTCCTCATACTCGAGCTCTGTTGCATGTTAAATAATAATAATAAAAAAAGATCTCCAAGAAAAATCTGTTGTGGTTATTTATTCATTATTTATGAAACGTAGGTACATGTTTAACCACATTCTCTGATACGATAACTTTTTTTTCTAGTGAGTTGAACACATTACCTGATCTGTAAGAAAAAGTTTAATGTGTGAAATTGTTATTACTCATTAGACTGCATAACTGATTAACTATAATTTGCACAATTTGCAGAAATATCTACACCCGGAAATACGACAAACCGAATTCCTTGGATACTATCACTGACTTATGTGTAGATTCAGAGAATAAAAATTTCCATTAAATATCAGTGATAAAAAATCATTGTTTTTTCAGTTAAAAGTTACGAGAGATACAAAGATATCTCGAACTTTTTTTCCCACGGAGCGTAACAGGAAAACTTTGAGTCGACTCCAACACAAACACTCTAATGAGCATTATAGGTGTCTCAATGTATTAGGTTTGACGTCAATAGCATGACTGAAATATCGATGCTTGACAAGTTTTCCTGTTTGCATCCTAAGTTCCACGGCTCATAGCACCCCGCCTCGTTGCCGCTCGCACCGTTTGGTTCCTGCTCAGCTTCTTGTCCGGGAGCTCTCATTAGCAGTCCCATGGAGACGCGATAACTGAGACTATAATAAGTGATGTAAGTCCTCGTTCATCGCTTAGTCACAGCTCGTTTGATTCTCAGTTGCTTCTTGTCGGGGTAATTATAGCACGTGTCGCCTTGACCACGAATTCGGTTCATGCGCAACACTGAGCGAGTCACGACGATGGCTATGCATGGTTAAGTTACTCCTCAGTTATATCTTTAGACTGCATTAATGACAAAAATTCATTTGTTTAGCCTGGCGATTATGTTTCTATATTCCCCAGATGTTGATGAAAGTGCAGAGGCTAAAGGACTCGTGTAGAGAAAAGTGATGGAAGAAAAGTGTTGAAATGACTGCCAGGATTGGAAGAGGATGTGCAGGATGACCCGCAAAAGCGGAAACGTCTGATGATCATGATGATTCCCTATATGTTCTGCCACTGAATTAAATTGGTCAAGAGCGCCTTCTCTCCAAATATTTAATAGTCTCCAAATTCGGCTTAGTGTGCAATATCAATTCTTTTTGTAACTGTACAGTGTATATGTGAATAGTCTCCAGATTCGGCTTAGTGTGCAATATCAATTCTTTTTGTAACTGTAAAGTGTATATGTGAATAGTCTCCAGATTCGGCTTAGTGTGCAATATCAATTCTTTTTGTAACTGTAAAGTGTATATGTGAATAGTCTCCAGATTTGGCTTAGTGTGCAATATCAATTATTTTTGTAACTGTAAAGTGTATATGTGAATAGTCTCCAGATTCGGCTTAGTGTGCAATATCAATTATTTTTGTAACTGTAAAGTGTATATGTGAATAGTCTCCAGATTCGGCTTAGTGTGCAATATCAATTATTTTTTTAACTGTAAAGTGTATTTGTGTGTTTAGCTATTTCAAGGGTCCGTGTAGTCTTGAGAACTGATGATTTTGGCAACATTAATTTGGTTTGATGATTTAAAATGATTAAACGGGCGATATTAACGTTGGAGTTCTCAGCTAATGAAGGGTAATTACGTTTAAATCTTCGTGTGTCAAGCCTATCAGACATTCAACGAAGCAGTATATATCGGCAGTAATTATCCTACAGTATTGTGAAATTGTCAAAGTTAAGTTATCACCATTTTTCAAATTATACCACCAAGCTTAGGAGATGCTTAAGACTAATGATAGTAATGAAAATCTTGTAATTTTGTCAGGGCGTAGGCACTGTTATAAGAACATAAGTCAATTTTAGCAGAGAACGAAAACCCATAAGACCCATTACAAGTGTAATGCGTTCTCAGTTTTGCATGTCAAGCTAAATCTAATGCCAGATCCTACAAGATAGCCTCCTGGATTCAACCTACCTGTGAAACCTGGATGATCCTGAGCAGTGCGAAAACAGGTCACGGTAGATGCAACTGTTGGATGCACAAGTTACTGTGAAAACTACCCGCAAACTATCAACCATATCATTATGAGATTCAGTGAAACGATACAACAGCTTCATGGAACGACCACAGAGAGAACTGAATAGCTGCAATCTCTCGACATCAATTGGTAGAAACATCTATGTTTGATTCCATACTGCAATTCAATATAATTACTATTTTTGTATCATTGTGTCACAGGAAATAAATAAATCTGTTGTGCCTGAGTTTGAAAGAAAGTAGAAGGTGCCCCAAAGAGCCCAAGGGGGCCCCTCAAGTTTGATGTCCCCATCCGAGATGACGAATGAATTTCCATATTACAGTCAAGCTTCAGGTCTATCTCATTCCTCTGACTCATAATCCGGTGTTTAAGAATTGCGTATTCATCCGCTCCTACCATTGTGCCCAACTATTCAATCGTGCAAGTCTGTTGCGTGAGTGGTTAATGCTGGGACTGGGCGTACAGAACCTCTGTTGTTTGATCCCCGTTACATTCACACTGATTCCGGTCTATCACAGTTTCATGATATCAAAAGAGAGGTATCCCAGGATGGTTTCTAGAAAAGGAAATGGCTGAATGTCTTCATGTTCGTAGCCATCAAGCCGTCGCTAATGACAACAATGTCGACTAACCATAAAGCCCTTACAACGTAATCTTCTGAATCCCAACATATTCTCCTGTCTAGTAACAGTTACTACGTCAAACCGACTAATGGTATCAAAAGGAAGTCCGTCAAATGATGTCTTGTTCAAGCCCTTGCAATCTGTAACGGTAATTACTTTTGTAGAAAATACTGAACGGTTGGTCGTTGATTACTTGCATTTGCGTGTCGAAAAATTGTACAAATCTTACGTTCCTTCTATCTTAATTCTTCTAAAAGAGATTTTAAAGGGATAACATCTGAATAAGATCAATCGACTTTAGGTACAGACAATATATTGTTATCTAGCCGCAATAAATATTTTTTTATGAAATTACGATTATAGGAAAGATCTTCCTCGTTACCACCAGCACATTTTGTAGGATAACAGATAGATTACCATAAAATACATATTTCATGCCATTCCTATATCTTTGAAATTTTAGAGTTCCATTGCAAGGTCCTGTTAGTATTACTCTCTTAAAAGGTTTCCATAGTAACAACAAATACAGGTATAACTAGGAGATTTCCTAGGTTGTTAGCGTTAAGGAGAACTTGCGCATAAGAAGTAATGTAATTAACGTGATGTCTTTGGAGCTTATTAAAACTAAGTTAAACTGTGTTGAGTATAAAGACTATCAGTTCATTTATTTAGTTTAGCTTCACATTCAAAAAATAAAATAAATAGCTCCACTTCGCAGTAAAACCACCAAGTTATTAAGAAGCATAAAAACACGACGAGAAATTAAAATCGCTTCGGAAATACAATAATTTTTTATTCACCATAAAATAAATACATTTCTCCTTTTCCACATTACCATTCTGTCCGTCCGTTTGCTTATGTCTCGAAATTTCCTTCAGAATTGATGTTCTGATCGTGCCAACTTCCCACGTTCACGCCATCTTTTTCGTCTTTCTCCCGCCCGACCACCTCACAACAGTGCGGGAACCTCGGGCTGCAATGCTAACACTGCCGTGCAGTGTTACCAACGCAACAATATTACCACAACTGACAGAACGAAAAATAACACAAACATTTGTGTGAAGCCAACTGCAGTGAAGCATCTTACAGTAACCACACTACGATTATGTCTCTTTCCGTTTGAAATATTTTAAAATATACCTTTTTCTCAGATGGTATTGGTATCCTATAACTGTCGCCCAGCAGGTGATATCTGGATCGACGGTTAACCGGCTTTGTGTGGCGGCGTTAGCAAGCCAGCCGTCACGCTGTCTGCTTTAAGCCACGCCGTCGATACGACAGGCGGCGCAGAGCCGAATCCGGTGTGGAAGGGGCGGCGGTGAGGGGCGGGGGAGGGGGGGGGGGAGCACAGTGGAGACAGGACAGTGTGCCACTCTGTCTCGGCGGTACACGCCGCGAGAATGGGACGCCAGATGAGAATCACAGCGCATTGTGCGCGGCCGCGAAATGGGTGCAGAAAAAGAGAGACGAGGGAGAGAGGAAACATTGACAGCACGGTGGCCGGTAATATTCCGCGCACCAGAGAGAGATGCGCGAGCCCGCCTCCTGAAAGGAATCTGGTGCAGCGACCTGTAAACCTGCACCCTCTTACAGACCAACCTGGCTGCACCTTAGCAGCTCCTTCTTCAAGTGAAACGGCAAACCAGACCTGCACGTATTCAAGAATACCAGAAGCTGAGAATTTTTATGAAATTCCGACAGGAAGAAATTTAATTAATTTATGGTGGATTCCAGCATTTTTCTCTAAATTCTGCTAATATCTTTACTTGCATACATCCGTTACCTTATATAATATGTGAAACATTCTTCTTCCTCTCATACTCATCTGTCAATTCTTCTAGCAAATGGTTATCTGAACCATCTAGTCACCGAAACAGTAAAGTGTTCAACCGCATTGACTAGTTCGAGTAGAAGAAGTTGCAGTGTATGATAGGGTTTCTCAAAGTGGGGTACGCGATCCCCTTGAGATTCGCCAGTTGATCGTAAGGAGTTACCGACAAGATTATCATAAATTACTTGAGGTGAAATAGGGGGAGGGCCCGGCGAAATCTCACCAAGGGGGAGGGGGGATCAACGAAAATCTCACGTGAGGTTTTAGAAATTTTTTTTGGACTGTACAGCTAAAAAAAAAGGTCTACAAATGACGTGAAAGTCGATTTTAGGGGGGGTTTTCGTCGAAATGTGGGGTTGTATCCGGCTTTGGAAAGATGAGACCTAAAAGAAAAGAAAAAAAAGGTCTCATAAAGTTGCGAGGGTGATTTCTAAGGGGGGGGGGGGCTTTCGGACCAGATCTCACTAGGGGGGGAGAGAGGGGGAGGGGGGTGTTGGATCAGATCTCACGAAGTCTCACTATAGGGCGGGGGAGGGGAGGGTTCCGGGGAAACACCTCACGTAATTTATGGATGCCCCCTTGTGACGGCAGACTAGCTATCATGAGCGTGCAACGCGCTCGATGGTGAATTAAAATTGAAAATGAGCAAAATTACTCCTAAAATCGACTCAACTTGGTACAAAAATAAAAGAAAATCCATTTTATTAACTAACGACGTATTACTCTTTGTAACTGTATTACATTTTTAAATCAATAATCGTTATTTTTTAAAAAATAAACAGATTTTTAAAGGGTATTCTCTGTTTTCTGGGAAATTTAATAGGGGTACGTGCAGCTATAAGTCTGAGAAACCTTGCTGTATGTCATGGCTGAATTAATTATTTAACGTAGAATCTGAATTATAGTAATTTATGGAGAAGTACGTGCGCCAAATCCAGCTGACACCGGGGCTGAAACCCAGAATTACAGTTCCAAAGTGCTTTAGCGTTGAGCTACAATCCGACTCTTTATAGGGAGCCTGCTGAAGTAATATTACTGGCTCCGATCCCGGGTTTAATTCCCGCTGGGGACAGAAATTTTTAAGAGCTAGGCCACGACGTTCTGTATTTGGGATTCCACGTTAAACTTTAGGTCCAGCCACTCAGAGGGGTATGCTGGGCAAATCGAAACTCTGTGACCAGATAGCAAGACTGTGTTCAAGGAAATACAAAAGTTGGCCATCTAAATGTCCAATCGGCAAAGTGTGAAGGTTTCAGCGGGATAAAAGTGACATCGAAAGTGAATGAGTAATAGACGCTTATTCACCTCCTCAAATCCATAATTTTGTTTCTGTCTAGAAAAGAATTTTACGTTGTTTCATTACCAAGAATATTTTTTTGTTATATTAGGTTGTTGCTTCTTGTACCCACAGTGAAAAAATGGAATAGATATGTGACTTGATATGTCACACTAAACATAGACGTGTTTCAATTACGCAAAATACCTAGTCTTTATGACATATTAAAATTTTGAGAAGCGCTCTCGAATGAGCGGTATAGTTCATTAAGTTCTTACGTCCATGTAAATACAAGAAGATTTATTCATATCGAAACTTCTCTAAAGTGCGAGTTATAAAACTGCAGTAAAAATAGTTGATACTTACCGGTAAAAGGAATCTTTCTTCTAAATAAAATTTTTAAACCACTTTTTATGTGTATACTGTTATGATACCATACCCTACTAGCCATGTTTGGAAATTTCAATGGTTCTTTTTTTTTTGTTATTTGTCCATAGTGTATTTAACCAAATGTGATGCCATATCACGTGCGTTACTAATGTGTGAGGGAACGGAGACTTCAAGATTTTGTCTAAATGCATGCGCGAATGTCTCAGGAACTTTCATTGGCGAAAATCTGCAGTAATCTAAAGGTTTGTTACCTCGAAGCGTGCTAGGAAGAACGCGCCTTTCATCTTCTACCGCCTGGCGGTGGGTCGAGACGCACCGAACCTACTAGCTTATGCGGCAAAGCTGACAGGCGTCCCCTAACAAGCGCCGAGGGACGTGCCGTGGCAACCCACCTTAAGAACATCTGTCCGATATCCAGAAGACAGTAATAAGAATACTAGAAGTGAATACGTTTACGTTTTGCGGTACCTCGCAAGGTGTTTATAATAATAATAATATTATACCTGTTGTCTCTTTTCCTTAATCAATACAAATCCTAAAACAATGATTAACTTATCAGTGGATATGAATTTTTACGTGAAAACATGTTACCTGTATCAAATTTTAGTACAACGAACATCCAATAGCTTTCAGGATTCAAAGACTAAAATATTATTTGCCAAAATGGACAGCTCTATTTAACCTTTTTCAAGAGTCATTAAATCTAATGATATGTTGGTATCAATTGCCAAAAATGACAAACAAATAAAAATGAAGATGATTGCATCCTGCCATCAAGTGTTGCGTTCAAATAATAAATTCTCTTTGGTATTTGCGGTATAGATTTAGCTGAGTATTTAATTTAAACAACTTAACAAAAAACCTAAATCATTTTGGGAGTTGAGGAAGTAGATTTAAGTTTGAATGTGTGGAAGTTTCAAACGTATTTCCTGGTTTATATTGTCTTTTTATGATACGAGCCGCGCCAGTGCAGAATTTCAGTTCTGAACGCACAGACTGGCGAAAGCCGAGATTGGAATTCGATTTTTTTTTTTTTTTTGTAACTGCTTTACGTCTCTTTTTAACATCGAGGTCTTTAGAGACGGGAAAGGATGGGGGCAAGGATGTGGGCAAGGAATGGGAAGGAATGGGAAGGAATGGCCTTTTGAAGGAAGCATCCCGGCATTTGCCTGGAGTGATTTGGGGAAACCATGGAAAACCCAAATCTGGATGCCCGGACGGGGATTCGAACCGCCGTCCTCCCGAATGCGAGGCGAGAACGCTAACCGTTACACCGCCCCGCTCGGTTTGGAATTCGAGTCCCGTCAAGACTGAGAGCAACTGTATGAAACCTAGGAATCATTTGTTAAAGTTGTAGCCCGCATACTATTCGCTCAGCACCAGAATGCATGGGGCTGACAACTATCAGCAGAATGTGGTGTCCAACACACACGTAGGTGGTCACTTGCTATGCGACAAGCAGCCGAGAACACGAAATTACGCCGGGAGACATAATTCACAGTTTGAGAGAAACACTTGCTGTCCATCTTGTAAACAGAGGATCAGAGGAGAGCTATCATCTGGTGGTATCAACGTCACTGGTATTTTAGTCTGCCAGAAACTAGCTCTCCGTAAGATACAAGATAAGTACGAGCTTACTTTCAAATGGAACTTGGTTCCACTTAGCAACCGATCTGTAAACGCTTCTTCTGTACCGAAATACACCACAATCGTATCAGTTACTACTAATAATTACGATTATTTATTTGTCTTCCTTCTCTCGATTTGTTTCATGTAGTCTTCCATATCTTCACATGTTGGGTCAATTCCTGCATTTCAATAGTCATTAGATCCTAAGTCTTCAATTATTTCCTTCATATATTTAAATCTTTTTCTTCCTCTTCAGGTCAACCTTACATTGTTTCATCCAATAAATAATTAAACAGTCACGTAAGTCTTATACGTGAAGCTGTCTCTTCACTCGCTGAGATTGGCCAACGAAACACGTATGTCTCCCCAATTAATTATCATCTTCCTTTTATAACTCCAGATTTCCAGTTTTCCTACTTGTCGGTAGTCGAGGCTTCACTTTCATAATGTGCGAGATTTATAAATTTCGTTGAGTCTCCTTAGTGGATATTTTTTCCTGAAAGACTTTTCTTTTTATGTAATCTTTTAGCTAAGTAATTCTGCTTTTGGTATACTTGCGTCTACTTGCTGTCTATTTACCTCCTGTATAACACAATAAACTTCCCTTATTGTACTACATATTATCATATTTTTACATTTAATCCATTGTTAATTTTGTCGTTTCTGCTGCATGTCATGACTTTTCTCTCACTCTGTTTTATATTCAATTCAAATTTTTGCCAAGTATTTTATACATTTCGATCAGTTATAACACAATATCTTCATTTTTCTCCTAACACTAAAATTTAATAACAAAAAATTCTCGTAAATTTCATCACATTCCAATCTTTCTTTCACTTAATTGATTATATCGCAAAAAGATATTAAAAAAAAATAATAGCTGTAGTATGTAACGATCTCTTCCGATATTTACTTCTGAGAGAAAATCCTCGCCTTATGTGAGTTCTTAGCCCGAAATGTTTAAGTCTTTAGTTAGAGGGAAACATACTGTCAATACCACGCTTTCTCATTGAAATATATTTATTGGGTGTATATAAATCGTCAATTTACGGAAAATTCAAAACATTGTGGTAGAGGTATTGTACGAAAGGTCTTAAAATTATGGTCCAAGTATAAACTCACGATATAATACGATCACAAGCAATTAAGTAAAATATTAAACTCTGTATACGTCTAATCGTTATTCATCTACTTATTCTTCTGACAAATATACAGATACTCTAAAGACATACAGATAAATGCACACATAGGCAAAAATAAAACGTTTTCTCGACAAAAATATGAAGTTACAATAAATCATAATATTGCAAACTTACTATACTTAATATACATTACTATACAGCAACACAGCTATACAGCTACTTCTTAATGGCAAACCAGCCAGCAAAAGCAAGAACCGAATCACAGGAACCTAGATCATCCGTGACACAACTAGTGAAAATTCCTTCATAAGTGCCCCCTTCTCTTTCGAAGAAATAACAACTTGCATTAAAGCCCTCCAAATCGGAAAAGCTGTAGGTATTGACAGCATCCACGTTAAGCAGATCAAGCAGCTGGGGGAGAGAGGAGTAAAATGGATTCTCGCGATGCTCAATGAATGTTTACGCAGTTATAAAATTCCAAAGCCCTGGAGGAAAGCTCTAATTGTAGCACTACTAAAACCTGGTAAACCTCCATATGATGCAAATAGCTACCGCCCGATATCACTCCTCAGCCACGTCAATAAACTTTTTGAGAGGATACTTCTAAAATGTCTTTCACCTGTTATTGAAGACAAACTGATACCACAACAAGCCGGATTCAGAACAGCCCGCTCCCGCTCAGACCAAGTCCTACACCTAACATAATATATTGAAGATGGCTTCGAAAAGGGTTTAGTTACTGGAACAGTCTTCGTTGACCTGACAGCAGCCTAATGATACAATCAGCATAAAAAAAAACTCCTTCCTAAAGTTTACAACATGACCCGGGATTTAGGTTTCACAAAAATAGGCAATTCTACGTCAACTTTTAGAATTGAAAAAGCCGTCCACGCAAACCAGAAAATGGACTACCTCAAGGAAGTGTTCTTGCTTCAGTTTTATTTAACAGCTACACCAATGATCAACCCCTGGCCAACCATTGTATGTCCTTTATCTACGCTGATGATCTTGCCCTAGCTGCTCAACATGTGACTTTTGAGGCCGCTGAGGGTAGACTTACAACAGATCTTGAATTCTTTGGAACCTACTACAAGCAGAATAATCTCAAGCCAAATCCAAAAACTCTGTTGCACAGTGAAAATCCAAAATACGTGGGCGTAACTCATTATAGAGGTCTCACTTTTAAAAGCCACTGTCGCAATGTCAAGATTAAAGTATCAGCACGCAACATCAACTTAAGCAAGTTGACCGGATCTAGCTGGGGAACTAACCCAAGTGTCATCCGCACCTCTGCCTTAGCATTATGCTACTCTGCAGCAGAGTATGTATGTCCTGTGTGGCAAAAATCCAGCCATGCTAAGACAGTAGACGTTGCGCTCCACAGAACATGCCGGCTCATCACAGGTTGTCTCAGATCATCGCCTGTGAGCTGGCATCACCCCTGGAGATATACGCCGCGAAGTTGCCACCAGCGTGGCAAGGCTTAAAGTGAAGGAAGACGTCCGACATCCCCAACATGGCTATACACCAGCGCCATCGAGATTAAAGTTCCGTTCAAGCTTCATGCGAACTTCAAAGCCACCAACTGGAGCTCCAAGCAATGAATGAATACTGACTTGGGAGAAGAGATTACAACAAGGATTCGAGTGGATTAAGCCAAAAGAGGGTCTACCACCTGGGTCTGAACAACCAAGGCCCATTTGGAAGTCGCTAAACAGGCTTCGAGTTGGAGATGGCCGCTGCAAAGATACACTTGCCACTTGGGTATACCTGGGACAACAGGCAGAGAGAAACCATGGTACATTTGCTGTCTTGTCCACAAATTGGAATAAATGTATCTCAATTTGACCTCCAATCAGCTACTGACAAAACCATCGCATTTGCAGAAAAACTACCACATATTTGATGCTGTCATCGACAGGAGAAGAAGAAGACTAACGACATTAATATTAATTGACTGATCACAATTCTTACTTAGCCGTAAAACATTTTCCCGGTACCCCACAAGATTCTACTACAAAACAAATTCTGTTGTGTTGTTCGAGTATTTCGCCCTCTCTGCATTTGTTAAACAATTCTCTGTTTGTACCAAAGGGGTCGAGCATTTGCAATTCGTGTATAAACAGACTTGTCCCTTCAACCGAAAATCGAGCTTTAAATTCCCTAACGATGGCGCCAACGAGGCACAAAAGACAGACTTCTGACGCAGAGCGAGACTAAGTTAAAGGTCCCGCTGTGTCTCCCAATACGGAGCCTCTGTTTGTATACGCATCAGCTCCGGCGTCTTTGTTGGTGTTCCGAATTTGCGGCCTTTGCTATCTTCCCAGGACACTGTGCTGTCAAGCGCACAGACCTGCTCATTTAACGAGACGACAAAATCAGTGGTGAGAAAGTGGCTGCCTCTACAGGAGCTGTGCAAATTTAACTCTAAAACGCCAAATCAGAATTGCAAATAGTTTAGCTTTTACCTTCTTCTCTATACACAACAGTATACCTTCATTCTTTAGACGACAGCATTGTGAAACTATTATGCTCATGCAAAATTTTGTAGATATGTTAGTCCTAAGTGATTTTTATTATTATTGTTTTATTCTGTTTGTTCGGGCTTTCAGACTTGTTGGAGGGCGTCCTTTAATTTCGTGAACTCAAGATAGGGAGAAAGGGGGTCTGCCAAAATCTCATTTCGAGGGAGGGTGGTTCAATAAAAATTTCACTTCAACTTTTTATATAATATTTCGCTTCTTATTTCATAGAAAAAATGTATTACATAGTAGACATCAGTTTTAACGCTTAGATATTTGGTGACAAGAAACAAAATACATGAACGTATCAAATAAATTTAATTATTTAAAAATTAAAATTATAAGGTCAATCTCTCTGAGGAAGGGGAGGGTCCCATCACATCTTAGCAAATCTCACCAAGTAGAAGCAGAGGGGGGCGGGGGCGGGGGTCAAATGTAAGTAAAAATACCTCACGAAATTACTGTGTTGTCAGAACCAAAATAGAATTGTGGAAAAGAAACATGGAGGTATTTGGCCAATGGTTCCAATTTTGTAGGAACCATCCGGGTATTCGCCTGGAGTGATTCTGGAAACCCAAAATCTGGATGGCTCGACCGTGATTGGAACTCGCGTCATCCCGAATGCAAAAGCCGAGTATTATCGTTCACCCAGCAGGCTCGTTGTTTTAAGGTGAATTTTTTATTTCAACATAATAATAAGTAAAGTATTATTTTCCGCGTTCTGCTGTACATGTATTTTAATCAGCTAGGGTAAATGCTGCTAGGAAATCCAATAAGAGAACTGTGAACTGCTACCTGTGCAGGATATCTACTTTGGAGAAAAAATTAGATAAATTCCAGGTGTCTGCTTATCAGATACTATTTTAAATACGAATTCAGGCAGGAACATCAGTAATGGTGATAGTAGAGGCATGGTATGGAAATTTTTTAAGAAAAGAATTATGTGAAAAACAAATATTGATTGATGATTGTGATTTTAATTGATAAGTTTCATGATGTGAGTAAACTTTATCGGTTAAGAATAGCAGGGTAATACTAATGGAAACTATTTTAGTTTTGACGATAGATTGTGACAAAAAGTAACTACATAGTAAAATCCAGCTCTGCCTCAAGCAGGCCCCCCCCCCCCCTTGCGCAATGACTCAGGTAGATTCGCAGCGTATAAATGTAAGTCGCACTGAAATGTGCCTCACATTACAGTTTTCTTATCTTTGCCCTTCGGTTTTTTTTTTTTATTCCTTTCTTGCTGTGCAGTTACAGTTTCTTTCAAGACTAAATGCAAAAAAAAAAAAAAAATCAAATACAGTTAGTCATTGAAAATTTCCTAGATAGCCAAACAGCGCTGTGGTGGCGGACAATGTAACAAAACACTTCGGGCATCATCGATTAGCCGAAAGTTGCCGAGTAAATGAGGTGACGTCCAGTTTCCAGACCCAATATTTTTTATCAAAATAGGTAAAAATAAAGGGGCTTGAGTGATATTACGTTGCGGGTGGAATATCATTGCACTGAAGAGGTGATGAAGAGAGTTTCAAATGCCTGCCTTCTTTGGAGAGGGTGACGTAGTTATATCAGGGAAGTGAGTGATCTGGGAAACAAAACACAGAACCTTGCCGACTGTGGCAGGATAGTATGAACTCAAACTCTTCATCTCATAAGGAGTTAGAGGCAGTGCAAAAGAGAACAGCTAGACTTGATTGTTTATATTAGTGCAGAACATAATCAGCAAATGATATGATAAAGGAGTTGTATGGGGTGTTACCGGAATTCGGGAGGTCGATGAAAAGATTGCTGAGTGCGTGTAAGGCTTGCATTTACGATGAGGAATGGATGGCTATCGGGTGAAGAATATGAAGTAATACGTAGAAGGAAAAACATGACCATGACCATAAATTAACAATTGTTTTTCGGCGTAAACGAGTTTTCATTTGCAGATGAGGGAGTAAGGAAAGGGAATAAATTACCGAGTAATGTGATTAATAATTTACATTATACAATACATGATTCACAGTAAGAAAGCGTGCAATGCAAAATTAGGTGTACCCTGGAAATTTCCATCGAATAATAAATTAACTTAGTCCAAAGAAATAACTTACTGGTAATTCAAGATAAATCCAAATTGTAAGAAATGGTTCTCAACGAAGCTTAATATAAGAAATTTCAAATGAAATATCTTACAGAAAATCGTACTGTTGTTTACAAGATAAATGTCGAAATAAACATGTAGGCAGCAAGTAAAATTGAAAGCAGAGTTCCTCGTTATTCAGCAGCGGGACCGGTAACTTGTACTACTAAATGTTGAAACTACTCACATGCCAGTTAGTCTTCAAACATTTAGTGAAGTTGCGCAGAGGGAAGTTTCCTCTTGAAATATTAGTGTCGTCGGGCATCGGCTGAAGTTCCAAACAGTTCCACGTGATAATCACACCTGGGATGTTCACCGTCGAGCGGTCTGATGGCTTAGTGGTTAAGGTGTCTGACTGGAGATCGAAATGGCCCCGATTCCCATTACGGTCTCGAGTGGGATTTCAAAGGCCCTTTAACCCGACCTTCACCTCTGGAACACCTTGCTGTGTAATTTGAAGCACGACAGATCACTTTCGTGGTACGGATTCTACGTTAAACTGTAGATCCCTTAGCGAATAGGGGGCATGCATAAACTACGGGGCTGGGGTAGAAGCAGACTTGAACCACATATTCTTTGCATGCAGCAAATACTACACCCACAGCCAAAAACTGTTAAACAGCTTGTTATCCCTCCAGGTGCCTCTGCCCACATCGATAATCACTCTTCTAGCGTCGAGACACGCGAAGATATACATAAAATTTATAGACTTTCTGAGAGATGGGCAGATTAACATCTGAAGAAAACAATACAAGCAAATGGACGCAATATATATATGTGTGTATATGTGTGTGTGTGTATATGTGTGTGTGTATAAATATATATATATATGTATGTTCATGGGTGTATGTATATATGTGTGTGTATGTATGTATGTGTGTAGGTATGTATATATATGTACATTTAAACTTGTCTGTAAAATGTCAATTTGAATTATGTTAAACCTCAAATCTGTATCATGTAAAATCCCTCGTGTAAATCATGTAACATGTTAAATATTATATATATATGTAAATTAAGTTAAGAGAAAACGTCAGAATAACTGTAACAGGAAACATTTTGGTTGGGTAGAATTGGAGCCACGTGGTTTATGGATGCTCCCATAAAAAACTCTGTCACTTGGCGGTCGAATAATCCTTCAGGATCTCCCCACCAACAGTGCGATACAAAGATTTTATTTTATTACCGTTAACAGGTGCGGTAAAGTTATTAATATCATTACAGTCTATCATTTCGCAAACTATTCTATTTGTGAGAAATTAATTTGATATCTTTGTTTAAATAATCAAACGCTTCAATGGCAAGTAAACGTTACGGAGCTTCTTTTCTCAAGGCCTCGGCAAAGAGACACCCGTCATGCCGGCATCGTGCGATCTCAAGGCAGGTGTTTTCAAATAACTTTAGCTTATAGCTTTAAGAGCAATATCTCGTTACCGCGGTATCAAACCATTCAATTCAATTAAAATTAAGTATTCTTATGGTATCGTCTCCTCACAAACGATTAACAACACTCATCCGTGCTATCCGTATCCATGACTACGTTGTGAATTCCGAACAACTGCCGTAGGTTCAGGGACCAAATAAGACCAGATACGTCTGCTTCCAGTTTATCTTCAATGATAGTCTGTGCTTATCGTTTCGAAAGATGTAATTAAAACACGTTTATTTTCTGCGCTTTGTAATGGTCAGGCGTTCTATTTCTCTCATTACCCTGCAAAGAACTTGTGCGTTTTTACAATTGAAGTTTTTCGGGACTTTACACAATGCCGGACAACGTTTCGGCAGCTGAGAGACATAATCGTCTGGGGAAACTTTAACCCCAGAGTGTGGGGGAGATTTTGTTTGCGCATCTTCTTCCAGTCTACTTTGTGGTTGTCTTTGACGAGTGTAGCTTTATTGAAATTGTCGCATCCGAATTTGGCTCTTATCGTACTATAGTTTGATTCACCCGTCTCTAAATACCTCGCTGTTAAGAGACGTTAAGCAGTTAAAAAAAAAAAAAAAGTTTGATGCAAGCGACTCATTAATACTGCTGGAGTTTATTGGTCAAGTAATCGTCAGCTTCGTCTTCACCGTGGAGTTATCAGGTTCTGGTTTGATTTGTGATAGTTATAGTGAGCTACATGACTTTTGTGAACTGGGATGCCAGATGGTGTTCAGAATTTTCAGTATGGCAGCAGTTACGTCCACGATTGCGCTTGGGACGCCATCTTGACATCGTTCCGCTGTCTTGGTGTGGAATTCTGAGTAATTTTGTTATATTGCATCAGATAAGCGTTGGTTTGAGGTCACTATTTATTGTTCACTTTGGTGGAAAGATCGAGGCTGTAATCTTCTTAGAACATTATTGGTGAAAAACTCCTCTTTTGTTCGAGTGCTAATTTATATTTGGTTGTTATCTTTGTGGTTGCTGATATGTGACGTAATAAGATATACTCAAAACTTCTTATTTAATCATCTTTACCTTTTTTTCATAGAGTTTGTTTTAGATTCGATTTTCAGACGTACTACCTGATAAATTTGTTGAGTTACAATTAACTGAAATAAAATTCGTGCTGTCTGTATCTTAGTAAGAAGAACGAATCCCTATAAAACGGTCGTATCTCGTTTAAATCTCTGTGAAGTAGACGATGTATCGTCTGAATTGAACATCGCGAACGCTCGGAGTGAGTGCAAACAGCCTGCTTCAAATTAATATCAACGAGCAAGCGATTCCTCAGTATGTAAAGCGGTCACGAATCTAATACACCGAGCCTACTGGGTGAGTGGATAAGATTCTGGCGTGTAATTCGGGAAGAGTTCTTTCTTCCATGCAGACTAGATTCGCAGGCGGTTTGAATGCCTACATGATTCCTTCATGAAGACCACAACTCTTTCTGGGATCTAATTGCCTCGCCACCGAAGATTCGTATAAATCAAAACTAAAAAAAATAGTGCAGTGCTTATCATCCAATGCTCAAAGACTTCGATACTCTACTCTGCAACTCTACTTCTTAAGTGTCGGAAGATTTCAAAGGAAATATAAAACCATACTACAGCAATCTTCATACAATTAGTCTTAAGCGCCGGTGTAGACAATCTGAAATATTATACAAACAGCCAGAGTAACGATACATTGTTTGACTAACAGCTGATTCTATATTATTTGCACGAGTTATTTTTCTCGCGTGCGAGGAAATCACACAGCGACAATTCAATATTCATCAAGTAAAGTCTCTCGGGTACGGGTCTACGCAACGGCATACTCAATATTTCGTGTTCCGATAACTACGGGCGTATTCAAATGCCCTCGGTGTCTTTCATTTCAGAATTTACGAGCCCAGTGTCTTCTGGACCGTGTCGTTTATAGCAAGTAAAGTGAGAAACTTACATAATAACGTGATGATGTGAACTCACACGGAGTTTGTAATCTGGACAGGAATTTTCTGTGAAAGCCAGAGTCCCGGTGCAGAGTCTGTCGAGTTGTCCGGCAGTAAATCTCCGCTATCGCAGTCTCGTCGCGCAGCCGTCTCGACGCCGTCACCCAAGTGATAATCGCCGCTCACTCTGATTTACTGAGGACTCTCACTGCAATCCTGGCTACACAGGAGTAGCTCGATTCCTGGGCATACCTGACAGCAATGGCTGTCCCCTCCCGAACGTCACATTCAGCAGGTAGTTCAAAGACTTCGACACACTAACAGTATTTTAGTATTCAACGATTATAATT
The DNA here is from genome assembly GCA_031002005.1 of Vandiemenella viatica. Classification (NCBI taxonomy): domain Eukaryota; kingdom Metazoa; phylum Arthropoda; class Insecta; order Orthoptera; family Morabidae; genus Vandiemenella; species Vandiemenella viatica. The sequence continues at coordinate 87,502,373 of CM061919.1, read as the reverse complement.
AACATAAGCAAGAAACGGACTATGTACTGAATAAAAGGATGAAGGCATTTCTATAGCTATTCAGTGGTGAAAATAATATTTACTTCCTTTTTTTTTTCACATCCAAAGAACACCTACAAAACAATGTTATCACCAATCGTGATTTTTTTTCTTGCGCCTGGTCGACGTCGAAGTCATTAGATGCGAGAAAGGACTGGGGCCTAGGATTTGGAGAAATTCGACCATGGACTATCGAAAGAACCATCCCGGCATTAGTCTGGAATAATTTCAGAAATCTATGGAAAACCGATAAGGGAGCGTGCATAAACCACGTAGCTCCATTTCGGCCCCCTGAGAACCTACCCACCTCCCACGTAGCCTACGTGGCCTCTCCCCCCCCCCTCCCCACGTAGCACGTAGCTTTTTGCATTTTCATTCCAGAAGACATTTTGTACTGTTTTCTCTTGTCAGACGATTGTAAATTACATACGGAGATAATTAACTGAGGGAAATAAATATTCACATGCTGTTGTGATTTCTGTTCCTCATTCTGACTGTGAAAAATGTTATGAAAGGAAAGCTATGTGGAGTGGCTCGGAACACCCCCTCCCTCCACGTATCCCAGCGTTGCCTTCCAGCAAACTCCCCCACCCCCCTGGACCGAGCCACGTAGTTTGTGCACGCTCCCTAACTGGTTGGCCGAAGGGGGATTCTAATCCGCGTACTCCAGTAAAAAAGGACCGAAGTATCGGTCACAATTTTCGGTACACTATTAATTTACGCATCTCTTATCCCGAGCTGCCATTAAAATTATTTGTAATATAAACATAAATGTTGCATATAAGATATAACACTAAGTATCACTTAAGCTTTTCAGAAACTGGTACGGTCAACAATAAAATACGCCTGTAACCCAGCGATGATTGACATCGAGTAAAAATGCTAACACACACATCTGCGAGTTTTGTTACGGATGTGTTGGAAAGGAAGAAGGGAGTAATGCATGTAACTTGCTACGTTCACTCAGAGAATCAACTGTTGCGGTTTGCACAAGTGCGATTCGAAGATCAAGGAACACCGACGACATTTCCTGCAAGATGGGTATCCGAACTACAACTAAGCAATGTTGATTTATTGTTGAACTTGGCTGTCAATTTCGAAACCCAGGTCATATCCAACCTGTACGTTTGGGTTCGTCAGGTGATTTAGTTTATTTTTCCTCTCCTTTAAAGTACAACGATTCTGCTCACGAAGCCTGAACAAAGTATATGATTGCTTATCTCACTACACGTTTGAATAGCAGATTAAGTTCGTGCAGCAGTCAGAATATTGGGTAAACGATGCAGGAACCTCATTCTTATAAAGAACTTAACACAAAAACAAAGGCGACTAAGATGGTTTACAATTTCACTTTATAAGATTCTCCATAGAAAATGTAAAGCAAGCATCACTATACGGCAGAGCACGTTCTGAAGTAAATGAACTACTTTATTAATCTTCAGTAACCAGCCCTCTTCTTTCAACAAGCAATTCTCGTGATTCTTTAACTGCGACAACCAATCATTGTTAATTCCTTTTTGACAAATTTTTCTTACTGGTTTGTTTCAGTCATGGCAATGACATATTGTCGCGTTCCCGGTTCTCTTAGAACTCCGGGCAACGCCTCTACAGTAGCTACAGATAACCCTGGTATTGCCGAGCGGTGTTAATACCTTCGGGTTAGATAATTTCAGAGAGGCAGGGGGAAGGTTAGACAGACAAAGTCCCACAATTGATAATCATAGGAGTTTATTTACAGCCTTCAGTCAAAACTATTATGCCGCTGAACAACTTGAGCTATCCTTAAGGCCCGAAAGATAGAAAATACAATAAATTCAGCTTACTTTGTGAGTGGTGAGGAGCCGCTAGCCAGCCAGCACAGTGGAGTGCACTAATTTCGTGGGCGAGCGATCAGTCTGTACGACCCAGTGACGGGCTTATATACGTTACCACGCACTGACTGGAGTAAACATGCGTTAAAACAGTGACTGATGTAATTAGATCGTCGGCTTGGGGCAATTTACTGACTGACACGCGACAATATAGTCATTCTTGATTTCTTACAAACATTTGGGTTAAATCTCTGTAGATTACTTTATATTAAAATGCTAACAGTATCTGATAGGTAGGTAAAAAGCTACACATCTTACTTTTTCGTCAGGTCTGTTACAGTAATCATTTCTCTTTTCACACTAACCAACATTCTCTTTTGCAGCTATTATGTGTGAAGAAATCCAGTGAAGATTTCAAAGACCACAGAAACATTGTTAAGAATAAATCGTTTACTCTCGAAAATAGTGCCACTGTTCTGAAAATTATAGAGAATATATCGTAAAATAACAGTGCGTAGATTATTTGATTAATGTTACTGCTAAATAATTTTAAATTTCAACACCCTTTGAATAAGCAAATACGTTTGAACAGTTAGATAATGGGATAGGAAATGCCATAGCATTAAATGCTGAAAATGATTCCCAGGTTGTCTGTTATTCCATACTAATCACAATAATTGTAAACAACCGAATCATTATGCCACGTCTTAACGTTCGATATTTAATACCAGATGCTATGCAACCACTGCAATATGACGACCTTAGGATTATTCTGGTAAAATTATTGTCATTTTTTTTTAAACGGAAACAACAGTTATGAGACTTTAATAGTTATTCAACCATTATACGACTGGGTCTCCATAGAACTTCCAGTCCTCAACTTTTGCCAGCCTAACATCCAACTCTCTCATCCCTACACACAGCTGTATAGCAGAATAGGTATCGTCAACACCATAGGGCATCATTCGAGTGAGTAATCCCCATTCAAAAATTCCAGGATCCAGCCTGCCCCGATCTATTTGAAGTAAATTAAATCTTATTACATGTTGCACTCGAAGAACTGCTTCCACTCAGCAGACCTGGAGCCAGCCAGATTCGCCGTACTGCGATTGCGGTGAGATCGCAAAAACTGTGTTGCACATTGTGCATGTTTTTCCAATCCATACCTTCCCTGGTACTTTGAAAAATTCAAATTCGTCAACACCGCAGACGGTGGCTCGGATTGAGCAGCTCGATGTCAAATTGTAGAGGTTATGTCTGGCGATCCTGACGCAGCGGCCTTTTCACTTGTCAGTTAAGGGGACAGTCCGCTCAACTTTGTATATGTATTTTCTAAACAGTTCCATAATAATAATTCCATGTGGTCGTGATGACAGGGTGTTTCTTATTGGCTGGGCAATCGGCCGCCTTAACCTAACCTGGAAATCCTACTTGGTACAGAGGACCATAGTTTCACCTTGAATACGAACTACGGAATCATTCTGACATACCTCAGATTACACAGCAAGCTCTGCGAGAGGTTAAAGTCATGTTAAGAGCCTATGAAAATACCCGGCGATAAAGTGATTCGAACCGCGGACCTTTGAATCCCGATTAAGACACCTTATCCACCGAGCCACCAGACTTATAATAGTTCCATAATTACAAAATAACTGGTGTTTTAATTCTATTTTATAAGTTTCCATAGGTGCTGTATAAACATCACGCGCTAAATATAGGGAAAAAAGCAGAAAAAAATCAAAAAAATTTACTCATGTAATTTGAAAGAAATAAGGATAGGATCCTCCATATAGCAATTACAGTTTGTCATTTTTTGAAGAAAATTATCCACTTAAAAAATAGCTTAGGCGCTTTTACGAAAAGTTGCTGACTTCATGATCGGCTGCAGTAAAACTAACACGCAGCGAGTTAAAACGTTTCCAGAAATTCTATTACAGTAATATCTAACTGACTGCAATCACAATCCAAATAGAACAAGAAGCTCTCTTCAAACAGTGTTGTAAATCTTTTTCTGTGTTTTAAAAATTACCGATGATATTTGATAGGTTACAGCTGTCCCACTATTCTGCGAACTACTCCTACTGATGTCACAAAACTGTAAAACCGACACCAGTGGGGAAGGGTTGAATACTCCTGTAAAACAATAATTTACAATAGCTGTTTATACTACACAACCTGACTTAGGTTAAAGTGGCTGTCAGATTGTCACAAATAATCGGATCTCATATGCGATCGTAGCAGAAAGATATGAGGATGAAAAAAGAAAACATCACAATAAAAAACAGCAAAATCAAACAATATCAGAATCTCGTCATTGGTATTTGGATAATTTCATTATTTAAACACAACCATTAAATTACGGTTTTTTTTATCGATGAACTTGCGTTTAATTCCAATTGCAGTGGATGAAGTTCTGGGCAATTAAGAATGGTGAATTTTGTTTCTACTGAATGACAGTAAGATAACGCATCTTGTTGAGTCCGCTATGTTGCAGTCCTGACACGATGCATGCGGCTTAGAATATCGCCGCGTGTATGTAGCACCTAGCAACGTTTTCCTTATCTTGCGACCTATGTTCCGAAAGGTTACTGCAATAAACAGTATCTGTAAACCGAGTCCATACAACTCCACTCACAGTTTCTTTCCGTGATTTGTAATTGGTGTTTAGTTTGTGACCTTCACACTTTAATGTAGATTTAAATTACATCTTCTTAGATTCTGCATGACACAGAAAACTGTTGACAGGTAATGTTATCATACTTTCATATAAATTTTTTACCTAAGATATCTGATGAATTATTCGATTAATGCATTTCTTAATCACTTTAATGGTACTTTAAACGTTGCGCAAAATTCTTATCGCTGTGGCTAATAAATCTTATAGAACTTTCTTTTTTTCTTTTTTTTAAAACAACTCTTTAAGGTCCATTTGTGAAATGTTTTAATATGATAAAAATTTCACATTTTTAAATTAACCTAGTCACGCCCGTTGGCTCAGTTGGTTGAGTACCATGATGGTGTCCGGGGCTAATACTGAGTTAGATGGTACGAGTCCTGGCGGTGAACGAAACTTTCATCATCATTACTTGTCCTGCATTGTAGGAGAAGTAGTGGTGCTCAATATGGTGATTAGGAATTGTACACGACCACCTCAATTCCTAATCACTAGACAGTGCACCGACGTACTGAGTTTAATGCGAAACCTTTTCGCAATAGGTGTCGAGGATGGCATACGATACTATTAATGGTTATTCGTCCGGCGGATTGAAACGTTAGGTTTGGGAGTATCCTCGATGTCTTTCGGAAGATTAGGCCTGAATGGGCCACCAGCATAGGTTTTCATCCTCTTCCATCTTTCATTTCTTATCCACAGCACAAACAACAATCTATATTGAACACACACCCTATCACAGTGATCCACACTTACAACAACCCTTATGAACACTGGGAAGTTCATCTTCCCAGACGTTTCCATGGTAGGATAAACATCCTCCATAGTAATCGCCTGCACCCGGATCCGGGTAAGGCGTACACAAAAGAATAAAAAACTGACCTAGAAGTATTGGTGCTTTGAAATCATGAAGCATCGTAATAATCCGCCAGAGTAGTCCTCTGCTGAATCAGGTTCTAGCAGTACTGGTATGTCAGTGGTGCTTATGACGAGTCGGTTTCATGCAGTACTTACTGTAAATTCCACGCACCTTGGCTGCTGTAGAGAAAACAGTCCTGAAACACGCAAACAATTCGTAATTGTAAGTAACAGTTTGTTCAGAATGCATGTGCTATATTGAATGCTTTGGTTTATATTGATTTTAAATTATTTCCAACTATCTCGTTCATGTCATTCTGTAATTTCATAATATTCTCACTATTATCTCGTAACAGTAGAATATCGTCGGAAAATCGTAGAGCTCTAGTTGTTTCTCCTTAAACATTTACACAATATTCAAACTTCCCTTTCACACCCTTGAATTTTGCGTGTTCATATACGTTAAATGTTAGTGAGGATAGACTACAACTCCGTCTTATTCCCATTGTAACTGGCAATAAGACAGACGATTGCCTATTTTCATTACAGTCACATAACCCTTACAGTATTATAAACTACTAGACGACCCGTGAGAAAATTTCGCAAATAAAATGCAATCAATAGTGAGGTAGAATATTATGTCCCCAAAGCTGAGTCATTACTTTGCATACTCCTACTTCATTTATCGATTTTGGTTAGAAATCCAGGGAGATAAATGGCTCGAAACACAAAATACGTATTTTATAAATATTGACATTTTTGCCTTTTAAGGGTCGAATTACGAAAAATACTTCTCTTAGAATATAATGTTACCATGGCGGAAACCTTAGTCTTTTATATGATATCTCATTTATCTATATCGGTTAGATATAAAGGGAGATAAATAGCTCGTGACACAAAAATGCGTTGTAGAATCATTTGTACTTTTTCCCTTTAAGGGTTGAATTCCAAAAACATTCTTTCTTAAAATATGATTTCACAAAGCTAAGATATTGCTCCTTATCATCCTACTTCATTTATCGATTTTGGTTAGATATCCTGGGAGATAAATGGCTCGAGATACAAAAAACGCATTTTAGAAAAATTAATATTTTTCTCCTTTAAGGGTTGAACTACGAAAAATTCCTTTCTTAAAATATAATGTTACCACGGCGGAGACCTTAGTCTTTAATACCTCATTTATCTATATCGGTTAGATATTAAGGGAGATAAATCGCTCGTGACATAAAAACGAATTGCAAAAATATTGATACTTTTGCCCTTTAAGGGTCGAATTCCGAAAAATTTCTGTCTCAATATATGACGTCACTAAAGCGGAGATCTTAATCTTTAAGTTGATACTTCATTCAACGATTTTAGATAGGTATCCAGGGAGATAAATGACACGTAACATAGAAAACAGCATTTTATAAATATTGACATTTTCGCCCTTTAAGGGTCGAATTCCGAAAACTTCATTTCTAAAATATGATGTGACCAAAGTGAAGACCATAAGCTTTAAAATGACACCTCATTCATTGATTTCGGTTAAGTGTGAAGGAAGATACAGGCTTGTGACAAAAAAATACGTTATAGAAATAATATATATGATTCTTCTTCTCGGTATTTGGGACATTTACATCTCGGTCCATCTAACTTAATCATAGGCGCTTTCTAGGTCCACAAAGGCCATTAATGCATTTTTATTTTTCTTGATCCGTCTTTTAGCAATAATATCTTCCTGCTTCCCTTACGCCCAAGGTTTTCTAAAACCCAAATCTATCTTTACTTAAGAGACAACATTGTAATTCCACCATTGTTTCTCTATAATCAGCACAGCTGTTACAATTTTTGTTATACTTAACTGAACTTTCAATATTTATTTAACTGAAATTAGTATTACCAAAAATTACAATCATTTCTACAGTATTATTTTTGGAGCAAAGCAGCCTAAGACAAATACCGTTATGATAAGCAGATATCAGCAAAATTTCTACTGCAATACTTCTAAATAAACATATGTACTGCAAACACCTAACTTCAAGATGACATTAGAACGCCAACAATATATCGTTAATATGCTTAGCCGACACGGAATGCAACAATGTATTCTGATCTTCAACATACCAAATATTGCTAATAAAGAGAAACTACTTGTAATCACCAGATAAATCCTGCCTATTCCGCTTAGCTTTGAAAGGGATGATCTGATAAAGGGTTTAAATTATTATTGTTATGAAGTGTGATTGCTCTAAAACACGTAACATTGATCTAACATTCTTCTTAAACATGTACTAGCTTTTGTAAACAGCTTTACCCACGTCTACCTAGGTGTACCGTGGGGTAGATGTTTAGATTTTCAAGTACTAGCATTAGCGGAGGATGTGGATTGATAAGTTAAATCCAGACTGGATCAAAATTATCTCAAGCCTTTCATTTTTCGGACGCAAAGAAACAATCACAATTTCGTGACGTGATTCCCGCCGTACGGTCATGAACCGCATAAATTTTTCGTTAACATGTCTCCTGTAATTTTGAAACGAACATTTTCGATAAACCTAACCTGTAAACTGCTATCAAAATCTAAAACTGTAACAATGTGTACATACACAATACAAAAAGGAAAAAGTCAAAGGTCAAAATAGAAAGACTGTTGTCACGACAAACAAAAGTTTTACATAAAACTAAGGGGTGTTTTTACCGCGAACCACTAACAGAAGTATTTAACAAACTTGAAATTTTTTTTGGGAATAGTTACTTTACTCGGAATGTTAATATTTGGTGTTGTGTGCGTCATCTGTATTGTCTTAACAATCTTTGGCTTTTGATGTAGTATGCAAAGTCTTAATTGTGTTAGGAATCTTTCGTATGTACAATGTATTCTGCGTCCTCTGAACTGTATTCCTATTACTTTTACAATAACTCCGCGATTCACTAAAAGCGTGTAGCGGAGGGTGCATTGCACCTATCGGAAAGGATAATAGTTTGCAAGGGATATATGATATGGTAGGAGGCACCCATGGACTATTGTGAGGAACCATCCCAGCATTCGCGTGGAATGATCTGGAAAAACCATGCAAAACCCAGATCAGGATGGCCGGAAAGCTTTATCGAAAGTACGCCCGTCGGATTTTAAGTTTACTCGCTCGGTAAATCCTTTCTATTCCATTTCCTAATCGCTATTGGAAAAAATGAATACAGAAAAGAATCGGTTCTGGCCCTAATTTCTCTTATCTTATTTTCACGGTCATTCCGAGATAAGAATGTTGCTGGTATCAATATTTGTTTGCTGTCATTCTGAAACATGTCAGTCGTGAATTTTTCAATTAGCTTCCGTCGAGAGCAACGCCTTCGGTGTTCCAGGTCTTCCCAACCTAACTCCATCAACATCTCACTTACGCTTTCCCTCCAACTATATATGGTACACCTGTCACGAATCGGGCGGCTCCTTTTTGGACCTTCTCCAATGCCTCCATTAACCCCTTTTGATGGGGACCCCATCAGTGGTGTAGCTAGGTCAACAAGGGCCCCGGTGCAATAAATTTATTTTGGGCCCTCAGGCCAGATGGGCGACCTTTTTTTTTGCTTTGTGTTGCTGGTAAGGGCCCCTTGAGCTGAGGATGGGGCCCCCTCAGCAGTGGTTGGGGCCCCCTGAGCAGTGAGAGGACCCTTAGTGATGTGCTTCCTGTGTCACAGGGGCCCCCTTAGACGACTGTAGATCCTAAAAAAAGGTCGCCAGTTTGCCATGAAGGCTCGTGGGCCTCTGAACTGCGCTTGGGGGCCCCAGGGGTATGCTTGGGGCCTCCCTGAATATAGGGGCCCCGGTGCACTGTACCGCCTAGCCCCATAGTAGCTACGCCCCTGGACCCCATACAGAACAACAATATTCTAAGTGAGGACGCACTGGTGACTTATATGCAATCGATTTAACTTGCGGAGTGCATTGTTTTAAATTACGACCTAGAAATCGGAGCATTCGATTTGCTTTCTCAATTATATTCTCGATATGTTCATTCCACGACATATTATTACGAATTGTTACCCCTAGGTATTTAGCGGAATCTACCGTTCTAAGGATAGTACCATTAATCGTATATTCAGAGCTAAATGGTGTCACCTTTTTACTTACACGCATGACTTGGCACTTTTCAGTGTTTAACTCCAACTGCCAGTCTTTACACCACGCAATTATTTTCATAATATTGTCTTGTAACAAAGTGCAGTCGCCCTGGGTTTTGATTTCACGATAAATAATAGCATCATCGGCAAATAATCTTTTCATCCCCCTTATTATGTCACACAAATCATTAATGTATATGAGAAACAACAGAGGCCCTATCACGCTTCGCTGGGGAACCCTGGATCTCACCTCGGTAAATGATGAACTCTCACCATCGAGAACTACACACTGCATTAAGAATCTTTGGCAACTTGATATTGAATGCAACCTCTAAATTGTGTAAAAAATCTTTGGTGGGTGTCGCATGAGGGTAAGAACATATTATCAATTCTTGCTGCGGTGCTTTGTCACGTAGAGTATTAAGACGTACCGCAGGTTTTAAGCTTTCAAAATGTTAAAACTGCATCCAAATTTGTTAGGTAGTTTTGAGTGGTGCCTGAACAAAAAAACAGACACATCCCAGTACATATTGATATATGTAGAAACAGGAGTAGTTCTTCAGGGTATAAATCCGATGCCCTGCACTGTACCACAATGTGGCGCCTCCGGTATAGCTAATTTAAGCTTGGCGACCGGTTGGTAGGCTCTCTCCTTGTTCTGGAGGGTGCGATGGCCGACAGCGATAACACTTGCCAAGCAGAACTGCTGGGTGGCGGCGAGATAAGCACATGGTACGAGCCCTCCCAGCATAGTTTGCTTGCTTCTCATTCACCGGCATTATTACAATTACAAAAATCTTTTAACCTTTTGCAGCTGTCATGTTTATCACTCGATACATATTCTGGACAAAACTGACTTTGTTCACCATGTAGCTTTGCGGTTTCAATTGATATTAGTCGTGGCCCAGGCTTCACCGGTTTTCAGTTAGCTTGTAATTTTCCTTGGATTAGCCCTAAACTTTTCTTTCCATTTACCTCGTCTTTAATATCTTTGAACTTTTGAATTTTTTATTTAGTTTTGTTTCATCAGGAACTGTATTCGTAAGGTGAAACTTTTTTTTCCCCTCCAGGCTTTGTGCCTCTTCGACGTCAAGATCATTAGAGGCAACAGAAGATTTTGGGAAAGGAACTCGAAGCAATTAGTCCTTGGCCTTCTCAGTGAACCATCCTGGCATTCGCGTAGTATGATTTCGGAAAACGATACAAAAACCGAAATCTGCATGACCGGATGGCAGTTCGAGCCCATGTGATCCCTAAGAGCAAGCTCCGAACGTTACCACTCACCCATCATGTTTGGTGGTAAGGAAGAGGCGATACACATATCTGTTCAAGTGATACTTAAGTTATAGCTACTCTGCTCTTTTTTTATCCTTTTTGTATGCACCGAAACTATAGCTCGATGGTTGTTGACTGATCACACTTCACCACTCTTGCAAAAGCTCAAGTAGACTGCCGGGGAACCCTAAGATTTAAGGCATTTAAAAATACAATGGACTTGCTTAATATGGAGGATCACTAAAAGGCATTGATCTTGTTTCTGTACACTTTCTGGTGGAATTCACTTCCCTGTGCACGGCAAATACAAAATCTAACATAAAAAAACAGTAGGTTATTTCTGTAGTCAACATCCCTTTATCTCAAGTACGCAGAGCTTACAGGGATGCGTAGTTCACAACCCTTTATCCCAAGTTACACAGGGATGAATAAAGCGCAGATAGATAGGAGTTTTTACATACATCTGATATAGAATCCACAGTTTACGTTAAAACACATTGTTCAAAATTTAAATTAGAGGTGAATCTCCAGGCAGTCGCGACAAAATTAAATCAACGCGCAGTTCACAAAATTAGCTTTAGCACTTACACTTTAATGGGTTACCAGTAGCCGAGATTGTTCAAAACCCATATAAACAATATATATATATATATATATATAATATATTTGCATCAGTTACCGAACACGACAAACAAAATAACTCATGATGATTGTATTCAAACACCGAATACCGTATACAACTGTAAATTATATATAGGGTTTCCTTTTGGTCGGATTTATGTGTAATGAAGATGATGGTTGAATGTGCGAAAGTTTCTCATGGATTTATTATTATTTAACTTGGAGTGTATTGGTCCTTGTTCTATTCAGCGTGTGAGAAACGTGTATCAATATGATCAATGGGGTCAGATCGAGGTGCTACGGTTGTAATTTTGGAAAAAGGGAGGATGGGAATTTGGAGGCTGAGCGAGAACAGTCACCCGATTTTTGACACATAATTGGTGAACTAAGAAACCTGAGTTAACCGACACCATTATCCTTTGAAAGAAACCATCAGGTATATAGCCACAGCTGCGGTCTCTTCCGGAACTTTATCCCACGAAACCGTCGCCTAATGCCTTCATAGTACTGACGTTTGATTACTTGACCTTTAAGTAATAACTGAAAATGGAATACTCCATTAAAATTTTAAAAAAAAAAAAAATCGCCTTGATGTTGGATGGATACTGTGGTGCTTTCATTTGGCGTGGTAGATCTATTGCCTATTCACTGTTTCTCCAGTTCCACGTTGAAGTGGGTGTTCCTTGTGGACGAATACGTTATAGTTACCATTCATAAATTTCTGATTAATATAGGGGATTTTGATTTTATGACGGAGTGAGATATTGATTTTTAAAGAATCTCGATGTTATTTGGAATACAGAAAAACTGGCACAATACGACATTTACTTGGTATCACTGGCTTTTACAAGTATGAGCGAATTAACCGTTAATATTAACACAAGAAGGCAAAGTCACAAAAGCAACGCTCAGAGATACAATTAGCCGTCATGAGCAAGCAAACAATTGTAATTTACTTTTAAATCCATCTCAGAATTAATATGCAAGAGAGAATGATACTTGGAAACAATGTAAAATACAAGTTATGATGACCTCAGACATAGGTATCATAATACTATGAACTTACATTTCAATAAATTAGGGCGCCACGAATGAACAATATGCCATTCGAAAATAAGTAGTTCTGGAAATTATGCCGTTAGCTCAGAGGGTTTTCAGCTACAAAGTTAGAACATGGATCTCTTCTCAAAGTGGCTTAAGGGTTCAGTTTCACGAAATACACAATCAGATTGCTTGGTCGTAACGCTTTACCACTGTAGTACTACGTATGAAGTCTTCGATATTCGGAGATGACCCACGGTACATGAGACTTGCCTCACAAGTCCGCTACCATGTGTATAAGCAGCTGGGCACCGCGGCCCACACCAGAATCTATGTGGGGAACGTCGTCACGTAGCACCATAGACTAGAATCTATGTCAGGGATGGCGTCCCGCAACAGAATGAAGCTCGTCGCTCTTCAATCCCCAAGGAAATCTTTCGCTCCGCCCTTGAAGTACTGAAGGTCACATTTTACGTAAAATTCTCAGGATTTTAAGTTATGTGCTCACTGGGATTGGATGTTGAGTTTTTCCACCTGATGTCACGTGATATCGTCGATACCTTATTCGCCTCGCGTATATATCACAGAGGTCGGAAATATTCGGCCGCCTTCACGGGGTGAGACCGTATTGGTTTTTACACCAGGTCAGCGGGCTCTTGTTGACTGCCCACCCCAAGGTGTCAGGAACCCTTTATCCCCGACATCCTGTCGCCGTGGCTAATGCTTGTACCGGTGAATACCTCTCGGGAATGCCATGATTCTATCCAAGCCTACACAGCTCAATAATTGTTTAATATTCGTTGCACCAAGATACGTTGTACGTTCACCATTGGCATTACAGTCCTCACATGGAATCTTGCGTACTTTAGGATATTACTAAAAACTATCTAGGTGGTCACCCAAGTTTTATTATAAAAATTAATCTAGCATTATGATATAAATAGTAAAATGCGCCTTAGAATGTGGCAAAACGCGTCACATTATAACGTAAAATTTTACGTTACGTCATTCATCCCCTAAACCGAACTTTAAAAAATTGAATCGAACTCAGGAAACAACACGGCTACTACAGAAGATATCAACAATCTATAAAAAAATATATTAGTCGGGAGGTCTGTTGCCAACTGTACGCCGTTAAGATGTTTCGTTGAGGTGTAGATAAAAACGTTCAGTTTTCACTAAACAGATCTCGCATCTGTCCATATTGCTCAGATGTTTTTACTATTCATTTTAACTGAAACACGGTTTACATTACGCAACCCACCATTGTAGCTCAGAGCTCCGAGGCGCCGCACGCTGGACCGAGAACTACAACCGATCAGGCACTAGCCTAGGCTACAGCGTACCAACCTTCCTGACTAAGGTTTTAGGCGGTTTTCCGTAGCCACCAATGCGAATTCTGGGATGGTCCCAAATGTCCTCCTCAATAACTACACATTTCAGAAATAAAAAATACACTTATCATACGCTGAATATAGTTACAAGTTTCATATACACATAGAAACACTTAAATTCTCCTGACAGTAGGTATAAAATGCTTAGCGTCATCAAAGGTACGTTACTGTAAAACCATAGCATCAAATTTTACCATGGCAACGGTGAGAAAAACTCATCGATAACAGACGACTCCAAAATGTTGGGGAGCGGTGCTCAAGAAGACATTTACATGAAGAGTTCGTTTATTTCCCTCATTACTTTCTAGCCTTTTATATCTCACATCTGGAACGTTCTTTGTCCATGACGCAAAACGAGATTAGTATTCATAAGAATAATATTTTCGCAACAGATGAAAAATGCTAAAGCTTCTTCATTGTAATGCTAACATGCGAGAAACAAGACCCATGAAGTTATGCATCAACTCAATGTACTGCTGAATAATTCACATTCACTTTTAAGATTTTCTGGTTGCTGCGTCTAATACGTATATGAAAACAGAACTCCTTTCTGTGATGAAGAAAATAATGGCCAACAAGCGTTGTTATTTTGATACTTCTTCACTAACTAAACTATGCTTACGTGAAGAAACAGTACAGTCAGGATAAAACTTTTCAATGTAATATTTCGATAGTAGAAACTTTATGCAACTCGTGTAGGATAGGAGAAAAGGGTGTGAACAATTTCTAATCGCTTGACTAACTACCCAAAGCGTGTTATAAATTACAGGTTTCTGAGATGTGCAGCGGAAATATTCATCATTGTATCGGTTTTTACACAAAGCCCAAAATAAACATTACTGTTAATGATCACTGTTCACAATAATTTCAACGCTCACTCACACACGGTAAGTTTACGTAACTTTATTTTGTTTCCATATAAACCGCGGTGATATATATTTCATTGATCCCTGAGACACGATTGTTAAATTAAGATAATAGTAATATTTAGGTTACAAAAGAAAATTAAGAACCAAAGTCTACTTGAATGTGAATGGTTCACTTTTAAAATAGACGTAATATACAAGTCTCACAAGCAATTAGTACCTGTACTGAGGAACACAGCAATCAACAGTTAGAGCTATGATCTAAGACGATGACGAACTGAAGTCGGAAAGAAAACTGGCAACGCTTTCTATCAACTTCTACAATTATTCCATAACACTTTTTAACAGCCTTCAGTCCCAGGTCTTTTACGAAATTTTATGTTACGAATTAGGTACAGCTTGATGGGAGTTGATTAATTGAGGATTTGTATATATTTCGTATGATTAATTGTGAGTCTGTGTATATTGGTGATGTAAATTAACATTGCTTTATGGAAAGAAACTATGTGAACGATATGTAATACGGTCAAAGACAGTATTGTGTATGAAACATTAATTAAAAGTTTGTAATTGTAAGTTTTGATGTGAGTCATGATGTTTGGAAGACAACTCAAAATTTCGTGTATAAATGAATTTAAACATTATTAACTTTCATTGTAAGATCTAATGACTTTTGGCATGGTACGCTGAGTGGAAGCTTACACTAAATTGTAAAAAGTGCAAGACAAGGAGCATAACTAACAAAAAGAATCAGATTGTTCAGAAATACGAGGTTAACAGTTCAGTTATTGATGTGGTCGATTCTATGAAATATTTGGGAGTAACAGTACAAAGGAACATGAAATGGGACTTACACATTAATTCGTTAGTAGGTAGAACTAATTCTAGGCTGCGTATCCTAGGTCGAATCTTCAAAAATTGTAATGAACAAACAAAAGAGACAGCGCACAAATCTCTTGTGCGTCCACATTTGGACTATTGTTGTGTCATTTGGTATCCGTTTCGTAAGGGTTTGATTGACAGTACAGAGAAGAACCGCTCGATTCGTGACCGCTTGCTACAGTCCTTATGAAAGCGTCACAGAACTGATTAGTAGACTAGGCTGGGAGTCTCTGGTAGATAGACGACACACGTTTCGTTTAAACTTATTGGTAAAAATGTGTACTCCCACTTTCACTTACGAGTGTAGTAAAATACTTCGTCCACCAACCTATTTGAGTCGGAATGACAGGAAAGATAAGATAAGAGAAATAAGGTGCCGCACTGATTCTTATATGAATTCTTTTTTCCCTCGTACCATTCGGGATTGGAATGCACAGCAAAGAGATTAGCTTTGGTGCTGAGCACCCTCTGCCACTCACAATTTTGTGAATTGCAGAGTATATATGTAGATGTTGACTGAGTGATTTTGCATAATTTTTAATTATTTTTGTATCGATATGATTGCTGACGCTCTTGAAACGTCAGCACTTTTTACATTATTCCGGATCTTTCTATGGCGTCTATTCTAAATGAGTGGAGACAGCGGGCAGAGTGGGTTGTCAGTCTTTGTCGGAAGTTTTGTTCGTGGTTCGTCAAACAGCCGTTTGTGAGTTTGATCGCTGGAATATTTTGAAATAATGCTTTAGTATCTTTGGAGGAATCTGATGAGTTAGCCGCGTGTATGTTATTATGAAGCTCTCGGAAAAATAAATATGAACTGGAAAGTGATTCGGTCATTTTATAGAACTGTTTAATCCATTCAAAGCAGTAATTATTTTACCTTTGTGAGAAGGTAAAACACTCTGGTGACCAACGCCCGTAACCTGTGTTTTGGAGGACGAAGTAATTAATCGTAATCAGCATTAATTGATTACCGAACGAATAAGTTAATTACCGAAGATTGTATCAACTTGGTTTCTGAATAAATATACCCTAATGAACAAAAAAATCCTAACGGTACACAGTTACAAAATAAAGTGCTTAGTGCGAAATTAATACTAAATACTGGTATAGCTGACCAAATTCAAGAGATCCATCATCTACCACTACAGCAAGCTAAGGTCGCTGAATGCGTACCTAAACAAAGACCGAGGACTTAGGCGACATGGAGGTAGATGAGGAGTAATTAGGGATGGTACATTAACATGCAAGCCGTCCTCCACCAGTTCATTACGTAACGAGAGCTTGCGAAATTCATACACTGAGGTCCTGTGTACATGAACACAGCATTCACTGTTATTTAAAAAGAGAAAATACGACATACTTTAATCAACACTTTACACGGACTTATTAACATCACTACAACGCCTCCGACGAGCGGTTTTCCTGTCAATTTTGCTCTCAGAATTTGCAACTGAAATTTTTTAATGTGTATCTGGATTATGTTCAATATTGGATGTTCACAGTGCCAGTTTTCTGGACGTTCATTTGTGATCATGTATGAATTACTGCAGAAGCTTATACAGAATCAGATTTTCAATTGTTATTAACCAGGTGGGGCAAAAATTTTTGAGAGTTGTTTTTCTTCATACGAGCTACACCAGGACGTTCCGTAGATCGCATTGGACGTTAAGCTGTAGGTCCAGCCAGGATAGAGCGGAATACGTGGCAAATCGAAACGCTGTTAACAGGACGCAAAACCATACGAATTTAATTTCGTTATTTAGCGAGAATCATGTACTCCTGGGAGACAGAAATAGGTTTCCTGTACTCTTATGAACCATATATTTCACTGTAAATTTTGAAATAATATTAGGTACCACATCATCCACGATATGCTGAACCTAACTAGCCTAACAGAAAGAATTTTTTTAAATCTTCCCGGATTGGAGCCTATTATTTCTATTTATTTTAATATATTCAGCCATCTGGCATTTCAATATATTAAGTTTCATATCTCCACTTTTCTAATTTAGGAGCATTTATGCATTTTTTTTATACCTAATAACTATTTCAAACTGTGGCATATTTACTTGATATTGCAATAACGTGCCTACTAAACTTTAACATTGGTGAGGGTTCTATTACTATGTTCCAAACAGATATCATTATTCGGCTTTACCCTAATGGAAATGAATTTTACTGTCTCATAGAACCATGCATAGAATAATCGGACAAGTCTTCAAAAACTTAGGTTCTATATAGAAGGAAAATCTATTGATGGAACAAAAATAAAATGCAGAAGTACGTTGGCCAAAGAAGCTGCTAGCAGGAAATGGTTATTATTTGGCCCTATGACACGGATTAAGCGAAAGAATGATTAAGTGTTTCATTTTGATCGTGGCCCTATTTTATGCAGAGACTTGGGTTGCGAGGAAAAGGAAGGAATGGAGACTCAAGGTTTCTGAGATGTGGTTGTGACAGAGGTTAAAACAACAGTTATATGAATAGAATAAAGAATTACGACGTTCTGATGACTTTTGTTGAGAAAAGAAATAGACTGAAGACTATCAGTAATAGGAAGGAAAATTGTTTTCTTGGTTCTCCGAGAGAAGCCGCTGACGTTTCAGCCACCTACTTGTGGCTTTCTTCAGAGAACTGCCACAGGACGATGGGTGAAACATTAACTCGGAAAACCAAGAAAACATCGACAAAAGAGACAAGAGAGAAAAAACTATATTCGAGATTGTGGGTGATACTGAAGTGCAGAAAGCTACACCAGTATGAGAATAGTGGCGGTTAAAATGGGTTTTGTTGAGAAAATTTAGAGAAGAGATATCAAGACCCGTCTGTCAGAATAGATATTTATTGTTATTAACTCCCATCACATCTTATCTCATTATCAAATTTTAATTTTCTTTGGCATTAAGTCCATAAATTCCTAGTTTTTTATTACAGTTTTAATTGGGTTTGCTTAATTCTTCAAGATGGTTTGTAGCATTCAGTTTTTATGTGCGTACATAACAGGTCTTAGAATAAACAAAGACAATGTACCACATAATATTTTACATTTAACTGTTGCGTGTAAATTAGGATACAAGAATTTTTAGCATTATTTTCTGCAGAGTGATGTGAACATAATATCTAGTAGGGTTGGTAAACATGGGATGAAGATAAATGCAAAGAAGAGTCAGCTTATTAGATACACAAATAAAAAACTTAAGGTTTATTATGATTATATGGTTGGAAAAGAAATTCTTATTGAAGACTCGAAATGTAAATATCTTGGCATTACATTTGATAACAAACTTAACTGGGCAGATCACATTGGACGGTAGTAGGAAAAGGTTTCAGAATTTTGCATTTGTTGGAGAGGGTGATGAGGGGATGTAAGAGAGAAGTAAAGGAATTGGCTTACAAAACTTTGGTCAGGCCATTGCTTGAATATGGTAGTGTAGTATGGGACCCACATTTTGAGTATCAAAAACAGTAGTTGGAGAAGGTGCAAAGAAGGGCTGTTAGATTTGTTTCTGGAAATTATTGCACAACGCAATTAGTAAGAGATATGATAGAAGAGCTGGAATGGGAAGACAGAAGGAGGGTGAAGAGGGTCGTGGGAGTGTACAAGGCATATATTGATGATGAGGCATGGAAAGATTTTGGTGTAATTCATGGAAGGGAAAAGATGACCATGACCACAAGTTGGCACTCGATTTCAGGCTCAAGGGTGTAGGAAGATTCTCTTTTTTAGGTAAGGTTGTCAGGGATTGGAATAAGTTACCAAGAGAAATGATGAATAATTTGACAAAAACATTGAAAGAATTTAAAGTTACAATTTGTAAAGGGTAAATGTTGGTGGATGCAGAAAAGGGGGAAAATGGGTGTTTAGGGAAATTGCCACCGGAGCATGCGCTCCAATGCAATTTAATTTCATTTGATTTGATTTGATAATATGAGTCAAAGAATGATCTGTATGGACGATAAATATCTGCGAGTCTTAATAAAGGGATGTAATGAGAACATTATTACACTTCCATAAAACATTAGTACAGCAGTAAAGTCTCCAAGTTGGTATCGACCAGAAGGTATCTTTTTTTTTTTTGTGACTGAGAGGAAACGCGAGGTAACCCTACAGCCGGACAATCAGCCCGAAGTTCGGTGGAACCTGGAAGACAAATCAGTATTTGAACAAAAACTTGGAGCCCCGCAGCTCAATCAGATGGAGTGCGTTGTCGCTTTTTGCACGCTCTGCGGCCAGTCTGCGTCTTCGCTACGGTCGATAGCGTCGAGTCCGAACTATTAATTACACCGGGTCGTGTCCCTAGCGTTTCGATTTCCGACGACCTATCGATCACACGGCCGTGGGTTGATTGGCCAGGTTTTATAGTTGCGTGCTGCTCGTATCGGGGGAGAGATGTGAGCTCTCTAAGCTCATTAGAGAACATAAGAGGAGATCGGCGGAAGCCCCATGTGGTCAATAAGTCCGTACGCGGCACTTGTCTGGCTGTGGCCCGCCCAGGTCGCATCGCAAGGTGTTTGAAGGCGCGAAATCGTGGAGCCATGATAAAAGAATAATGTACGGGATTTCGTGGACACTGGGTGAATTTTTTATTAGTGATCGGGGCGTAGCTACTATGGGGCTAGGCGGTGCAGTGCACTGGGGCCCCTACGTTCAGGGGCACCCATGCAATCCTCAGGGGCCCCCAAGCGCACCTCTTGGGACCCCCAAGCGCAGTTCAGAGGGGCCACGACCCTACACGGCAAACTGGTGACCTTTTTTTTTTAGCTCTACCGTCGTCTAAAGGGACCCCTAACAAACAGGGAGCCCCCTCACTGCTCAGGGGACCCCCAACCACTGCTCAGGGGGCCCCAAGCAATACTCAGAGGCCCCCAGCCTCAGCTCAGGGGGCCCCTACCACCAACACAAAGCAAATAAAGGTCGCCCATCTGGTCTGAGGGCCCAAAATAAATTTTTTGCACGGGGGCCCTTGTTGAACTAGCTACGCCACTGTTAGTGGTAACCTTATTCCAGAATATTAGCGTCTCGATGCATTCACACATACTACTAGATGCTATGTTCTGACCCCTAATGCAGTGTTTCCCAATTTATCCTAAGGGATCCCCGGACAAAATAAAAATTAAATAAATAATTACGAAAAGATGAATGGAGGCGTGTGAACACGCAAACTCTGGCAACAATGTGTGAGTCAAGTTATGAAATGACAGTTCTAGAATAGCAAATTAGTAATATAATCAAGGGGTCTGTGATTAGTCTACAGGGGGTCCGCGTTGAAAAAGATTGGGAAAGGCCGCTCTAATGTATTTGTCAAGAGCTGAGACTCTTTTTATATAGTGCTAGGTGTTTCCACGACTACGTAAACATAATATTTAAGATTTGTGCTGTTATCTCATTGATGAACCATCAACGGAATGTTGATGTTAAGATACTGTAACACGAAAAAAGAGAGGATAAGCGTTCTTTCCTTCCTCTCTGAACATTTTGGCACTACGTAATTTGAGAATGGAAGAGAACCAGTAATCATACGTGTGAATATCTATTTCTTCGGAAGATGTTAATGATGGGACATATTTCAGAATTGTTCATAAGCTTTTCTAGAATCAGTATTGCTTCTAATTTTTTTTTTTTTTATTTATGCGTTATGTGCTGGAGTAAATAACTTCACGGTCTTATATAAAGATAAAAATAACCACTTCGTTTTCTTAATTGAATCTCAAGGACAATAAATTACAGCTTTATTTCGTCACTATTTTTGAAATGTATGTGCTGCCATCTGATGGAAACTAAGTCTACTATTTCCATATATATGAGAGTAGCAGAACCTGTGCAAAGATAAAAACTACAACTAGGTTTTACTCAGCGTAAATGAATTGTTTTATTATGATTGTTGCGGGAGCCTATTAGTTATATCTATAACATATTATTGCCACAGTTCATTAAAAACCATTCAGTTTTTTTTGCGATACGTGGATTTTTTTAAAACTGTTATTCAAGAACCATGTAACTTACCGAAATAAAAAGTTACCCGTATGTTAATACACAATTATCAGTATGTGTGAGATTCGTTGAAATCTATTTGGTAGATATTGCGTGTTGCTTAGACAGATAAACAGTCAGACAAACAGAAAACAATTCGAAAAAATAAAGGTTTTGGCCACTGTATCATTTGTAGCCTACATATCATTTACTCGTTTTAATAAATTTCATGTGTAGAAATGACTTCTTTACAATTTTATTATATTTATGGATGTTATATACTATAAGCGCTAGCAATTTTGGTCGATCGTGTCAAAACGTCACCACAGTGGACGGAGCAAAGTGTAAATATTCACGTCCATACTTCATTCCCCTAGGTGCCCACTTACTAATTATTTCCATACACTTTCCATTCACTTTCGTGAACACTGGGATAGTCCCAAATATCGGCGTCTATAAACCACACATTTCATAAACACTAACACACAGAAACAAAGTCACAGCGTTCAAATACTCACGTCGATAGTAATTCTTAGTTCACAGGTCACCAGTCATTCACTGAGTAGAGTGAGGAGCGTGGGCTTCGAGTTATTTAAGTCTAAAGAGTTTTTCATATGCTCATGGCTTCAGGGGACAACATCACTGAATGGCTGAATTGCCTGAAAATGAAATGATTGAAATACTTGACAAACCAATGAAGATATCTCCTTAGCCATTACTAAATGTATTTTTCAATTGTTCAATCGTTATTAACACCATGAACACATCATACTTCGATACTAGATTCGAGAATGTCAGTATCTATTATTTGGAATTTTTGTGCTCATTTTAGAATTAATTTGGTGATATCGGGATACTAGTTGACCAACCAGTCATGATATCTCCATGAATTTATAGGCGAATCTTGCTTCCATGTATGTATAATCCTAGTGATTTTGAAAATTAAGTGGTTGAGGCGTATGGAGTATTTAGGATGCTGTCTTTTCCTACAAGTTATTTGTGTCGCTGGTGAAATCCTTTCCAATATTTCTGATATAACACTCCTCTGCAAAGATAGATATTTTTTCATCACTACCACGTAAAAAACATTGCATCACACAGTTTCTACGGTAATCAAGACATAACGTATTAAATAACCTCAAGATGTTTCAAGCAATCTCTACCACATATTTCGTATTTAATGGGATTTATGAAACCATAAAAGTGTTTATTTCGACTCGAAAAATTGATAATAATGATAAGTTCAACTTGAATAATGTATAATGAAACTGAATAATTTCGTTAATTGGAAGTTACGACTGCATGTGTCGTATGTGTTAAATAATGTTGTCAGACATACGGTGTTTCTTTTTTTCTGATTGGATTTACACTTGGTTGACATCATTAGAGGGGGAAAAGCATTGGAGGAAAGGGACGGGAATGAATTTGGCCATGGCTTTTTGAAGAATCCATTTCAGCATTCGCCTGGAGTGATTTGGGGAAAGCATGTAAAACCAAAATCTGGATGACCGGACGGGGATTCAAACCCGAATCTTCGAGGCCACAGCGTTACTGCTCACCCACCACGCTAGGTGGAAAAGTGTAACAATGATTTCTTTCTTTCTTCACTTCCTAGTTTGACATATTTCGTGGTAAGACATCCTTATGTTTCCACTTCAAATCTTTCAGTTCTGGAGTATTTAATAACTGCACAAAAATCTGATGTGTATAAGGTATACATAAAAGTATTTACAAACAACACAAAAAAACAAAACAAAAAAACAGTTCATCAATTTTGTATAAAGGTGAATAACACGCCAATGCAATTGAATTTTTGTTTTATTTTGGTGTCGTACGCGTTTCACTCTATTTCAAAAGCATCATCAGCGACATCTGTCAGATATTTATTAATTTGGTTAGCTACATTTGGTTAGCTACATTTGGTTTAAAGAACAATAAAAAGTAGGAGTGAAATTAAATTTACTTACATGTTACTTTTTTACATTTTACTCATCATCAGGGTTAGCTTCTCTGTGTAGGTTTTGTAGAAAACATCTGAATGTTTTTACTTTTTATTGTTCTTTAAACCAAATGTAGCTAACCAAATGAATAAATATCTCACAGATGTCGCTGATGATGCTCTTGAAATAGAGCGAAACGCGTATGACACCAAAATAAAACAAAAATTCAATTGCATTGGCGTGTTATTCACCTTTATAAAAAAATTGATTAACTTGCAATTGAGGAAATGGCTCACAATATACAGTTATTAAAAAAACAGTTCACTGAAAACAAATGAGTAATACTTTCGTCCAAAGAATGCGGACAGATACGGTAAAAGCGAATCTTTGCTTTCACTCAGTGACTATTTGCACAATGTATTTTTTTCAGCAAGTAACAGTCGCATACTAGTTTTCTAACTTACTGGCAATGACATCCTAAAGTGTTTTTGGTTAACTCTCAGCATACATTAGCACAAAATATGGTAATGTGTTTCCGTGGTGGAATCCCGGCCAGTTACCGGCTCTGCAATATTCCTGCGCCAGTTCTAACAACTGCGAAATCCGTCGCTAAGCTTCGTTCGACTGTTGTGTAATCGATAAGGCAATTATAGGCGGCCGCCCGGTTACCACCATTTACACCCATTACCTTGTAAGAATGTAATCCAATTCGTTGCCGAGGGAGCGGCTAAATGTAACTACGCATGCTTACTCTCATCTCTAATCGGCCATTTTCCTCATTAACGGTCATTTCCTGCAATTACCGAAACTGTTTTTCTTGTAATTGTATGCATTTAAATCGTTATAATTGCAACATTATTATTCATACATGTGAATCAACTGTACAGTCTCAAAGGTATTTGCTGTGTAATATTAGAGCGGTGCATAATTGCCTCTCTGAATTAAATACACAAAATTTTGCTATAGGAGATTTTTTTATAAATGTGTTTATTGTCCCTTGGGATGCCTTTCTTAATTGAGAATGATGAAAATTATGTGGGGTTTTACGTGATTGATTATTGTGGTGGACATAACCGAATTTCAGTAAGCCAATAACCAAGTATAATTATAACAAGGCAAATGTTTCAGAACGGTGGAGATACTTTCGGGAGAGGTTCAATGTGTGAAAAGAAAGCGCTAGTACAGGAGAAAGTAAATGGGAACAGATCAAAGTAATAATAAAACAGAGGAAGAAATGTTTGTCCTTAAAATCAAAATATAGGAGGAGCACATGACTTATATACTGTAAAGGTGCGTTCCCACGGCGCGTCCCTCGGCTCGTGGTAGTGGACGCATTTCATCTTTGCCGCATATGCTAGCAGGAACGGCGCCTTCGACCCACCACCAGGCGGTAAAAGATGAAAGGCGCGTACTGCCACACGACGCGCCGTGGGAATATGCCTTACTGGGGATGTGAGAAGGCTGAAGAGGTTGGTGAGAAGCGAACGTAATAGATCAAAGAAGCAGCAGGGTAATAGAAAATGTCGGTCCCACATTTCATCAAATTTTCACAAATTTTCCCGTTTCTTTGACTGATATACTCTTACCAGCATTAGACATAGCACACACAACATAGTATCGTGGCAACGCCGTATTTCAGCAGGTTTCCACTCATTTCCCTAGCTTTTCGTTGGCATCCCGGATTTTATTTTCTATCTAACCCAGAATTTTCTGATGGGAATTAAAATCCAAATAAATCTAAATTATTAATGTTACTTTATACCAAATAGATTTTATACACATATCACCTTTAACATGGAGTTTTAGGTATACAAATACATTATGTTCTCACGATTTCTTAGATCAGCAATTCTTAGATACTACCTATTTGTGCATAGGCTGTCGGGCACGTAGCAGTAAAGAGAGTGATTCCTGTGCGTGTGTCTTATTTCCTAGCGGTGTGCCACGTGGTACGTATGATCGTCGGAGTGTGCTCTGCCTGTACGTCACGTGCAGTGAACACTGAGTGACCAATCGGCGGCCACTGATCGCTCCATTGCGCCTGCTTGCTCCCTTTGAGCGTCATATTTCACATGATAGTAAGCAGACTCTCTACCGATGTGCGACTTTTCCCTTTGAAACAAGCATATCTTACTGACAAGGAAATTTATTTCGCAGTTCCTATTACTCCTTATCTGAATGTACTGTCACTGAGTGATGTATCATTGTTGCTTCAGCATACAACCTCCAACAAGATTTCCTACAAGATCATGTATTCGCTGCATGTAGGCTTGACTAAAGTTGCAACTGTTCATAAATGTTGCAACAAACCTGTCACTACCAAAGTTCAACTTGAAGCCAAGGAACTCAAACCCTTACAAAGGTATTTGGTTCATCCAGGTCCCTTCTGCCAAATCGTCTTCAGCCGACAGCGTCGGATTGGTTGTAAGCTGCCACAACAGCTTTCTAAATAAGGCAGTGATAACAGCTTTTGTGGCTGCTGAGATTATGTTTTGTATTCTAAACACTAGACGCACTGCATAACTGCGTTAACTAATATCACTACAGCTTACAGATATGTTACTCGCATTCTTCCACGCTAAATGATCCAATCAGTGCTGCTTCTGCTACACAATAGCTATTGTCATGCGCCACAGATGTAACGCCGTCACACGATAGATCGCTCTAATTCATTGTCTCTGTGGTCAGTAGTATTGGCGGACGGTTTCGAATGCGTTATTACCAATCCGTGCACTTAACAGTTAAATTCACATGTTTGGTTGTAAAGATAGAGTGAGCGTTGACGCTCGTACTAGGCAACACAGGACGCTCAGCGTTGCCATTTTTTAGTGTTAGAGAGAGAGCGCTTCGCAGAAATGTTCCCAAGTGTGGCAACAGTGTTCTCGTGGCCACCCGCCAGTATATTATTCCTACTACACGGTGTAAATTGTCTCTGTTACCTTTGACACAGCCAAATCCTGCCAGTGAGCAGGACAACGGCCAAAGTCGCACGCACGAGGCGTCAGCTGATCAACTCCCCACCATCTGCACAATCAGACCGACGCCAGACCCCTCACACCTGACAGAGCCGACAGCAATGCAAATACCATACCCTCAAACTATATAGCCCTCTCACCCTGACGTAAATAGCATATTGTAAACATCGATCGAATCTCGTGAACCAGCAGAAGAGATTACCATGGCGTAGAGTTAGAGTACATGGATCGAGTCACCAAATATTGTTGCATGACAGAAATCAACCCCGTCAGCTCACCAAATTAGCAAACACTGAGACGTACCAGTACCGTACACACCAAGTGTGTGCCAACATGAAACATTGATCAAGCAATATTGTGCTGCGTTAACGATGTGAGATGCAAGCTGATTCACTGAAATACGCACAGGTCGTATTTTGAAGAATTGTATCTCTCATATAAAGGAAATTGGGTAGAAAACTCCCGTGTGTTAACATTTGGATTACTGGTGTGAAATTTGGAATCCATATCGCAAGGGATTGATTGACACGTAAGAGAAAGTACAGAGGAGAGCCGCTCGATCCCTGACAGCCCTTATGAAAGCATTACGCAATTGATACATAGATTGTCACGGGATTGTTAGACAGACAGAAGACTTTTTCGTTTTAATTTATTGGCGAATATGCGAAATTCTTTGATTTATGAGTGCAGTGAATTACTTCTTCCACCAACCTATTTAGGTAAAAATGACAGGAGGGATAAGATTAGAGAAATAAGATGCCCGATTGTTTTATGTATTCTTTCTTTCCCCGAGCTATTCGACATTGGAATTCATAGAATTAGGATTGGTGCTTAGCACTCTGTGCCACCCACAATATTTGTGAATCGCAGAGTATGGATGTAGATGTAGATAGATGTAGATACGGCAGTTTTAACAGGTAACTCAGATCGTACAAATAGTGCATAGTACAAATAACAGAACAAGTAAATAAACCTCTTTAGTAACCCCGTTATTTAATAGTCATTATTACAATAAAATGTTTATCATTTTTACTGAATAACGGTTATTGAAGAAATGCTTTCAGAAAGTAGGTAAGATAGATAACCATTCTAACATTTACGGAAAACCTACGCGTTTAAAACATTCTTTTCACGTGGGACGTCGTGGTACGTCAACGTCAAAGTCATAGGGCCACGAGAAAGTTACAGAAAACTAACAGACCTTGACTTTTGTGGAGAATCCAACCCGGCATTCTTCTGGAGTGATTTTGAGAAATCAGGAAAAGCGGAATCTGGATGGTTGCGACAGGAACTGAATCTGCTTGTTCCTGAACGCGAGGTAGAAACTTTAAGCAAGTTGAAACAATTAGTTTCGATGCCTAAATTTTGAAAGCTATTGACAAGCACTGATTCACCAAAACTGTTGACGGTTCACTCAAAAGAAGTGTGGTTTTAACAGCACCACGTTAAATATCTATTTCAGGCTCAGACTTTGGGCCTGGTATGCCGGCGTTATTGGAAAGAGTATTTAGGCAATTCTCCATAACCATCTAGGCCAATCTTTCCCAACCTTTCTCAACGGTGGATCCCTTAGAGAATAGCCATGGACCACTTAATTACATTAATAATAATCGGAAACTGGCTATTCTAGAAATATCGTTTGATAGCTCGACTCACATCTCAAACATTGTGGCCAGAGTGCGCGTGTACTCATCTAGGCCAATGCTTGGATGTTTTCCAATTCTATACTAGAAAATGAAACGTTCCACATAAGAAAATTAACATTTATAGTACAGAACGCAACATACAAGGTGCATAGATCGATAGTGACACATTTACCCATTTGATTATGCTAGTGAGGGCTAGCACGCATGACTCATGTAACAAATTTACCTATTCGATTCCCGGCTCAAGGATGTGTGGTTTTAATTAAGTGTTATGTTTACCTTGGGTTGTCCGTAACGCAAAGTAGATAATAATGATGATATAACAACCGGTTTAATTCCAGCCGAGGTAAAGGGCGTTTTTGACTTAGTGTTATGTCCATAATGCAATGTAGATAATAATGATGACATGATGTGTATGAAGTGGAAATACTGTAGCAACTAGCTGCATGGTTGACACGGCCAAATGTCAATTAAAGAAAAAATATTAAAAGAAAAGAAAATTTAGCTAGAAATCTCATGGCAGAGCATGAAAATGAGCAGTAACTATGTCACTTTGTACCTTAGTATTCTTAGAACCCATACCGTCATCTTCTACAGCAGTTCTTGGAATACAGACGTCTCCATCATTCTCTGTCCATCCACCATCTCTCTTCTGTCAATGTCATCCAGTAACTCCTTTTCTCTCGGCACTCTTCTTGACCTCTTTAATCCACCTGTCCCTCCGTTTTCTTCAAATTCTTAATTAATTCCATTTCTAACATTTTCCTGGTTATTCTCCACCCTCCTATGCTTTTTACATGTCCGTAGAATAGCCGTCTTGATTTTTCTATCTCATTCTACAGAGGCTTCTCATTTTGCGCTTCTCTAGTCCTGCCGTTTTTGATTCGTCTATTCTTGTTCTTAGGACCCACACCAAAACATTCAAATGATTCAGTAGTAAGAATAACGTCATGAATTTTAAGCGAATTCTTTCTTCGTTCTCATAATCACAACTGTGGGATCATCAGATATTGTAAAAACGGATTTTTTATTGCGTAATGTGTGTTGAGAGATGTTCCTTATACGACCGCAGTATAGAAGTTTCATCTTACAGCTCTTAGCTTCTTGTACATGTTAAATACCAGCGACGTTGTAGATAACGCAGCAAACAACAGCATGGTCCAGTCGACAAGACCCGTCGCTAATACTTTGCGAATTCCGGTTCGAAACTGGTTATCGGAACTTTTCTAAGCAAACCATTTGATTTCAATTTTTTTTTTTCTTTAAATACAATATTTTAATGTTTTTTGCAACAGGGAACTTTATTTTATTCATCGTCGTTTTCACAGGTTAGACGAAGCTACTGTAGAAATCAAGTTAATGGAACGCACTGCATAGGGTCCGTGAGTGTAACCCAGGTTCAAGCAATTGGTTTACAATTATCCTGGAGGTGACTCTTTCTGTAACTATTGTTCGGATCTGGCCTGCAATCAACTGTCTGTCAGCAACAACAACCCGCACAATTTGGTGGTTTTCAAATGCAGTTATCCTTCTATATGGAGCTGTGCCGGTTCTACGAGTACTAGAGGCTTCTTTCGTCCAGTATGTAACAATTCTGTTACACTGACATTATACTACGGCCAATGCTACGGGTTATTTCACGATATGACGCACCCTTTTAAAACATGACAACTCTCTGACCATTCTCAAAGTTAGACATTTGGATGTAGAGGGTCTTCACTCTTCACCTTGTCCTACTTGATCAACAAGAACTTGTTTACAAAAAAGTGTCATGTTACACTACACTCTTCACCACTTATTCGCTAAAAGAAAACAGCAATTTTGTATAATAAATGGCCCCGTATTTCTCATTAGCGATTGTTGCATATATTGTAACGTTCCGGCCTTATTACCTAATTTAAAAACATAATTAATATTATTATTGTGTTGAATTCATCATGAATAGTAAGAACTTGCTTGAACGGTTTATATGAGAAATCATCAACCATTTTATTGAATTTACTGACGTGAAATTTTACAAGCTTATCCTTATAAAAAATTAATTAAAATTAATAAGCTGTTCTTCTGTGGGCGCCAGGGAATTTATAAAAAATATTCAAAATTAAATAATTAAAATTCAAGAGTCTGAATGTTTTCTTATGATTGACATTTTTGCTCCGGGCTTATAAACAGTTCAATAGCAGGGTCGTAGCTGGACAATGATATGAACTTAAAATCCGACTAGCACAGAGTCCTTCACTGGAGATATATAATTATGAAATTTAGATGTCACATTGAATGACGTGCACGGAACCTTATCTTGCTGTCTTGTCTACTCTGCAGCAGGGCAGTAGCTCAGTTCATCAGGAAATACCTTTCGCCTGCGCTCATTCGATGAAACAAAAACATCTGACGTCCAGATTCAGGCAAGCAGCATTCCCACTACCGAACAGACAGTGCAGCAGAAACCACATCGACCGGACTTGGCTGCCGGCCGGCATAGAATTCCCCTCTCGTTCGGCGTACCACATGAAAAACAAAATATTCCAGTACATGATTCTGTTTATCTTATTGCCAGCACAACTACCCTTTCCTCAGGGACATACCACTTCTCGCTCAGAGTCGCATCGCACCACAAAAAAAAAAACCTCCTCCCTTGTCCACTAGTTCTAGGAACCGGGCCGGGTCGTATTCCTGACGTTCACAGCCTGGCCACACCGCTCATGAGTGAACTAAATTATCCTATATTTATGAATAAACCAAAAGTTTATTAATTTCACTCGCAGTCACAAGAAGAGTTCGTTACAATATATAAATTGGATCTCGGAAACGGCTCTATCCAATAAATATATATTGCAAATTATAATGCATCTTATGACTACTAGTTACATTAATAAACTTTAGGTGTATTCATAAATGTGGGATAAATTAGTAAAAAAATGAGTGGTGTGGACAGGCTAACGACTCTGCGGTATAGAGCCACGCCTAAGAAGAAGCGGTGACCAGTCTCGCCATCTGCTACGCCAGCGCGCCACCAGGATGTACCACTGCCACTTCGCCAGCTGGTCCAGACACCATCGCGAGACGGTGGGTATCGGGAAGCCCATCTTGTGGAGGATGTCAGAGCCGGTCGTCCAAGCCGATAGGGAAGGAACCGGCAGACCCGAGACCAAGCACGAGCAGCCATGTCGCTTCACCTACAGCATCGCTCTCGACGGAAAGCTCTTCCTGGTCATCACCCCAGGCCATCATCGATGGCGACAACCGTTTGGGGACTGACGCCCCTATATACTGCCGCTACTATAACCCGGACCCACGACTACTTCCTCCACTCAGCATACTACGCAATAAAGGAGCTCATCAAGTATCTCCTGAAGCAAGGTGGCCCATGGGCGCTAAGGCTCCGAGTAAAGGCCAGCGAGAAGTTCTTCGCCTGGCGGCTCCCCGCCGCAACCACCAAGAGCTTCAACAAGGACGGATACTTCGACGCCCTCGACGCCAGACTACTCGCGTCTGCCTCACCAAGTAAAGAGGACGGGCATTCAACCATTCCGTAGTACAGAGCCGAGCCATGCCGGGAAGCGAGTTAGTGGAGACAACCAGAAATGACGAACATGCATTCGCCACTCAAGCAGCCCTGAGCCATCTACTCCAAGTCATATCGCCATCACACCAAACCACCATGTCCGAGATACTTCACCTGATGACAACCCTCCCGCAGGAAACACGGGCAGCACTGGCGACCTTCATCACCGACTGCCCAACCAAGACAACCAACGACCGACTCGGTGGACGAAGAATCCAAGGCGGGATCAAGCAGCTCGACAGTCTGCAGCCATGCGAGGAACAAGCAACCGGGGAACCAAGCAGCAACTGGAACCGTGGAGCCTCACGTTTCTTGGTGGGACGAAAAACACCAGCCTCAACCGGAAGCAGGATGGAGCCGATTCCTGACAGAGCCAGCAGTCGAGCATCCAGGGGAGGCCACAACACCAAGCCAGTAACTCCACCTCACCCTAAGTACCAGATAGGAGGGAACTTACGACATCCAAGCACAGCATTCAAGCATTCAAGACAAGTTAAGGAGCGGACAGAATTCCAAAAGGCGGCCACAGAAGGGTGACACCGGTGGCAACAATAAAAAAATTCTTCCGCTGCCAATGCTTTCGGACATCATTCATCGGACTGTTGCAAGCAAGTGCACTGCGTTCGCTGCGGAGTGAGCCACGACGTCTTGGTTTGCGCACGTCCGCGTGAAGCAACACCGACGTGTGCAAACTGTGGTTCTGACCACGCCGCCTGTTACGTGGGATGCCCTGTGAGAAGAAAGATTCAAACAGCCATTAACCCCCACACCAACCCAGCCACATCCAACCAATGGAAGGACCGGGCGGACCACAAAAATGGACATCAAGCCGCAGCAATAACCATACGCCAGTCAACACAAATAACAAGCATGTGCACCTATGCTACAACCAAGAGCCAAGACGAGAAAATCAGTTGGGAAAAACAATCCAGCTGATTACGGCGATGATCCCCAACTGACCACACGAACCCAGAGAGGGTTTTAAATATAAGGACTCCAATGGCGCCCATAGCCATTTCTCCCCCCCCCAAAGTGAAATAAAAATGTGTCCCCAAAACCACCCAACTTGATACATAGAAGTAAAGTTGCTAAAGGCAATGGGACTATACAGAAAAGCTGTTGAGGCAACGAAAAAAAAAAGGCTCTAACATTTTTGTTGAAATTTCACGCTTAGATAACGTTTTGTTTTTTCTTTACCTAAGGAGGTGTCTTCCCTGCAAAAAATGCGAATTTACAAAAATATTAGCAATTCTTGTATTTGGTATCTCGGAAACGGCGCTAACACCATGCCGTAGACGATTCAGGTACCAGTAAGCTGGGCTAATCTTAGTTAAGTTCTCTTTGATTACAACAAGGAACTCTTATAACTTTAAACGATTAACTTTTGTACACTCCCTGACCCATGCGAGTAGTATCATAGTCAGTCACCGAATGATAATGTAATAATGTGGAAATAAGTAAATGAAATTATTTATTAATGAAAGTTATTTTATTTTGAAGAGTAGTAATAAATAACACTTTTACTGTAAAAAGTCGTTATCATTAAATGCTTCATGTTTAATTGTAAAACATTTAAAAAGTAGAAGCTAAAAAAAATATTGGCTTTTGTTAGATGTCCCATTTCAATATTCTTTGCTTTACAAAACTTATTTGAAAACAACATTTGCAGTTATAATGTAATCATCGTTGACTTTTTGACAGTATTTATCTTTAACAAGAAAATAAATATTAATGAATCTACAATCTCATGAAAAATACGCGTACATGTGTCCATACGAAAGAAAAGGTTGTGATAAATACAATCCTGCCTCTTGAAGCGTCTGATCTTGTGCTTTATTATTGTTCATAACGAAGGTTAATTCTTTTTAAATTGTTTTCTTATCATTTTGAAAGGCATGGTTGATCAGAAGATGTGAGGTTACTGCGAGGTATGAGAATAGATTTTTCGGAGTGAATTAATTTAGCACTGATGATATTCTCGTCTAAGTTAATTACCACAAATCTTGCGCACTTAATTAATCCCTGATTAGCATTAAGATTTGTATTTAACATAATAATAGCATTTTTCTTTAAAAACAACATATGAGGTGGTAAACCAGACGCTTTCGGAAATGGATATGGCGATTTCGATGAAATTTCATATGTAGCTACCGTTTTTGCTTTTCAAGTTTGTAACACGATTTTACGAAAAAAAAAGAGGGAGAGAGAAATGCTTGTATTTGGATTTCGGAAACGGCTCTAACCTTATTTCGTAAATGTTTCAGGTACCAATAAGCCGGTTGATATTAGATAAGCTTCTCTTTGGTTAGGACAGGGAACTGTGCCCCTCAGAGTGCCTAGGAAACCTTCAATTCTTTTACTTTAATCAAACATTACTCACAATCTTGTATAACAGAAGTCGGAGGATGCCGAGCGAAGATCGGTCATCCAGATACTTACATGTAAAATTAGGAATTTTTAATCATTTAATACTCTTCATACGGGGATACTTGGTATCAAATTTCGTACATTAACCGCAACCCCGTCTAGGTGTAACACTTTTAATTTCCTCCAGTGTATGACTTCTCATTAACTGAAAAGTAATGAACAGAAAATAGTTAAGTGCAGTAGTGAAACAAAGCGTGTATTGTAGAGCAGGGCGGGTGGGCGCTGTAGGGTGGTGGGTGGGCCGTCTGCTTTGCCCGCCGGAGCGCGAGGCCAGCTGGGCACACGGCAGACGGGTCCTTTGACGGCGTAGAGCGCGTTGACACAAGCCACGGCTCGGCGCCAGGCATCGCTCTATTGGACACCACCACTCTCTGATAAAACACACCGCTACCACTTGCAGGAGAATAATACCGCAAGTTGTTCCTCCACGTCAGAACGGAGTACGCTTTGTCGATCCACGCATCAAGTTTTTACGTGAATACTTCTTTAAAGAATCGAGGAAATTGGATTAGGATCTTACAAGGAGAGGCTTCAGATTAAATTCATACTATGTGTAATGAAAGCTGTTGGCCAGAGGAGTAATGTGACAAAGTAGAAATATGCAATTCTTCGCCGCTGTCGAGAAAATCGGTATTTACTAAGCGTGGTGGGTGAGCGCATTTGGGAGGACGCCGGTTCGAATCCCCCTCCGGGCACCAAGATGTGGATTTTCCATTGTTTCCCCAAATCATTCCGGGTGAATGCCGGGATGAGATGCTTCCTTCCCCAATCCCATCCCGCTTCTAATGACCTCGACGTAGACGAGGCTTAAAGCCATAAAAAAACAGGTATTACTTCATGTTGCAACCTTAGTAGCTACCTTTCCAATTAATTATGGCAGTGGTAGCCTAGTAGCCAAATTGTAATCTCCCCCTGCTCACGCTTCACACAGACGGCTCCTTACCTGTACTGAGCATATAAGCAGGTAGTTACTTTCTGCTCCTCTTCTCTAAACAAACTTAATTACAGTTCTAAATCTCACTTTCAATGAAGGGTACTATTGTTACAATGACAATAATACGTAAATCAACTTCATTCCATATATTCAATAACTTCTTGCAGATCAAATCAAAAACACAGAAATCTTCACAAAGTATTTTGAATAAACTATTTCTTCGAATCAACTAACAAACACTCATTCTTGCCATTCGTGCAGGGAGAGTAATGCTCAGTCCCTCATAAGCCTATCTGCGCCATACTATTACTTCCGCGTCCTTTCCGGACGCCTACACTTCCATAGATCCGCGAGGATTGTACTGTGCGGTAGCTAGGCTAGTTAGTGAGCCTCTCCCGCGGTGTATAACAATGAGTTGCCGTGCCTGAGAAACAATGCTTCACTATTACTACTGGAATCAATAATACAGGAAAAACAAATATTTATAATTAACTTCAGAAATTAGATTTAGAAAAAAAACCTTTAGGATAGATGTAGGCTGGTTACGCGGTATATATGTCACAATATCTATGTAGATTCAAATTTTAGAATATATGCAAAATGATGACAGTAGTCATCGATATACTGTAGATCTGGGGTGGCCAAGGCGCGACCCGCGGGCCGCATGTGGCCCGCCTTGAATATTTTTTCTGACCAGTGTGATTCATCACACTTTTACAAAACATATTTATTTTATAATAGCCAACGTAGTAACAACCAATGTATTTTAAAAATACTATATTTGTGCATCCATATTTTCAAAATTTATTTCATTTATATTTATATATTTTTTATGTATTACTTTTGGTGTTATATATTTCTTTAAAGTATGCTTTTAGTATCATTTTTTACCGAGCGTGGAGGTGTAACGGTTAGCGTTCTGGCCTCGCATTTGGGAGGACGGCGGTTCGAATCCCCGACCGGGCATCCAGATTTGGGTTTCCATGGTTTCCCAAATCACTCCAGGCAAATGCCGGGATACTCCCTTTAAAAGGCCATGGCCGAATTCCTTTCCATTCCTTGCCCCCATCCTTTACAGTCTCTAAAGACCTCGCTGGTAAGAGACGTTAAGCAGATAAAAAAAAGTATCATTATTATTATATTTTCTATGTATACATGTAAGAATAATACTAAATACAATAATAATAACTCATTGTGTTTCAACTTGTCATTCCAAAAAAAGTCTATAGTGGGTTTAAATGCAATGTAGGGATATATAATTTTATATGCGGCCTGCGGAGTTATGATGCAATTCCAAAGTGGCCCGGTAGATTATTTGGATTGGCCACCCCTGCTGTAGATTCTGGAATGCCCCTGCCGTACAGTCTTGTCCATTTCTCTGTGATGTACCATCGTAGTTGCTTGGCACGGGTGAGGAAGACGTCAAGCGGTATTCCTGCATTGCCAAGCCTTCGTTTGTCCGTCGAGCCTTCGTTTGACCACCGATCCTGGGGAAGCTCCAGCAGTCACATAAAGCTCGGGTAGAGGGGAAATAACCTAGCGAGTTCGATCGTGATCAGACGGCAGTTTGCACGACACTATTAACAACACTTCTACGGTAAATCGTATGCTGCCATACAAGTTCCGTTCTTATGGTATGGGGCATTATCAGTGGCTATAAATATTTGCATATTGGTACTGCTACAAAATTAGATCTGCTAAAGTGGCTCAGTGCTCTCACCTGCCACACACTCGGTTAGGGAGGTACAACGGGGCCGGGCACGAGCACAGCGCCCCACGTATCAGACGTCCTGACTGTGGTTCCTGACGGTTTTTCCGTATCCGTCAAGGCGAATTTCGACATGGTCCCAAATCTCCCCCTCTTAAACTACACATTTCACAAACAAAAATTACACTCGTCACACACAGATCATAGTTACAAATTTCACAGACAGATGGCAATCCTTCACTTCCTCCGTTAGTACGTAAAATGTTTGGCGTAAGCATGGCCGTAAAACCAAAGCTAAAAATATGACCATGACAAAGATGTTTAAAAATCGTCAGAGGCAGCCGACCAATAATGTTGGGATAAGCTGGTGGTGAAGAAGAAGAAGATAACGACTAAAATATGCTACACGTGTATATTTGTGAGTTAATTAATATGTTAATACATTCTATTTATGGTCTTGGTTGTAGGTTACATCATGCTAAGAAAATAAAACTTTTTTACTACCGTTTCTTTATCTGTAATTGTTGATTGATATAAGTTGACAGTAAAATTATTAAATTAAGAAAGTTGGTAACAAAATTACCAATAACGTTACAAAGTTATTTATTTCTTTAAAAAATATATTACCTTGACATTTTACCGAGCGTGGTGGGTGCGATGAATATTTGGAGAAAGCAGCGATAATGATGAGTCTGGTGTAAGTGTTATTTGTAAGCTCTTTTTCAAAAAGAACAGCATCAATGTTGAGAGAATAAGTGTAATTTCCGGCCAAGAGAAACTGGCAGATGGAATGATCTCACTGTCCAACTAAAAATTTTCGGCAGTTGAAATCAGCTCTAATGTTTTAGTTAGTATACCAGAAGTTGATGAGGACGTGTAGCTCCCAGTAATATTTTAGCTGTTGATATGAGCGTTAATCCATCAGGTCTCTATTAGTTAGGAAACTAGGAAGGTCTTCCCGATCGACTTTATGTTCGTAATGAGTTTACAATATCCAGAGAGTTACTTTAACACTCAGGACGTCTCTCTTTTAACACTTCCCTTAGCATTTATGTTACCGTTCGGAAGTCGGCAAGGCTTCAAAATGTGTCTCTGTGAAAAAAAAAAAAAAAAAATGCAAATGTTGCTCAAAGAAATTAAAAAATAACTAAAAATGTCATGGTAACAGTTCTTTTAAACGTAAATAACTTTTCAACATCATTGGTAAT
Source organism: Vandiemenella viatica (assembly GCA_031002005.1). NCBI lineage: Eukaryota > Metazoa > Arthropoda > Insecta > Orthoptera > Morabidae > Vandiemenella > Vandiemenella viatica. Next base: position 87,464,440 of record CM061919.1, on the reverse strand, counting down.
TTTGTTACCAACTTTCTTTCTTTTAATAGTTTTACTGTCAACTTGTATCAGACAATGATCAAAGATAAAGAAATTGTAATGAAAAAGTTTTACTTTCTTAACATGACCTGATTATTAATTAACATTCAGAATATGTATTTACAACCTGCCCGTCGTGTCGTGGTTGCATCAGCTAACGTTCAGAACGCTTTTCTTAGTAACCACAACGCGTAGTGGTCAAATTTCATGAGAGGCATGAAGCGAATTTCGTTTTGTGGCCGTTTTAAGGAAACCACAATCCGTTGTAGTTACAGAGCGTTTTCGATCTCATATTCTTCTGCCCAGAGTTGTGGATCCAATTTATTTTCTGTTTCTTACAGCTAACAAATTCTTATCTTTCAGTGAATCCCTTGTTAAAGCCGTAGTGAAGTATAGTGCAATTTTTTCCGTAAAGGTTGATATTCGAATCTGATGAATTCAAAGCCTGCATCTAATATTTCAAACATAAGTGCTTGATACGTTGTATAGCAGTTTGTGACGTCTCAACATCGTATTTTTTATGTTCTACAGTCACATTGAACACACCGAGTTTGCTGATCAAATGTTCTGTAAGGTAAATATAATGATTAACCGTAAGCCACAATCGAATTTTAGCACGCTCTGCAACACATTTAATACCATTGATACGAATTTAACTGGGGACTTTAACATATTTACTAAACATAAATCGGTTGCACAAATCGATATCTTTGACAAAGAAGTTACTGAGAATTGTTTGGTCGAGCAATCTATCCTATGTTTCAATCTCGTCTTGAATTATTGTCCGATCTATAAGACAGATATTACTTAGTTTCAACATTTCGGTATTGTTGTAGCTTCTGCAACCTTGCGATGGATGATTTTTCGTTGTGACTGAGTGCAAACACCGTTGCGCTAGTAGAATAATTTGGATCACGTATTATTTTTAAGCCCCTGTACGCCATTGATCTCTCATCGGGGGAGCAGGGAAAAAATGGGTAGCACCTTTGGTGGTTTATCAACTAGTCACAGTTTCTTAGATTTTTGGTGGTTTTGGTAGTTTCTCTTGATGGACAGAAAAAAATGAGAAAACATAACTAATACTTCTGAATACAATTGTACAACTGTGCAACTCCACAGTCAACTGTTGATTGATATATTAGAAATTTGTATATCTAACTTATGTAACCTAACAGAAGGAGACTCCCGAGAAGGCAGGAGGGCGAAATCGTCCTCCAACATATCATTCGGGAGGACGGGGGTCAAACCCCGTTCGGCCATCCTGACTGGGGTTTTCCGTGGTTTCCCTCAGTCACTCCAGGCGAATGCTGGGATGGTTCCCTACAAGGCCACGGCCGACTTCCATCCCCCTTCCCTCCCCGTAAGTTAGTTAGGCCTTCGTGACTCTCCAGCAGCCCGCCTCCCGGCCTTCAGCAGGGAGTAAAAAATAAAAAAGAATACAGAAGGAGGAATACTACTCCACTCTCAACCATTACGATTCCTGAAGAACCTCAATTTTTTTTCCATAACTTGTCGCTCTTTTCCCCTACCCTGTAAGTAAAGGGAAATGTACAGATAGATACACCATCATATGAGCAGTTCGCGCGCTGCTTTTATAGTGGCTTGAGAGTATAAATAACAAACTATGTTCTAGGAACGAGTGTAATATCTAAATATTTGTGCTCCGACTTAATATTTGGTGTGTTGTTTTGATTAAAAAAGACGTATTTTGTGAAGCGCATATGGTAGAACATCCAAGCTCTTAACTCCGGGGTTAAGGAAAACTGATTATAAAATAAGATAAATCGGCCTTCGCCATTATTCAACCCCAAGAGAACAGGGCTTTCTTCATCATTTCATAGATCCAGTGATGTTTACTGGTCATTTTCTTTCCATAACGCTTAGACCCAAAATGCAGAACCAGTTGTTTAGATTGACTTGACCATAATCTGTTTACACATTCAGAAGAGCATAAAGTAAAAATATTCAGCTGTCGGAAAACTGAAAATGGTTTCTCAAATTTCCTAAAATAATATTCTACAGGATTTTCTTAGTAGTAAATGTGGTCAAAAAATCGTTCCATGCGTGTGGGGTACAATTGTTTTAGTCATTAAGTAGGGGGCACAGATTTTTTTTTCATTCATGCGAAAATAGAAGATGTTAGCAGCAATCAGACTTATCATATTTAGATGACATTTGTTAGTATTTACACATAAATAAACTTATTACCAAGAAATTTGAAACTTCTCCCAAGTATAGATTATATCTTGAATTTAAACGACAAATACTAAAACCATATCAAATACGCTTAGTAGATTGTGAGAACAACAACAAACTTCATATCTTATTTTTATTTTGTTATGTACTAATATTATTTAATAGGGTATACTCGTAGTTCAGAATGCATTGTATGATTTGAGCGAGATGAAACTGAACGAATATACTACAAGCGCGAGTCATGCAGGATGGTGCGGTGTTAATACAACAACTTACTCACATGAGACTCAATTAGCTCCCACAATATTTTTATTTTTTTAATTTATTTTATTTTATTGCTAAAGAATAAAATATCAGCCAAACGTTTTAGACTTAGGAATAGGGCGGTGTATGGGCATTGAATCATTTTGAATCTTACAACAAGGCTTCATTTACGCCTCGTCGACGTCGAGGCCATTAAAGGCGGAAGAGGACTGAGGACTAGGAAAGGAAAGAAATTCGTGCAAGGGTTTGGAAGGATCTATCCTGACATTTGCCTGGAGTGATTTAGGGAAACCATGGAAAACTGAAATCTGGATGGCAGGGATCGGATTTGAAGCCGCATCCTCCCAAATGTCATGCTCAAGGCGCCATCTAACAAGGCAGTCTCATTAATAAATTTTTGGTATTACATGACTTTAAACATACCAATTTGGTATTTTCTATAATCCCCAAAGATACGTAATCCAGATCTAACAGAAATATTTGTAGTGCAATGGAAAAAAAAAGCTTCCACCGCTGTGTAGCAGTCAAAGCAAACTTCTACTGAGAGAAGGGAAAGAAGGAGGGGGGGGGGGGAGGGTAGGAATAAAGGGAGATGATACATTGATTTGTAAAAAGAACAAGAATCGTGGTTAAAACAAAATCACTATCACTCCATTTCTGCCATACCTGTTGTGTAAACTTGAAGTTACGATTCGCAGATTAATCAGAACACAGTTCGCCCTGAATACACAAGCCTGCTATCTGCAGCGAAGCTCCTCGGCAGTTAATATTGACAGTCTGTCGGTTGCAGTAGTGGCTCTGGGGCTCATTCAACAGGCAGTGTGTAACAGGCAACTACGGATTACTGATACAGAAGCAGTCTTGAAGGGGCTGGACTGCAGTAGACTCCCCTCAGAAATCAAGAAACCCAGAAAGTGAAGCAAATGTATAGCAAATCTATTGTTTCAAGCGACGATGAACCAGAAATTGGTCTCTGTTAATTCGCATAAAAGGACGTAAAAAAATTGCTCTCGTATTTTGTTTGGGAATCATATATTAGATATATTTATTTATTTCGTGTCAGAAACATACATATTTATGCAATAGAAAATACCAAATTGTATTGGACCAAAACATGGCCACTTCCAGTTCATTTTTCCGAGGCCTCATATGAGTCATCTTCCGTGCAGGGGGTTGGACACAGTCGACACTGGAGCATGTGTCGAACAGTCTGATCTTCTCCGCAGTCGCACTTGATGTTATCGACCTCAGCATAGCTTCATCTTGCTAGGTTATTCTTGGCTCTGCCCACACCTGATCTCAGCCTATCAGAAACTTCCAAATCAGCCATCCCTTAACATAGCTAGATGGTAAAATTTCAGAGACTCTTTCCTACCCAGAGGGAAGAAGATCCTTAAGTTTCCACCATTGTAATACTGCTGAGGGGAGCACAATGTCACGGCTTGCCAACGTTCTATATTATGACCAGTCTGTTGTAACTGTAACGGCCCCCATGCTGTCTGTAACAAGGGCTGCCCAGCAATCAAACCATGTAATAACAGCAGCAAGCCGAACACAAGAAGCGATCGCCTCACGCAACCCCAACTGAAACCAAGACAAGAGTGATGTAGCACTACCTCACAGTTCCAAGCAGACTACCACGATGCATCATATCACCAATGGTGACTCGACGGTGTCACGCAGCTCCCATACTCGAACGACATTTCATCCTGTTGCTCGCCGTCCACAGCGCCACATCCGAAATAACTACAAGTTTAATTAAAACAATACTGGAATATCAGCGACTGCTAAGTCCTGCCAAGATAGTGGAGCTCAGCCAAACAGCAGGTGGCGACAGAGCAACCGTTGTTGTCAGCACAATATGTTGACCAAACTCACATCGGCACTCCAAAGTTGACCATTTTCCTCTAATCTAATGAAGTAACTATGTCGCTTAGCACTGAACACCGCAACCGAGAATAAAGACAAAACCATAAACCGAATATCCAACCAGGACCCAGCAAGTCCAGAAAGATCTCCCCAATGTTATGACAACTGTTCAAGAATTGGAAGGAGATGCTCAACAGCGCAAGAACTTCCTCACACCTTGGTCATTATGATTTCCCAGAAGAAGACTGTCATGGGTTGTTTTCTCAGTTGTAGTTGTAAGTTCCTTTGTTGTTCTTAGGAAACTTTTTCTGGACTTCAGTCCGGGTGAATACAATAGATGGTCATTTAATGGATGAGTTCTTTCTCAATATTCAATTTTCCTTTTCTTGTCCTCTGCTATTAGATATTAAAAACTTACTAGCTATCTGTCATTCGTCGCTCTTCAAGCATCTGAAAATACTTATGGGTGTAGGCGTACATGGTCGATAGTTCCACTTGTTATCTCCACCTGCTGCTAGAAGGTTTGATATTAACAATCAATTATCTAGTGTAAGTATTTTTCCGAGCAAACTACGTCCAACTTTTCACGGTATTAAACTCCATGAACTGATTTCTGTATCGAGTACGATATCGCCTTACTATGATACCTCGTTTGCAGTGTCTGAACTTATACTTCGTTACGGTCTTCATTTTTTCTAATGCATTTGCTTGTTTCACGCTCGTTCCTAATCAAAGAGTGGTGCAAGCAAGAACACACAAATTAAACACGCAACTTAAAAGAAAAAAGGTAAATAGAATCGCTAAACTTGCAAGATCGATGTAATTTATATTGCAATATACAACCGATTCCAATCAGAGGTAACGCCCTAGCCTGGCATTTACGAGGACGTGGTTCAAATACCCGTCCCACGATCCACATTTGGTGTTCCATGTTTACCCAAAATCTTTCCTTCAGAATGCCATAGCTGAATCCCGTTACATGTCCCCAATACTTCACGCTACTAACGACTTTGACGTTGACGACGTGTACCGTCAAACAAACAAATAACACGATTTAAGTGATATATTTAATGTCTATTATAGAGAAAAAATTCTGATATATACCCATTTTCTGCCTCAATCGACTTAATTTTTTTATAATAGACCCCTAATCTGCAAATAATGTACACAGTCTGTCTTAGATGGCACATAAGTGTAAAAATAATGTATTTTACAACTTCATATCAAAAGAATTCCGAAATTAACGGAAAATATGAACAATACAAAAATTACTTTCAAATTTATCTTCACCAACATTTTCACAATTTCAAATCAGCTAAATACAGCTAGTGAAGTATTGACAATTAAGAAATTAGAAATTTTTGACTGAAATGGAAGCTTTCTGGATGATATTTCGAATCAATGTTACGCCTAAATTCACAGCGAAACGCTTGTGAACGAAATTTTGCATAAAGGTATGTAACTTCCTTTTTTGAAAAATATCTGGAAACCTGAAAGCCTAACTAAATATTTAATCAGTCAAATAACTTCTTAAAGGATGGGTATAGGAAAACTCATTGTCACTAGTAAATGATTAAAACAAAGTACGTTTTTAACCGAAGATTTAATACTTACATTCATTCTCACACACCGTCAGCACTTAATGGTTACGCAACTCCTCGTACAATTTTTTATACACACTGATATTCCACTTCAGTAACCTATATCATGTTAAGAGCTTCGGCTTCGTGCTCCGTGCTAGTCTAACCGATACCTTTCGCGCCATTACAACTTCCTTCTCCTCTCTCTGCTAGCTACTGACTTCTTCCTCTGGCCTTCCACTACTACCAACTAATAATACTACATATTACCAGCTTAACATAAATAACTAAGGATAGGGAAAATGACTCATTACTCACCAAGGTTGAATGCTGCGACGAGTGAAATACAATAGATGCGACCATAAACATATATAATTTTACTGTTTTACACCTAATCCATGTGATTGAGGCCGTGTCAAAGGGTTCGGGAAGTGTGCACATGTCGAAGTTTGCCACAACGTTATGTAAGAGTCATGTGGTAAACTTTGGCGTGTGCACACCTCCCGAAACATATGACTCGGTCCCTATCACATGAATAAGGTGTAAAACCGAAATATTTTATATGTTTTTGTTAATCTCATATGCTTTTCACTAGTCGCAGACTTCATCTTTGGTGAGTGATGAGTTATTTTTCCTTTGTTATTTATAGTGTCTAAAAGCCGTTTCCTTTTTCGTTAATATCATTACAACTTTAACATAAAACGCACTACCCACACCGGATACTAAACACCCTACGGGTGCTGTGTAGCCTTACTTAATAACAGAAAATATGTATTAGATCCCTGAAATATTTTTTTTTTTTTTTTATGTCGTCAGTCTTTCCACTGGTTTGAAGCAATCCTGCATCCATTCCTATCTTGTGCCAACCTCTTCATCTCCCTTACAACCCACGTCCTCAATTATGTGCTTCATATATTATAATCTCTGTCTTCCTCTACAGTTCTTACATTCGACTGTTCCCTCCATCAACAATATATGTCCTACCAGCCTGTCTCTTCCTTCTATAAGCTTCCTCCACAAGCCTCTTTCCTCATCCATCATTTCCAAACCTCGATCATTTCTTACTTTGTCTGTCCACTTAATTTTCAACATTCTTCTGTAGCACCACATTTCAAATGCTTCAATTTTCTTTCTTCCTGGTATTCCTAAAGTCCATGTTTCGCTACCACTCTACGTGCTCCACACAGAGAGTTTTAAAAAGTTGTTTTTAATTCCTAAATCAATATTTGAAACTAAAACATTTCTCTTTTTCATGAAGGCTCTTTTTGCTAGTGCTATTCTGCTTTTAACATGATTCCTGCTTCGGCCATCGGTTGTAATTTTGCTTCCCAAGTAACAAAATTCACTTACATTCCTGTTGCATCCGATCCTATTTTTATATTTAGTCTATAGCATTGGTATTTTTTCTGCTACATTTCATCACATTTGACTTGCTTTGATTTATATTCAGTCCAAAATCTTTCTTCAGTATTTCGTTCATGCCATTCTGTAACTCCTCAGCCCTCTCTGCTAACAAGACAATGTCATCAGCAAATCGTAGCATACTGATTTTTTCTTCCTGAACACTTATGCCACACGGAAATTTTTCTTGGCTTTCTTTATTGCTTCTTCTACATAAAAGTTAAATATTAACGGGAATAGACTACAATCTTGTCTCACACCCTTTTTAACTGAGGCATGTCTCTCTTGATTCTCTACTTTTACTATAGCCACTTGATTCATACATAGTTCATAAAGTATTTTTCTATCTCGATACTTTAGACCTGACATGTTTAAAATTTTGAAAATCTATCACTTTTATGAACACAAAAAATTAGCTAAACTTACAGTTAAATCGCTCTTTTACTTCGCATTTAAATTTATAAACAAAGTCAGTAATACTTTGAACTGAGCTTACGAAAAGACTGTTTAAACGGAATGCAAACTTTAAAATGTCGCTATTTTTTGGCTGTAGCTATCCGCCTAGACAGTTGAAAATAACTTTTGTGAGAGTGCATTTAAAGGTACTCTTACAAGACCGCAGGAAAAAAATTCTCGGCATTGGAGTATGTGGACGGCAGCTTATCATAAAGTCGTTCCCACTCGCGAAACTGGTCTCCAGTCTGGAGCTACTCCAGTTCGGGCAGCGTGCTGGAAACGACGCTTTAATAAAGCCGCTACTTGTCTTCCAGGCGCACCCAAACACGGCACAAACGATATTATTGCCAGAGACGGGGGAGTAAAATTCCTTTCTTCTTTCGCCACGTCGTTTCCCCACCCCGGTTCCTCCCAGCTCCGCGCAGGCACGGAAATAAATCTGGCTGGCTGCAGCGCTGCGCCCGGCGCGGCGCGCGTCTTTTCGCATTAGCGAAATGAAATTTCTTGACGAGTTTTTGCAGCGCCCGGGAGAGAGGTGTCCATTAAAAGTCGCGCGGATATTACCGGAGTGCAGGCAAGAGCCGCCGCCTCGCACCCGGGAGGAAGGCGGGTTGGGTGATGAGTGCTTCCTGACTGATGTCGTCTCCCCCAGCATCGAAACCGACACTGTGTGACGTCACCAGGTATCCCCTCGACAGGTGTACGGAAATTTTTTTGTTCTGCCTCCAGACACGAACGGCTGTGTGATAAATGGTGTTGCAGATCTGCTGTGGTATACCTGAGGAGGTGCACCACATGAACGTTAGAAATTGGAACGGTTTTTATGCATTTTTCGTAATTACATATTATTAAAACGGTTTCTTTGTTACTGAGGGTTATTAAACTGAATGTACTATTAAAATATTTAATTCTCAAATTTTAATCTATAAATGATATCGGGATAAAATTCCATCTTTATTTTTTTTTAAAACATCCATTTCAAATAGACAATTTAATTACTATTGATTTGCAATTTGAAACAGGACTTGCAATTTACATATAACTTTAAATATACAAAAATATTACAAAAACACAAAAAAACACAATGATAATTAAAAACGGCATAGACATGTTATCTCTTTATTGGTCGCTTCAGTTTCTTCCAAAATCCAATGACACAATCATTAACACATCATAACGGCCCTCATAGCAAGCTTTGAGTGGATTAATTATGGTTTTGTATATGTTTCTTGTAATTAATTCTGAGTTTGTGTACATGAACATTGTTTTATGGAATGAAAGTTGTGTAAACACTGTTTAATATGTTCAAGGACAGTACTATTGATTAAATATTGATTAAATGTTTGTAATTCTAAGTACTGATTTGGGCTACGATGTTTAGAGGACAATTTGCGACGTTTTGTAATGGTTAATGCTGATAATTTGTTTTTAAATACCTGTAATTATCTCTAATTTTCGTATGTTTCGTGACAATTTTGAATGATTATGCATTAATTCTGATTGTTTTAATGTGATTTTGATTGTTATCTGCACTGTCGCCGTTCGAGAAACATCTGGCGGCTTTCTCTGTGTTATTCTGGAAATTTCTGTAGTGACTATATAAAGCGAACGGCAGAGACGAAGTAAGATTTAAAAGTTTAGTTTTGAAAGCGTTGTAAGTTCCTTGAAAGTCTGAATCTTTGGAACGTTTGCTAACGTTTGTCTCGTACGTAATATCTTTGTATGGAGTCTGATGATGCCTTGAAGAAAAATAAACAAACTGGAAACTGATTTCGAACTTTTTTTTTTATCTATATATATAAGAAACCAAATACATAACGTGGCTTACGTGACAGGACAGGACATCAGAAATAGTAATTAACGAAATAACTAACAACATGACTATGGTGATGTCGCAAGCTTCTTCGTACAGCGTCTTCGCCTCTCAGTCCAAACAAGAACACTATGTTATCGCTGATGTGAACAAGAAACTTTCTTGACTACTTATATGAAATCACCTTAATAACGTACATGCACAATAACACCAACATCCAAACTTTAACATCCGCGGGAAAAATCGGAGTCGATCGAATGCCTCCAGCGAATACTTGCCATTGGTGGTGGTGAGAACATGAAACACAAACCATGTCTTAGTGTACCTGCAGAAACTGTCTATGTCAGTCTCCCACCATCCACACGAAACAGGTGGCTCGACCTTACCACGCGGTGTATCGCAAACCGCTAGATCCATCCAAAAATAACAACATTGTTTCGGATAATCAGTAGTGGATTTTATAACACTATTGTCCTTAAAAACACACTTTATGCAACACTTCAAAGACTTTTACATACGTTCATTGTAGTAGAAAGAAAGAAAATGCAGTATGGTCATAAACAAAGGGAAAAATGCACGTCTACCCACAATATTATTTTTAGTTCCTCAAAACATAAAGAAATGGCTAATGCAAGATCATTGCGAAAGTAATTCGATTTATGGTTCACCTCGTATTATTTATACCTTATGGTCAAACATTTATTGCCAGAATAGACGATTTTTTTTCCGTCATCAGTCTCTCGACCGGTTTGGTGCAATACTCCATCTCTTCCTATATTCTGCTAACCTCTTCATCTCTACATATCCCTTACAACCCACGTCCTCAATTATCTGTTTCCTATATTCTAATCTCTGTCTTCCTCTACAGTTCTTACCTTCGAATGTTCCCTCCACTAACAAATTAACCAGTACAGAATGTCTCAAACAGTTGAATAGGTTCTGTTAACGACTTTATCGTGTCCTTACGATAGTACCGATCAATCGAGTAGAGGGGCACTTGATAATGGTGTAAACTGTGATTTAGGTCTGAAACTTTTTTATAATCCAAAAACTTTTTGAATTGTTTGGAGAACCTGGATGTGACTATCGCTATTTTCTTTCCCATTTTATATTGAGAAATGAAAAACACCAATGTACAACATAAATGTACTCAAAACTATCAACGATTATTAAACTTCTCTTAGAATAAATTGGAATAAGGCCGGAAAGGTTACTCAGAATAGCCTATGGGTGCCTCGTACCATATCCCGTATATCCTTTCCAAATTACTACACTTTCGGATAGGCGCAATGCACCCTCCGCCACCCACTTTTAGTGAATCGCAGAGTAATAATAATAATAATATTAATGCGTACGTAGTACCTGATACAGACCCAAAAGTCATAGTTTAATAACAGCAGAAATCAAAATTAAATGGTATTGCTTATATTTTCAGGAAGCTATAACTTTAGACTTTAATAACAACAGTACTATTCTGTATACCTATTTTCAAAATTTGCCCTGCAGTCATTAGCCTAATTTAGAAATGCTTCTTTTATACAACTAAATAGTATTACGATTTCACCAGAATGTTGCAGTACTGTTAGCAGTGCTACAGGAAACATTCATGTGTGTGCTTGATTTTGTTGGCACTATTTTTAATCCTTCGCATGTAACTAACAGGCGATGTTATGGAGTACTAGCTCGATGTATATTCATAGTAGTCGAAAATTCGTAATATCAACCTAGGTCCTAAATTTCGTTGCAAAAAATGGACTTAACTCTGTTTCTTCCAGTTGCTTATTTGTTATACGTGGTTTCAACATATTTTCATGGAACACATTGAAGACTAGAAAGTAAAATTTAGTGTTATGAAATAATTTCCCGATGCAACAGTAATGTTAAAAGGCTTAAATTTAAGCCGTCAACATGTATTACAGTTTATAGGGCTACCCCAGGGAAGAACTGGTATCCAGTAATATTTCGTTGCCACTCATGATTGGCAAACAATCGCTATTGGCGCAGCTAACTTGATAAAGACAAAAACGAACAGTGTCCAAATTTTAAACTGGCAACTATCCAGGGTCGCGTTTGGCAATTCAGTTCCTAATACCATCAACCATCTTTCACAGCTTTCACTGTAATATTCCGGATATTTTCTGGCAATACTGTTTTTCATCATAAACCCACAATGTATCTCACGTAAATCACACACATAACGTGTTATTATATTACTAGCCTCAAAGCCTATCAAAAATGACGAGTTTAGAAGAGTATTCTGTCAATTCATTTGATTACAGTTGCTGAACTAAATAGAATTATAAAAGAGAGCTGAATATAATTTCTCATCCCTTACGCTGTAGCAAAAAGTTTCAGTTGTCAACTTGGTCCAGGTTGCATTTCAGACTAACCACAGTATTACCGAGCGTGGTGGGTGAGCGGTTAAGGCTTTGGTCTCGCATTTCTGAGGACGGCGGTTTGAATCCACGTCCGGGCATCTAGATTTGGGTTTTACATGGTTTACCCAAATCACTCCAGGTGAATACCGGGATGCTTCCTTCAGAAGGCCATGGCCGAATTTCTTCCCGTTACTTGTCGCCAGTACTTTCCCGCCTCTAATGACCTCGACGTCGACGAGGCGTAATGCCATAAGTAACACAAAAAAAAACACAGTATCTGCTAATATTGGCGCTAGAAAATTAAAGTTTCAGTCACAGGCGAATTAATACATTCCTTGTATCTCATGTTAATGTCATCATCCTTCGCGATTCGCGATATAAACTTGACCCAAAACCTTCACGGGTTCTTAGAGCTTTTGTTATCTCTGATGCAGATCGATGTTTTAACGACTGACAAATCTTACATCCGGTTGAAATAATGACTTCAGCGAAAACGAAGTATGCTAAAAATAAATCTTAATAGCTTGCGTTATGACACGTAATATTAGTTTTAAAAGTGGTGTAAGCAACTGATAATCTAAACGAAAAACATCTATTTCAGTGTTCTGACAATTTATTTTTTTGCAGTTGCTTAGCTAAATAGAACTGTTATCAAATAAAGTTCAATGTAATTCCTCTCTCCTTTCGCTGTAGCAAAAAGTTTCAGTTCTCATCCTCGTCCAGGTTGTATTTCAACCTAAACACTTATTATGCTAATCTTATGTCAGAAAAACAATACTTAAATCACACGGCTATTAATACATGTACTGTATATATGTTAGTGGCAATAAAGCATCGCAATATAAACTCTATCAAAAGTCTTCACGGTTTCTTGCATCTTCTTTTTGTTATCTGTGATTAAAATCGGTGTGGCTGATTTAGTTACATGCGGCTGAAAAATGTCATTAATTAAAACAAAGGACATTAAAAATAAATCTTAACAACTTACGTCTTAGCATTAATTTGATTTTTATTTGTAGTCTAGACCTCGATCAGTGTGGAACTACTTTCGTTCAAAGGAAGTAATGCTTTAAGTAACAGGACACTTAAGAAAACGATTTAAGGATTTAACAAAAGTTGCTCATGTTCTTTGCAGTAACGTCAAGTTTTGGTTGTTCTAACAATTTTTAAAAACTGCCGCTAACATTGCTAATCTAGAATTAAAGCTTTTAGCTTACATGTCTGTGGACAAAGAATTTAATGAATACTTCTACATCGTACGAATATTAAATAAATATAAGCAACTAATATTTAATATGTTGGCTTAAACGAAATACACTCATTTCTTTCAAGTTCTGACAATTCATTTATTCATGGATGCTTAGCTAAATAAAACTGTTATTAAAAAAAACATGCGTAACCCAGAACAATATCTCCAGTAGTAAGTTGGGCGACAAAGGCGAAAAGAGCGACGTCATAGCGCGACGTCATGGGGTGACGTCTTTGCTTTACAGAACATAATGTTTTATAGGAATAAATATCTAGCATGTTACCACTGTTTCGACCGCCAGCACCTTGGCGCGCGTGGAAAAGAGATTGCTTTTTATTTTTATATTAGTATGCAAGCTTAAACCTTTGTAATGTAGTGTCTTTGTAATCTCAACCGTAAATTAATTCCACAATTTCGTTACGCTTTTTGGAGTGTTAATATTTGATGTATCTAAGACTGTAGGTTTTCTAGGCGTTGAATATGAATAAAATCTTCTGGGGTAACTAGCCGAGTTAATCCATCGAAAAAAACACGGCATTTAGTTGGTCATAAACCCCGCCGCCATTGTCAAATGACTCTTTGATGTACTCGTTTGATCAAATTTTCTATGTTTTATAACGTATATTTCTTTAAAGAAAACTAAAGAAATAAATAATCAAACTTACATAATTAAGAGTCAATATGAACAGAATCAAAAGGATGTAGTGATAATCTGTTTTGTAGTGTTGTCTCTGGTGTATATCTCGTAAAGGAGATGTCTTTCTCGACAATTCCAAAAATATATTTTCTAATGCGTAAACGTCCTAAAAAACGAAAAATATTAGCAAATCTTAAGAACTAATTTGTGGCTTAACGTTTCTTCTCCAATAAAGACGTATTCATTACGGTCACATAAATGCTGGAATCGTTAAGTCATCAGGGCACAGTTTACAGCCAGCAGGCAAATGAAATTTTATTTCACGATCATTGGTCAAACAAAGCACCCATAACTTCATGAGCTGCGTATCGATCGCTAATTATCATATCAAATTTCTGACAGAGTGTAAACACGTTCCAGCAGCAAATAACGTTTCATGGCAATATAATTCGCTCAATGATGCTAATTTCTTTTTCTCTGCATAATCGCTGATATTTCCAGAGCAGTTAAATTTCCAGCTTCGCTGCCAAAATGAACATAACACACAAATACGACTATTCACTGCTGTGTAGAAAAACAATAATATCAAAACATTCTGACAACAGTAAAAAAAAAAATATTCCGTAGATGTGTCACGCAACATTGTTTGATATTTCCGGAGACAAAGACGACATATTGTTTTAATATAACAAAATACATAGTTGAAACCGCTTATAGAAACAATGAATAACACATAAACATCTAGATGCAATGCAACGTTCGCAATATTTTGTAAATTTGTTCATTTTTTTCTTCGTTTTTGTGTTGTTGGTTCCACCTAACGACAATCCTAGTTAATTTGTGAGTTTACTGAAGTCTAGCAAATTTTCTGTCCCTCATAAGTGTAATGTCACACTTCGCTTATTGATTTGAGTATTCTACTATCTCCAATAAATTTTTGTCCATAAACGTGGAATTGAATCCAGATGTGCTTTTTATTACGTTGTGCTGATAAAAGTCAGATTTTAAAACAACTTTACAGCAAATGGATGTTCGAATATGATAAAAGTGTTATGTTCGGATCGCTCAATGATCTTTGTTGACTACTGCGATTTTGTGTTAGGAGTATCTAAAATGGATGTTAATAAACAATGAGTGTTCGAACAAATTCAGGTAAGAAACGATTTTTCATTCAGCAAATTTCAAAAAAGTTTGGTTGTCTGATATATGCTACTATTCAGTAAACTTCATATATTAAATATCTCTTTAAAATAAAAGTTACAGCAAATTTATAAATTCTTCTTAACATAAATACATGGTTCTCCTTACATAATGGAATTAAGAAGGACGTTATTTCTTTGAGTGTTTAAAAAAATGATAACTTTTCCAGTTGCGGAGTGAGATCTGTTATGTATCTTAACGCAAGAAATGTGCGTTCATTTCATATTCACTATAAAATCAAAAAGAGTTATTTAATCATCTATTTGTAGACGGTGTCTAAATTTCTCTCTGAGAGAGAACGTTGTCTGGTATTTCTCCACGACAGTGTAAGACACCACGCTGCTGTAAAAACATAACTTCTGAACAAGTTTAAATTGTCCCACAACCGGCTCCATCAAATTTCCATTTTTTTTTTAAATTTTTTTTACAAAATTAAATAACCTTTTTTTTGTTGGAAGAACACGTTTAAAAGCGATGAAGACCTGATAGAAGAAATCACTATTTATTTTTCTGAATGTACCGGCAATGGAGGAATACAAGGCAGAAATAGAAAAACTCACTACATGGTATGACAACTGTTAAAATTTACACCGTGACTATGGAGAAAGTAATAAAAGTTATGTTTGTGTAAAATTAAATGTTTATTTTAAATATCATTCCTGGTTGTTTTTAATTATTACACAAGTACTATTGGAGGGGCAAGGAACTGGAAGGAATTCGGCCATGGTCTTTCGTGTAGAGTGTTTTCGGGAAACTATAGAAAACCAAAATCTGTATGGCCTGACGGAGATTCGAATCCACGCCCTCCGGAATCTCGAACCAGAGCTTACCCAGTGGTCCAGGTGGAAACTTATCGCCTGCTATCCAACATGGCTTCTTCCAGTTAGGGTTCCGTACTCCTTAACGGATAACTCTTGTGCAGCGTGTGACTTTGCACAAAAATTGATGCCTTGCATATTTTTAGGATAGGTAGTGATCTCTGTTCTGCAGCTCTCTAACGCTGCACCACGTTTTCACTCGCAATCGTTTAGTTCCATTCAAATTTATTTTAAGTTCGTTAGAATGCATTGCATTTTTATTATGAGATCTTCCAATAAAAAAGAAATAATATTTGGCAAAGTAACCTCACCATTTTCTCTGAATATTAGAAGCTATACAATGTAAAAACATTTTTAATAATTAACTTTTAAGTTTTTGATATGGTTGATATCGTAGACGAATTTCAAGTTTTATGGCATAGCGGTTTTGAGGTACATCTGTCAACAGCCTCATTGATCGCTCGTGCCTATACAAACTAAGAAAATTTAAAACATTAAACCTTAGTCCGATAATTGAGAAGTTCTAAAAAAGTATACCACACGCAATTGGGCAAAAAAAAAGTATTTCATCTTTTTACTTAGAATATTAGTTTGAAACATTTTAAATGCGATTTTCGAGCAAAAAAATATATAAGTCGGAAACACGTTCTGTTTGAAATCTAGAAAATGTTAACGAGAGCAGAGTGATAGTAATAGAGCTCTGATTCTCTGTATTCATAACATAAAGTATATTTAAGACATAGATATTAAAAAATTAAAACAGTTTTAATCCGTTAATTGCGTCTAATCAGTTAAATAATTCTGTTCTAAAAAAAATGGTTAATATCTGCAGTATTTGCTGTTGTATTCACAAACCGAATTATCTTATTCACAAAAATTTATCACTTGAGGTAGACAATCACAGAGAATGAAGCTGTAATAGTAATTAAAACTGATTTTTGTTATCTTAAAAACGCAATAACTTGTTGGCAATTTTGATATAAAACATTTGAACCAACCTTTCCCTACAGTTATTTATAAGTATATACCAAAATTGAGGATTTTTAGCGATCAAGACAGCAATTTAAAACAGGTTAACATTTCGTGTTCTGAGTGAAACCATATATTTCTCCTGGAATGCTTACACGGTAACAGTCGTCGTTTGTTGAAATAACATTGTCTGGCGCAAGGACTGCAGTGGCATCAGAATGTACCACCCATTCAGTGACATGTATGGGTCCCTCAACATCAGGCCAAGCCGCAATTGTTCACCCTGTGCGCGCTTACCTGCTAAACCTATTCGTCGTCTCCAGTGGCATAATGACTAGTTTGGCACCTCCCAGTTCCTATGATCAGCGGTTCACTTCTGGGCTATGAGAATATACGTTTGCTTAACTGACTAGATGAACAGTGCGAAAATTTCGGGATTAAACATTTTATTTAACTATTGTATAGCAAAACACAGACCCGCGAGAAAATTTCGCTAATAAAACGTAATGAATAGTTAGATGAATGATATCCTGCAGGCGTCTACTTTGATTTAAACGTCTGAAGCTCTCATTTGCGGAAGCAGATGTGTCACAGGCCTCACCACAATACAGCTTAGCTGAACAAAATGCACACAGTATATCCCTATCTCTGTGATTTGTGGTGCTGCTATCTAGCGGTTACGCGATAATTCATTGTCGAAGGTAGCGAAGCCTAGCGGCTTGATTCTGAACTGTCTCATACGCGTGACCTTGATAGTTAATACTATCACGTTTGAAGATGAAAATTCAGAAAAAAATCCTTTCTAAAAATTTGATGTTACCAAAGCGGACACCTTAATTTATAAAATGATATCTCAATTCTCGGTTAGGTATCAAAGGAGATAAATAACACGCTGCAAAATAAAACACATTTTAGAAGTAATGATACTTTTACCCCTTAAGGGTCAAATTCCGAAAATTTCATTTCTGAAACTAAGATGTTACCAAAGCCGAGACGTTAATCTTTAAAATGATATCTGATTTATCAATTTCGGGTAGATGTTAATGGAGAGCGGCTCGTAAAAAACACACACACACTTTTTAGAAACAATAAATGTGATGATATATTCGTCGTTTATAGGGGATGTTAAAACTGTAACTAGTTAGAGATGTAGTCTGAGCTAAATGCGTGAAGCAATTTAATGTTTTTTAATTATCTGTTCTACGTATTCGTCTTGAAACCATATTGGGATTGATTCAGATAACTTACAGAATATGTTAAAGAGTCATTTAGTGGAAAATACTTCAAAATACTTCATTTACTAAATGCCTTGGTCTCAAATTCAGTCATTTGCATGCGCAGAGGAAATTGCTGCCTTCACTGTCATGAAATGTGTTTCCCGACTCGATCTCCATAAACGGTAATGCGTGTCTGGATAGCCACTGGATAAGTTCTCATTCCACAGTTAGAGGAAGATGAGCAAGGTGTACCCTTTTCCTTATCACCATCTTAGTAAATTACCAGTACATAAAGGAGGGGTGAGAAATAGAGTCGAAAATTATAGGCCAATCAGTTTGACTTCAGTGGTAGGTAAATTAATGGAAAAATTGATATCCAACAACATCAGAAAAATATGTGAGGAACGTAAGTGGTTTTCGAGTATGCAACATGGGTTCAGGCAAGGATATTCATGCGAATCTCAGTTGGTGGGATATATGCAAGATATTTCAGATGAAATGGACAAGAGAGGCCAAATTGATGGTGTAGCACTAGATCTTTCAATGGCGTTTGACAGAGTAAGCCACAAAATGGTAGTAAATAAGGTAAAGTGCCGCAGGGTAGCGTATTTGGACAATTGCTATTCATTATTCTAATGAATAATTGTGTTGATTGTTTACTATCTGAAATAAGATTGTTTGCAGATGACATAATGCTGCATAAAAGGATCAAAACGATAGAGGACTGTAAACAGTTGCAGGGTGTTCTGGACAGGATATCTAGTTGGGTTGGTAAACATGGGATGAAGATAAATGCAAAGAAGAGTCAGCTAATTAGATACACAAATAAAAAACAAAAGGTTAATTATGAATATAAGGTGGAGAAAGAATTGCTTGCTGAAGACTTGAAATCTAAATATCTTGGCATTACATTTAATAACAAGCTTAATTGGGCAGGACACATTGGACAGGTGGTAGGAAAAGGTTTCAAAATCCTTCACTTGTTGGAGAGAGTGATGAGGGGATGAATAAGAGAAGTAAAGGAATTGAGTTATAAAACTTTGGATTAGAACGTTGCACGAATATGGTAGTGTAGTATGGACCCACATTTTGAGTATTAAATACAGGAGTTGGAGAAGGTACAAAGAAGGGCTGCTAGATTTGTTTCTGGAAATTATCACAGATTGCAATCAGTGACAGGTATGATAAAGGAGCTGGAATGGGATTCATTGCAAGACAGATATCTTAAAGATAGCCACATGTGAGGGTAATGGGAGTGTACAGGGCGTATACTGGCGAGGAGGCATGGAAAGATATTGCAGTAGGTATGAAAATTAGTTCATGGAAGGGAAAAGATGACCATGACCACAAGCTGGCACTCGATTTCAGG
Source organism: Vandiemenella viatica (assembly GCA_031002005.1). Taxonomy (NCBI): domain Eukaryota; kingdom Metazoa; phylum Arthropoda; class Insecta; order Orthoptera; family Morabidae; genus Vandiemenella; species Vandiemenella viatica. Next base: position 87,445,006 of record CM061919.1, on the reverse strand, counting down.
CACAAGGGTGTGGGAAGATTTTCTTTTTTATGTAAGGGTGTCAGGGATTGGAATGAGTTACCAAGGGAAATGATGAATAACCTACCGAAATGTTAAAAGAATTTAAAGTTAAAATTTGTAGAGGGCAAATGTAGGTGAGTGAAGGATAGCGGGAAGTTGGGTGTGTAGAGAAATTGCCACTGGAGCGTATGCTCCATTGCAATTAAATTAAATTAAACAGTAGTTTTCAATTTGCTTTTAGCATGTTTCCCAGGTTGATGTGCTTACTGTCCCTAAAAGACAACTTTGGATTTTGTATGGGACTTTGTTAGGTATTAAGTGCATGTTCCGACTTTGCGTCAGAAATCGAGTTTACGGTGCTGTCACAGAAGTGATTCCCGACATGTAGGATCCAGTTCCGAAAAAAATGATTTCCTGTGGAATATCTGTATTGTCATCAGTAGCAGCCACTCATGGGTGGTGGTAAAATCACCGAAGTTACCTTCAGGCATTTTTATGAATTCAAGTAGTTAAAACCAGCACTTAATTTCCTTGTTCATAAACTTTGGTTCATAATTATTACTCATTGCTACAAGAAATTTTCAAAAATCTTGATCTCTCACATAAGCAGACACGAATTTATTTTTGCATTGAGGTAAACACATCTGCTGACACTAGATAGCTTATCTGACACAATATAGTCAAACTTATCTCGACTAAGATGTAATACCGCATTGCGCAAACATGAAAGTGACACTTAACGTGCGATATTCTGATGAATTAGTAATTCACGGATAGTGAAAATCAATTTACAACTACTGATGATTGAAAGAGTATATAAGAAATCAATCTTTTACATTCATCTCAATAGATACAACGGTCGTGCTCCAATTCTTCATGGAAATACACGTGACTGTAAATAAACAGACCATATATACATTCCTTCTGCTACTCATCAGATATCATAGCTATGGAAGTTTCCAAACATTATCAGTGGCTCAGATTCTTAAATAAAATTTATAATGATATAACATAAATAAAAACTAAAATGTTTATTTATGTTATATTATTATAAGCACTACAACACAGTAATCAAACCAGAAGGACTGTATGCCTCAGAATGCTTCTTCTTTACGTAAACTGGAGAAATAGAAGATATAGAGAAAAGGGAAAGGAAAATATTGAAAAAAATTTCAGGACCACTAAAAGTTGAAAATGGACAGTTTAGACAAGGGAGGAATAAAGACCTACACAAAGAAGAAGAAATTGAAAGGATGTCAGACACGAACATAAAGAGGAGAATCAGTTTTTTTTGTCACTTAATGAGAATGGATAACAATAGACTTACAAAAAGAATTATCAATCATGTTTATAAGAGTAAGAAGGGCTACCAGTGGATCAAAGGAGTAAAGAAAGATATGATTGAGATCAGAATAACAAAAGATTTAATACAAGATAGAAGATTGATCCAAAATTTCAAGGGTTTCCAGGAGAAGAAGAAAAGGAAATGTACAGACAGAAGACAGAAGAAAGGAGGAAACAGCAAAGTGAGAGGATGAAGAACTATTGGAAGTTAAGAAACGAAGCATCGAAATTAATGCACGGGATTACTTTTCGTGGTCCTTAGATGGCCGATATCTAGGGGAAGAAGAAACATTAAAATGTGAGATCAGCAATACTTTAGTCGCAGTCCACGGTAATCGTACTGTAAAATCGAACATTTGTGGAGGATTGGGCCAATTTGGTCGTTAGTTCCGGAACTGTGGCGTACTAATTCAGTGATTAATACCTTGAAATGATTCGAAAAGCCAGTGCGATAGCTCAAAGGCTTCACGCTAGATCAATAAATTTGCGCTCAGTGAGTCTCCTCTTCCAATTCTCTCTCGTGTGGCCGTTTAAATTGAGCTTTCAATCAGTCAGTTAATCTCTATAAAGGGTAACCAAAACAGTGGAAAACTATGTAAGTTCGTATCCAAAATTACGAGAAAAATAACACATTTGCTTCAAACCTATGAGTCAGTTTATATACAAGGATATTCTGTATAAGTGAGAAGTCTCACTTCTACTTCCATTGAGGTTCTCAGAATGTGACAGGTGTGAGTAGATCTCTGTATTTGGATTCCGACATAAGAAAGGGTGTCGTCAGAACCAAGTTTAAGCCATCTTTTAAGCATAATCCGTGGAACTTTGCCTGCATATGAACATAGCTGATAGCTAGTTGAGTATGCCTTGCGAGTAATTTCCACACATTGAGTGTGCACGAAGAGTAATCGTCCTAATCTGAATATAAACAGCGACGTTCCACTTGATTACCTATCACGCTACCATATCGAGTTTGCAGTACACCAATGAAGTTTTCCAACAAAACAATATTTTTAATCTGACATAGGAAAGATTCGGCTTACGGTTTTAAATCAGAAAAAGTTTTTACTAAACTGGGACAGATTTTTCTGAGCGTGAGATTGAAATTAGAAACCATACGAGTGGTACAAGATTGCAATCAAAGTTTAGTCACTTCAGATATCAGTGCGAACCAATTTCGCTCTTACAGTTCAATCTCTATACATATTATTCGAGCGTTATAGCTTTTTAAATTTTTCTGTGATTTAAATTGACAACATACTAGAAATTCTGCATTAAAACTTTCCAAAGTATTTTATTAATAACGATTCCCGTTGAGCCACCGATATGTGGCTCAGCCTGTAACATATTTATTTATTACTAGCTGATACCCGCGACTTCGTTCGCATGGATTAAAAATTTCTTTGCCAGAATTGATTATAAAAAGTTGTTGGTAGCGAAGGATTGGTCCCAAACAACACCGAGTCGGCATAGCATGACCGGAAACCCATCACTATATAATTCTACCATCGAACCTGTCTCTTGAAGAGAATCAATTTCGAACATATTTAAAAACAGAAAAACAAACGAATGTGAGGGATGTGTGTGTGTGTGGGGGGGGGGGGGGGTGTTAACTAAGAGCAGTTTTATTTCAGCTTGGACTTTTCTTCTTTCTTTTGCATGAGCATCCGATTCTTGGGTTCTAATAACTGAAGTTTCTCGTGCTCTGCTAGAGCTACAACTTGGGCCAGTTTACGCCCGCAAGGTTTGTCAAAAAAGAAGGCAAAATAAATTGGTGCCAGGAACATTTAAACAGACACAAAGTAATAGGACAGAGAAAATCTTCATCTATACTAAATAATACGATTTTTCTCTAAATGAAATTTACACTAATATCATGCGCGAGAAGCATAACTTGTGCAAGCGACGTAACATTACAGACTAACACACACATCCGTCTCTCCGTCACTATTCGATAAGTTCTCAAAATTTCGTGATTACAACTGTTAATCATACCAAAAAAAATTTCCTATCCCCTCCCTACAGATTTTCTCATCGAATTCCGTCAATATCGGTATAGGCATTTAGTTGTCAAAACGTAACATAAGACAGAGACTTACTTCTGCATTTATAGTATTACTACTGCAGATCACACATACAGTGAATACGAATCGTCCCTGATGGATCAATATAACGTAAAAAAGTGTACACCTACAGCATTGCAAGACTACCTACGATTTGCCTCGCATTGCACCCCTAACTTTGTGATATCTACAGTTGAGCATTCAGTCCGAATAACCGACGGCCCAGGCCTGATTCTTACGATAAAAAACAATTTGTAATCCACAGGGATTTGAACCCGAGACCACGACCCAAACATTAGTGAGCAAGAGCTTTAACCAACGTCCTAGCTCACCACTACGCGGAAGAACAGTACAAAGACTTCTTATCCACCGCGTCTGTCTATCGCCATTCAGTAATGTTTCGAAATTATGAGACAACATGTATTATTTATACAGATAATTTTTCAACCAAATGTAGACAGTATTTTTCTCCTTGTTTCAAAGGATAAGTGTGCAAAGTTTCATCGAGATCGGATGAAAACTGTAGATTTGTATGAAGAACAAACAAATAAACAAACAAACATACATACATTCATCTTTACATATATAGATTATCTATTTATTTATGATCTGTCGTACTCTTCCATCTGGCGGGTTATAAACCAAAGCAGGATATGTATTAGGGGATATAATACGGCTCCTACCCTACTGCTACTATATGTGGTGTACCTTACAAGCTGGCAGTTTGAAATATCTCGGGTTTTAGAAAAAATATTTTCTGTAAAACTTAATTGACATTAAGAAGGAAGCAAAATGCATTATTCACGCTTTTTCTTGTACATTCTCAAGGTCAAGATATATATATTTTTAGATTAGTACTTGAATTTTTTGTTTTTTGTTTTGTTTATTCTTATTCGCTGTACAATAGTAAACCAGTTTCATAACAATCATTTCTCAATCTAGCTCTTACTTTGGCAGATATCTGAAGAAAAATCTTCGATCGAAGATAGTCATACAAGGTCGATATCCTGACTTTACAACCGCAAACATTTTCTTACGGTGTTTCCATTGCGAAAAAATTTCTAACGGTGTATCAACGACTCCAGACAACATGAAAGAGAAGCGATGACTGCTTGGGCCAGTATACGAAAACAAGTAGAATTACAAAATATTTTGAAGCAAAAGGACATCACAGCCAGAATTTATTACGGTAAGCTGATCGAACTGGCGACTCATTTGTTATGAAAGATAATAGATGAAAATGTAGGTGCCAAGATACGACATCAGTTGCTCAAAGTTTTTTTCGAGTATCTCCTATACTATGTGCTACATTTAAAAAATTACGCTATGAAATTGGTTTATTGTTGCACAAGGAGTAGGAATAAAGAAGTAGGCTTCCATAAAAAAAAACTTACGTTGACTCTAAAATGACCTTAAAACAATCAAAATAAAAGGAAATAATGAATTTTTCCTTCCCTATTAACGTCAGTTACCTTAACCCAAAATATTTTTTTCTCTAATACTGCGTTTTGGAGATATTTCAAAATACACGCATACATGGTGCACCTTGTGTATCTGAAGACGAATGTAGTGAGTCTTTGCTAACTAAAGTGTGTCGTTCATGTTGTGTACCTTAATGAAAGAAAGGGGATGGTGAGATCCTGCGAAAACCCTTTAGGCCACCTGTTTCGAAAGACATCTTTGAACGCCCAGGTTCAATGTCGTCATTTAATCAATTAATCACCACAACAAGGTTGTGTGCTCCGGTACCAGATGCAGTTTTATATTCAGTTCACGCCTATAGCACACAATCTGGAAATTAGGAGTGAAAAATTACACTACTCTGGTAACCAAACACGGATGGTGAAAATTGCTTCACAACCGGGCTCGAAGCAGATAACCTCAGGCTGAGCATAAACTGTCTTAGGACCCATACTGACAAGGCGGATACCGCTGCATATTACCAAACAACCAAAGAATTTTGATGCTATGTTCATTTTTATATGAATATAGTGTATCGTGGGATACGTTTTTGTAAATATTTCGAATAAAAATTTACCACATATTGTGAAATCAAATTTCATGATTGAGTTTTTAATTAACAGTTTCTCATTTAACTGGAGATCACAGAAAATTTCATGGTGTGAGACAGCCAGAAACAAAATCACACAGGACGCAACCGTGTAGAACACCCACGCAGTGCGAACAAAGGAACTGAAGTTTTGTGCGTTTTTTTAATCCGTTGCCACACGCCAATAAAAGGGAGCGATTGCCCAATAAATATATAACTGTCTCATGTTTACCCTCTATTTCATTAATGTTTTATGTACCGATAGTGCGTAATTAAAGAGTTCACTTTTTCGGATGCGATAGTTCTTTTATCAGCGTGCTCATAGGTTAAAATGACAAATGTTAACAAACGCAGGATCGCTGTTTTTATTAATTTCTTTTAAGAATGGTTGGATTTTCAGCATTAATGATTGACAACTTGGTATCCCGACTGAGTTTTTCATTAACGAGTTTGCGTTTAATGTTTATGAATATTGATATTCTAAAGTTAATCATCTGTGAGTAAATAAATCTAAATGATAATAATTTTCTACATACTCATTTTAATGATTCTTGCCCATCGCTATTTATTGTTGACTTTGTATCCAGCATGTGAAAAGCTATTAATAATTTCTTTTCAGTAATGAAAATTTGGACCTCATTACCATACTGCTGATGTTTAATTGCTGCAATCAGATAAATTGTACGAATTTCTCAGGATTTATTATAAAATTAAATTTCGAGATATTCAGATGTTGAGCCAGCGACATAACTAACTTATTGACATGTTACGTTGTTACTTTTGTAATGTGAAACTTAGAAACATGAATCATCCACAGTAAAGTAACCGTTTGTTATTAACAATAATTAATGTAATAATTGAACAATGGTAATCAGATAATACAGTTATCATCCAAAATCGCAATAAATGGGGTAGTACTACAATATACGCAACAATCCAGTGTATTCCTATTATGTTCCTAATACAAAACGGACTGTGTACTTTGACTTATTTCATTAGGACCCAAAGATATGAACAAACACTCCAACAAAAATGATAGCGAACTGAATATCATTACCTGAGTTATCCGTGCCGGAACATTGCGTCGTGGTAACAACTAGAAGAGCATGTAAACTTCACAGCGAGTAAGTTTGGTGTGTAAACACTTTTACATGAGATGTGATTAATTAACGAACTGAGCAGCCATGGTGGTATAATGTTCACGGAAAAGTTGAGAGAGTTGGGAAAGTTTCTCACCGGCAAACTTTTTGTATGGAGTAGAACGCTGACCTTCAACATATGGCCTAACGCTTAAAAGATGTACAGCTCATATCTCAGGACTAAAATAGGATATGCTTCATTTATGTCATAAAACTGATAACGCGAAAGTAAATGTTTGTTAATTTCTGAGAACTAAATGCCTGAACCTATAATGATGACATCTTACAAGGAAATAGTATGTATCATTTATAAGGACGTAGGATATTTTTTTCTGGATAAATAATATATTTTTTCATGAAATTTTGAAAACTAACGGAACCATGACAGACAGATGGATAGCGTGTGTAAGTCTCTGTAATGTTATATTGGTCACTCAGGCTTTGGTTCTCTCGCAATCAGTTTGTGAATAGTCTGTTCATGACTTGTTATAAAGTATAGAAATGGATATGCGCTTCATCAGATTATTAATTTGTGTTTTAGCAAAGGATAGTGAAACTAAAATTGTTGTTTACAAAACGGTACTGACATAAGATGTCCACAGAAAGGGACATAATTTTAAACTATAAGCGAAAATCTGCCAGAGGAAGTGTGTTAGGTAATATCGCACAGTTAACCCGTCTCCACCTTAATTTGTTGCTATTTTTAAACATGTTGCACATTGGTTCTCTTCGTAAAAAAAGGTTCAGATGTAAAATGGTGTGGAGATAGCTTCCTCGTCATATTACCTCGACTCTTTGCTTTCTGGGATACTTTTATTTTACTCTAATCTTTCTATATTCAACTCTAGCAATGAAATTCTAAGCGTAGGCGTTCGACATCACGGGTAACAGCTAGTTAAATATAGATGTTCCACAAATCACTATAGTTTCCACAAACTAGGATCAATTTTAAGGAATGTTAGTTCTCGCAGTAAAAATGTTTCAGGGATATGTACCTACAATAATTATTATTCTGAATCGAAATAATATTTTTCAGAACTGAAACTCATATTCAGCTATGGCACATTTCGTGGTTAATCTGTAGATATCCAATACATGGTACAATTTGCGGGTTGGTTTAGATGGCACTATCAGAGGTGAATTTGGCAGCCGTTAAGAAACTGCTGATCACTAGATCACTAATACCACAAGAATTTTTTTATTTTCTAAACCATTTTGAGGTATCTGGATGTGTGTCAGAGAACTTGAGTATAGTTTTTGTGTGTCCGGTACTCAAAATTCGAAATGTCAAAAACTGAAAATTATCTAGGTATAAGTCTGCAGTGTACGGCATACTGCCATGTTTAATGGCACAGGAAGATGCAATGGACCAAAACAGCAACCTATCTAGGCGTGATGCTTGACACTATACTAACCTGGAAGAACCATGTCAATAACCTCAGGTCGAAAGCTGAAGGTAGAATGTGGACACTCTGCCCCATACTCAATCCAACATCCCCTTTACCAGCTGACCAGGCCCTTCGAATTTATACGTCGCTGGTCAGACCGGTGTTAGAATATGCTGCCGTTGTGTGGGGAAATGCAGCGACCACACATATCAAAAAGCTCCAAACGGTGCAAAACCGGGCCATCCGGTTTGCCTGCAAACTCCCCAGAGAAACGCCTACTGCTGTCTTGCACCAAGTCAGCGGTTTACAAACTCTGAAACAGCGTTTCAAGCAAACAGCCACCTCATTCTACAACAAGTGTGTGAGGTCTGAAAACCGACTAATAGCCAGCCTTGGCAACAGAGTACATTATAATGACAACATTAGGTGGCCAGACCACCTCCTATTACAATGATGAACATGGAGCTGACTACTCCCATTATCCTACAGCGATAATGAAACCTGAATTTACCTGAGCTGGAAGGAGATACGTGTAACTGTAAGAACTTCCCCATACTCCGGGAACCATGCCACCCGGTTAATGTTAGTCTGTGGCCGGCCCGGCAGTCGCATCCAGGACTGCGCTCCTCACGCCAATCAGCAGACGCAACCTGAAGATGATGGCACGTTACGCCGTCTAAATTTCACTGAACTACGATTAATCGATCCGGCCACATGTTCGAAAGAGCTTCAGGTATTTGGAGATCATTTGCCTCAATTCAAGGTCCTCGTATTCCCTAAGAACGATGGACCTTTGCATGACGACAGTGCATCATGTCAGCGGGATGAAATCATCCTCTTTTGGTTGAGGAACTTTCTGAATAATTCCAGCGAATGTTTTAGCCACCTATATATCCAGACATAAATCCAATAAAATATATTTGGGACATGATCGGAAGGTCAGTTCATGCACAAAGTCCTTTGCAACAACAACACTTTCGCAATTATGGACAGCTCTAGAGGAATCATGGCTGAATATTTCTTTAAGGGACGTGTTTAGAGAATACCACGTCGATCTGCTGTATTTCGCTAGGTAAAAGGGAGCCTGAAACGATATTAGTAAGTATCCCATGGATTTTCGGCACTTCAGTGTAAATGAAAAAGTAGTGAAAAGGTAGTGAAACAGCAGAACTTCTTTTGAATGCATAGAATTGGTTCCTAAAGGAAAATTCAGATGCTTACTGCATTTTCACAATGACCCAACTGGTAGAAAATCATAAAGAATTAAACTTACTGACTTAAATTTGCATCTAATACCAAAATACTGTTGATACAGTGAATAAAATAAAATTGTTTCACATTATTTTAGACAAAGGTAACCCCAAGCTTATAATAAATGTAAAACAAAGTTTGTGTTACAACATGTGTGTTAAAATCTCACAAGACGATCAGAGTGAAACAATGCGATGAGTGAAACAAATAATGTATTTCAACTTACTACAAATCACCAACCTCGCAATTCAATGTAAAACAATTGTGAAATTTTCGCACCACCACTATTTTAATTCCTGTTGAAGTACTTAGCAAAAGAATGAAAGGTGTTCGGAAAATTTTAATAGCACAGAAATACTGTTGTAAGTATAGGCCTACTGCTCGCCAAATGCGCGTAGTACTTGCTAACCAATTAGCTGAATGAAATAACTAATTCTGGAGAAGTTAGATAGCTAACTTATAAACACATCTAGGTTTGAGATCTTTCGTGGCACACAAGAGTAACAAAACCAACTGTGTGGTTTTATGAAACCACGAAACAAGTGAAACTTTTTTTAAGCATTTAACTGAAATTTTTCGGAAAATTTTTCGATTTAGGGTATTAAAATTGCGTACTTAATCTTATCTTAATAGTGGGAATGATAATGGGAAATCTTAACTTAATAATTGGAAAATGGGAATGATAATGGGAAATCGATAGTAAACAAGATATCCAACTATAGATTTGAATTTCATTCTACGTATTAGAGTACGGAATACATAATAAATACAATCATTTAGATGATAGACGCATATTAAAAACTTAGAACAATATTTATTTAAATCATTGAATCATTTTGAACTATTCTTTCAATAACTTCATTTTCACCTCGAGTCTCATAGTTAATAAATGTAATTAACATTTTATGGAAACTAAAATAAGTAAGCAATGTCTTATATTCAATTTTTCAATGTATCTAGAAAAAAATGCATCGATTGTAGTACCACATCTCGTTGGTATATTTCTATCATTTTTCAATTCAAGATTGAATACTGCTCTCAAGTATTCAGTAAGTGGAGCAGATTCCTCTTTCTTAAAATCTGTATTGAAATCACCAGATAAAATAATAGGCATTCGCGAATATATTTCTCGTGAACGGTAAATTTGTGCCGAAGACGTAGCAAATGGAGCAAGATGAAAACCTAGAAAATCTGTGATATCATTTATTTTTTTATTTACTTTAATATAAATTGACACGATTACAAGTTTTCTGTTGTCATCAAGTTGGCAAATAGCTGCACAAAATTCTCCCACACCAAATTCGGATGTAGTTGCGTGACTAATACTCATGTTATTCATGTATACTTGCATTTCCAATTGAACTCTCAATGAATTGTTTTGTAATATAGCTACTCCACCATATCAAGAATTAATATGTTTCTGTCTACTCACACAATGCTAATTGGGAATTTTTATTTCCTCAGTATTGTTTAAATTAGTTTCGGATAAAACAAGGGTGTTGATTGATTTTGTCAGTAATGTAGAAACATCTTCTGAATGAGCTCGTAAACGTTGTACATTGAATGTTGTCATCGAGAAACCCCGTTAGCTCATAATAAAATTCGAGATTGCATCGGCAATAGTAGTCTGTGGATTCAACGACAGTCGCTCCAATTCTATTCTTAAATCCTGTATTTGTTTAGTAACTTGATAACCACTATGATAAAAAAAAATTTTGCCATCTTCCGATACGATGTAAAGGCCGTGTAAACTAGTGTTAACGGACATGAGGCCTCAGCCTCTGCACTAGGTCACGTGATACCTGCGAGCGTGCACCTGGCCGGCTGTAAAGCGACATGCGATAGGTGGAAGAAAAAATTTGAGACGATGGAACAAAAGTTTCACTTTAATAGTAAAAACAACGAGTCACAGATTAAATAAAAGGTTAATTAATTACTTCTTCGAGGTCAACTAATTGCTTTCTGCTCCAGGAGAAAGAGTGGGAAGAACAGCTCTTATTGTTAAAACAGACTCGTCAACTAGATGTGATATGTACTCGTTGACTTAATTATGCTGTCATGCGTTTTCACAGCACGTGTGTGAGAGATACATTTTCACCCTTGAGAGAGGTTCCTGGTTGCTTTAAAGTCTTATTACAGAATAGTTCTCGTAATGGAAGAAAGTATCCATTACTTCCAGCCACGAAAAAAATCCATTATTTTTTTTTAACATCTTAAATTCCATAGAATATTAGAAATCCATGACAGAGTACCTCAGAGAAGCGCAACAGACTTCCTTTATATATTGAAAGGGAAGAATGTGGAGAAAGTATACTAAGCTGGAAGAACTGTGTAGAATATGCCAAATGTATTACTCTGACTTCCGCTTCCTGCTTAAGAAACTATCAACAATTCCAAACTCCAAGACCCCTAAATTTTCAAATACATATTCAGCACGAAATATTGCATTTCACCAAATTTATGTGAACTGTATAAATGTTTAGATGCTATTAAGTACCCGTAATTAGGGGTGACTGGTGTATGTGTGACATTTACAAATGCGATTTCTTTTCCCAGACACTCCTATTCATACAGTCGCACGCAACCAGGCAGTCCATAGCAGTCTTTTCGCCGCAGTCCATCGCGATCTCGTCGTTCCCTCGTACTGTGCCACGCGTGATGGATGAAGATTAATTAGCGCGTGGGCTTTGCTGGCCTATTAGGCCCCCGCTGACGTTCCACAGTGACCGCTAGGCCTCGCATCCTACTTGCTGTGCAACCCTCTGACAGCTACATCTGTACCGCCAAAAACCTATGACCCGCTCCATTGGCCAAACGCATGTTGTCTGCCCGATTTTTTCTCTCGCAGGTATTTTCTATCACTTTACAAGTTTAAGTTGTATTGAGTGTCATTCTTGAAAGCATTATTATCCTAATGGATTGTCTTTGCCCATCTTAATTTCATTTATCGTCTTTTATTTTAGAATAGTAGTATTTGATTGAAAATCATCTGTCAGTTAATAAAAAAATAGTAAAATACTAATCTCGGAAATATTTTGAGTAAATTAGAAGTTTTCGATATACTCGATGACCTCTTTTTTTATGTGTATCTACACCAACAAAGATTTTTCAAATTCATATTTTGATCATATTTGTATTCTTATTCATTCAATTTTTAACTAAGCGATTAATCTATTTTTTACATTTTTCAACACACAGTTTATTTACTAAAGAATTATAGTAAAGTAAAATAAATGAATTAGAAATAAAGAGATTACGAAAAAGTAATTTTTTTAAAGCAACATACAAAAAAAATCATCTCTTGAAAATATAACAAAAATTTGATTAATTCTATTACGTTTGGAGCAACTCAATTCAGTTTATTATTTGGAACATCATTCCGCAAACCACTCTGGGTATTGGATTATTCTGTGCACCTCTATCAGCCCTTTTCCTGGGCTAACATTCGTCGTAACTCTGCCATAGCGAGACTTGTAGTGATAAAAACTAATTTTGAATTTCTGCCCCCTTGGAAATCACTGTAGCATTCAGAAAATGAAACTAGATACGAATTTTAAACAAATATATGTTGAAAAATAGAAATAGCCGAATACAGCAAGAATTAGTTTTATTTAAACATATTGAAGCGTATTGTATTCAATGCATTGTTAGTAAACCTAATCCAGGAAATATCGCATTTAACAATGTAAAATAACGTACCTTCAAGTTCTTTTACGTTTGTTTTATTTTTCCTTGTTTCCCTTCTAATATTTTCTATAATTCCAGTGCATTGAATAGTATAATCAATTAGAAAATTTTCCTGAAATGTTAAACACCAGCACCTATTCCAACAGTGACAAGCATTAGATCTGCTTTAAAGGAACTAAAGAATAAATTACTGTTCCACAGCTGCTATTTGTGAAGTTAAGTAAACAATTCTTGAAATTACAAGGCCTCTACCCACCACAGATGCTAGGATTGACTAATAAAGTACGTCTTAAACCAGGAATAATACGAAAGAATGTACTGGTATACACAGCTTGGCGGAAAAAGAGAAGTACCCAAAAGGGGATGAGAAAACAAAATGAAACTTCCCAGTTTGAAATGGTAAGTGATTTTATTTCAGTGCCTCGAGAGAAATTTACACAGAACTTGGCAGTATGAACCCATCAATCAGAATGCCGTTGCACTCGCTCTGGACTGCATACATGCACTGATTCGGGTGGGAAGGGTATTCTTGTGTTGCCGTTTTATCCTTTCCTGATGTAATATGGCCCACAACTGTTGTAACTGGTCCTTGACATCCCAAAAACTGACATTAGGACGGAGATGACGTCCGAGCTGGTCCGACACATGTTCTATAGTAAAGAATCGCTGAACATCGTGTGACTATCGTCGGCAAATATAGGGGTGACCTGGGAAGATGTCCCATTCTTCCAGCATTTTCGCTTGGTACAGCGTCACAGTGTGGGGATCCAATGGGTAAGACTTCAGGTTATGGCCAACAGTGATTGCAGTAACGTCACGAACAACCTGCGTTCCTAAGTGTTACATCTCATACAGCAGTATCGTGGCGTCATTTTCAACTGGACAATGTCGCGGTCTGGTTGCTCAATGGTTAAGACGTTTGCTTGGAACTCGATAGGTCCCCGGTTTGAATCCCTGTCTCAGTAGGGACGCGACATTCACTACTGGCACAGCTTGCTGTGTAATGTGAAGTACTCCATAACCTTTTTCGTGGTTCGGATTCCACTTTAAACTGTAGGATTAGTGCGTGAGGTTAAGGTGGCTACGACAGGGACGGAATGTGTAGCCAATACAAACCCTGTAACCAGGTCATTACGCCACTTGAAATTATTATTATTTCAACAGGACAATGCTCCTACACACACTGCTCGTGTCTCTAAGGATAGTCTGCGTGATGTTGAGGTACTGCTGTGGTCAGCAAGATTGCCAGATCTGTCCTCGATAAAACTTGCGTGGTACCAACTTGGACAACAACTGTGTTCCAGAACCAATATCCAGAAGATCAAGGACCAGCTACTACAGTGGTGGGACACTTTGCCTCATCAGAGGATACAACGGCCTTCCCAACCGAATCAGTGTATGCATCAAAGCCAGAGGGAATGTAACGTCATACTTATAAGTGGTCTCATCTGCCATGTTCTTTGTAAACTTGATTCGATTTTGTAATCACTGAAATAACATCACATACCCTCTCAATCCTCGAAGTTTCATTCTCCCCTTCTGGGTGCTTCACTTTTTTTGCCAAGCAGTGTATACCAGCACAGTCTTCGAAATTATTTCTGGTTAAAGACCTACCTTATTAGGTCGGTATCCAAAAATAAATTAACGGTAACTGTAGCTCAGAAAATTTCTTCTTCTTCTTCTGGTCCCTATCCGTTCCGGATGTCGGCAACCATCTTGGCTGTCTTGTCTCTGCTGGTTGATGCTCGGATTAACTCCGTAGTTGTCTTGGAGGTCCATATTCTTAGATTTTTTAACCAGGAAGTTCTTCTTCTACCAGCACTTCTCTTTCCTGGTATTTTCCCCTGGAGAACAGACTTCAGGAGTTCATAACGGCTATTATTCCTCATGATGTGGCCAAGGTACTGAAGCTTTCGTGTTTTTATGGTGGTCAGTATTTTCATGTCTTTTTTTCATTCTGCGGAGCACTTCAGCATTTGTGTTGTGGTCTGTCCATGGTATTCTCAACATTCTACGATACAGCCACATTTCAAAAGATTCTAGCCTTTTACTGATAGTTTCTGTTAATGTCCACGTTTCAACGCCATACAGGAGGACAGAGAACACATAGCAGTGCAAGAGTCTCATCTTCGTGGTAATTGATAAATTACGACTTTTAAAAAGGTTATTCATTTTATTGAAAGTAGCCCTGGCTTTACCAATACGTGACTTTACTTCATCAGATGGATCCCATTGGCTGTTAACTGTGGTGCCAAGATACATATACCTTGATACACATTCAATGATCTTCAGGTTAATCATAATATGGCATTGGGCGTTGTTGTTTTTGCCAATGACCATTACTTTTGTCTTATTTCTCTAAATTCCTCTCTTAACTATTAAATTTGTTGATACCGACTTTTTTATAATCTCATCATAAATACACTGACATGCCGAAACTTACGGCGTACCGCATAATTAACGTGTAAGGATTCGCGAAGTACAGCAACGATGTTGGTGGAACAACCTAAAAGAGATATGAAGCAAAGTTTTCTCGATAGCCCCTATGGTTGTGGTAGATGCAAGACCACGTGAATGAACAGCCATTAATCATTTTCCGAATATGCACCACGGGTTCGTGCATGAAGATCTATGTAACCAAATCATGCATTGCAATTATCGAGAATGATCCTCAAAGCAATCGCGCACAATCTTGGCTCGTTGACAAAGCGCTTTATCATCCTGGTACTTCATATCGCTGTCGAAAAAGTTCTGAATAAAGTCACCAAGCGGAGCAACATAGCGACGTCCTACGACGTAACAGTTCAGGATAACTAAAGTACGGTATTCAATTCGTGCAAGGAAAACAGCACAACTCACACAGTGCCTTGCTTCAAGTTGGACCCATCACCTTACGGATTCCGGTCGTCATCACATAACTACATGAAACACGACACATCGAACCAAGCAACCGTATTCCAATCATCCAAGTCCAGATTCCTGCCTTCACAAGTCTAGATGAGGTGTTGACTTCCTGATGCCATATCCTATTAACGACAAATTTTGACATTGTCATCAAGGATTTAGTTTTTGATGAGCCAACACCGGCAACAAACGTGGCAACTGTGGCTATATAATATGCGTTTTTGCGATAAGTTATATTAGCTATGTAATAGCTAGGACGATTTTGCCAACTGAATTGTTAGAATTTCTATTGTGCAATATATATCTTAGCAACTTTGTAACTGGATAAATATCCGACATGACTGAAGACGAAATATCTATATACATATAAAATGAATTTCAGTCTACATTTTTATGTTCTTCACACAAATCCACAATTTTTGTGATCTCGATGAAACTTACTTACGCATACTTTAAAACAAGGGGAAAAAATGCTGTCTACATATCGTTTATACAAACCCAACCCCTATTCCCCGTCACCATCCCTTAAGGAAAATTTACACGTACAAAGGTTCAGTTTTTAAATATTTCTGAAACGTAGGGAAATCGGCCAAAATGGATGGTGATATTCTAAAACTCATAAAATATCATGTTAATTGGCGTTGGGCTGGTTCTGGTATGACAATTGGTGACCGATAAAATCTAACTTTAATTTAAAAAAAAATTTAACGTTGGTGTGACTATATAGAAACCCACAGTTTTTTTCCGATGGAATTACATACCACGTGTAGATAAAAATAAATTTAAAAATAATATTTATATTTGATTTACTTAACTGCACCCGCTCTTCCACTTCACCCCTCTTAAGACAAATTTACACGTTCAATTTTACGGGTTTTTATATATATATATATATCAAATGGGATAAAACATCAAAACTTTCATATCCATCTCCCGAGCAACGCTAGTTTCTCTGCTAGCAATTAAAAAACACACCGATCGTGTCTTCGCCGGTTGTGGAAGACAGCTCACGCTGTATCGTTCGTCTATTGGCACGGACACATCAACTCATTCATCGCAGGTCTCGATCATTCAGCATACGCGGCCGGCCACTGCACTGTTCTGTGTGGGTTTCAGTTCAGTCCATGAGGCACGCTTGGTACACCTTTAACACCGTGAAGCATGGAATTCTAAATTTCGCAGCCACATCCTAAATGCTGTGCCCCATGTGTCCAGCTTCAGCTATCATTCAACGTTCAAACTATTTTATTAGGGGCAGCCATTATCACATTAGAAAACACTACACAAGGCCAATCACAACTCCATCTGATAATAACTGACAAGCATATATGGCTGTTTCTTTGCTACTAACGAGGTGCATGCGACACCTGCACATTTGTATTCTGCTATTCCAGGAGTTTTGATAGGTCAGTGTAAATTTGCGGAGTTTTATCAGAAAGTAATGTTTGTTTTTAGCGAGTGATGTACAACGACTTTAAAGAGGAATTTTACACTTCAAAATTAGTAAAATTCAAGTTAATGTCGGAAATCTTCCCGAGAATACTTTCAATCACTGTATACAGTTTATTTGAATATTTTTTTAAACTATCACTTTCTTATAATAGTAGTTGAAAAATCGGTTTTTAGCTGCATTAAAATGATTTCTAACGTTTTTCGTGGGGCAGGAGATAATTGATATTATTTTCTTAAGTTACTGTTCTCTTTCAGTTTTCCAATTATTGAGTTTGTTTATTTTTAAATATAAGGTAATTCCCGCTACTTCAACGAACATACATTGTGACCGAATTTAACACCCAGATTCGTATCGCGTCTCGTTTCAATGTTGGGACGCTGGCTTTACAGACAGCTGCTACCCTCGGCGGAGGAGATGGCCTCCGGGTTGAGGCTACGTGACGTCACGCACAGTGTTCCGCCGGCTGCCGCCCTGTGCTACGATGTCGCACTGCTTGCTGCGGAGACAGTCTAGGGACTCTAGGGATACGCTTACGCTTTCAGTTGGACACGTAGCTTCAAAGGAAGTTATACTACAGGAATTAGCAAGGAACGCACACAACGATGTTACAAAAAATTCTCATAGTGTCTTCAAACAAATACAACCTTAAAAATAATGACAATTGAGTATTCAATTGTTTCCTGTGTCCCTACATCCGCAAAAATATTAAACTGTATTCTTCGTAAGTAATAAATATTTACAGTATTTTACTGTTCTAAGAGTGGTAGGACAGTTCCAAGTTTCTCTTCGTTGTTCAAGTGTGGTGTAAAAAGTAAATTGCATGTAGGGCTATAACTGGTATCCGGGCGTTTCATCCCGCTTTCTCCAGAGTAAAAATGTTATTAGAATACAAGTGAAACTGATGGTGTTCTTGTTCGGTATATTATGTTGTGGATGAGACATTAAAAAACGTAAGGGCTAACACAGATAAGAACCCATTCAGTCCTACTTTTCTCAAATACACTTGGGTTTGTAACCATATCCTCGAAAGCTGCAACACTATACAACTTTTTACATAAGTACTAACTATTTACTACGCTTGACTGCGTCTTGAGCAATTCAAAAGTAAATTTTTATCTTTTTATACCTTCTTTAGTAACTTCCTCCAAGGACTAGAATTGCAATATCGTCAATCTCTCTTCCGTTTTTCTTTTTTTATCTGAAACTAGCGGAGTTCCCGGCGTTGTCCCGTATTGTTGGCGTAGATTTACCCGTAACCTATTTTTATTACCACAATGAGAAACATTTGTACAAAGTTTGATAAAATTCACGACAATTTTTTTCGGAATTACAGGAAACGTATATCCATCAGCCCCCTACCAAGAAACGGGTGGGTTGAAGTTTATTTGCACGTACACTAAATTCATTCGTCCGAAAAGATTTATGTATATCAAACCTCGTTAATTTGGTTAAGAAATTGCCTACAATACTGAACAACGCTAGATTATGTTAGAAACTCACAGTTTATTCAGTTGCGAAGTGAATGGGTATATTTTTTGATCGAAACACCAGATACTTTAACTCCGGAGATTCAGCCTTTTATACAAATATCAAAAGTGAATTCAGAATAATATTATCCTAAACAGATGGCTTAAGACATTTTCCAGAGATCATGCTTAAAAGAAATCTCTGTTGTTTTTACGGCTACCTATGACGTTTAAAAATTGAATATCCCGAATTCAAGGAAAGAATACTACAAGTTACGGTGCTCTATGGCGTTTAAAAATTGAATATCCTGATTTAAAGGAAAGAATACTTCAAGTTTAGTTTAATGTGCAAAATAGTTATTATAGTAAAGTTATCTTATTGCTTTCATTAAAGGCTATGGTCAAAGACATTGTAATTGTGTGTTTACTGCGAAGCATGCTGCATCTAGTGGTTCCATCTGTGGTATTCCTCACCATACGTTCAGAATTTCATTTAATGTTCCGGCATTATGTAACGTAAAAGCATAAGACATACAAAACAACTGCGTTGAGATTCTAAGCTTTAAAACGGTGAAAACCCCATCGAATTCTACTCCGTAATTTCCGAGTTTTTATAAGACCAATATATCCGGTTTTCGATTTATAGATATAGATAAAATACATACTCTACTTTGCTTTATTTGTTGTTAGTTTTACTTCAATAATACCACCACTTATATGACCGCAACTAAACTTTCCAATAATATCTTTGACCCGATTTTATTCCACAGCTTCTCAGATATTAAGGACACAACCTTTTTTTTCCTTTCCATTTCAGCCATCTATGGACTTCGACTACGCAACTTCATTTCCTCTTCCGAGTTTCCTTCCTCCGTCGCCAGCAATCTGTCATTTTCTGGCTCACTCTTGCTTTTTTCTTCCTCTGAATACACATACCTTTTATACAAATAACCTTTTCACTCGATGTGCAACTATTTCCCTAATTTCAGAAGCTTCCTTCTAGTGGCTTCCGTATCATCAAGCCATCTTCTAATGTCCTGCCTCTGCCATCGAAGATTATGGTGGCTTTTTGATATATTTTAAGACATTTCAAGTGACGTCCTGCGGTTGTGTGAGGTGGTGGAATTCTGGAGTGCCGCCGATTTGCCGGCGTAGCAGACAATAGGCTGCTGTCTTTGTTTGTTTTGCCTTAAAGTCGATATAAAGGAAGATTTGCGCGCGTGGCCGAGGAGGACGAGAGGGGTCTGGGGTGAGAGAGACTCTCTGGAGGACGTGAGTGTGTCCGGCTAGTAGACGACAAGTTTTAACGGCATTTGTAGCTGGTGTTGGTTCCGCTTCAGTGGGGAACAACCACAGTGATTACATTTTCGTCTGACGTGACGATAATGACCCCGCTGTCGACGCGCCCTAAAGCAACAACAACATCTGACTTGAGATTTTTTACACACATATTGTGAGTGTATTTGGTGACGTCTTCACCAACTACAAAACTGATAAGTGAGAATTCTTTCTTTCTATAAGCCTTTTCGCCCAGATTTTATGCCTTGTCAACAAAATATCGAACTGGTGGACAAAATCAGTCTTTTTCTCTCTCTAGCGTGGTATGTTTTAAACACTGTTAGATTTTATTTATGGCTAAGTTCCTTGTTTTTTTGTAATACTAATTGAGATTTTCCAGTATTCATTTCCATATAACATTTATCATGTATTTTTTGAATTGTAAAATTGCTATAAAGTCAATAGTATTTTAGTCGCCTCATTCATTTTGTGTAATTAGAGTGTGAAACTTAATTACGACCGTCCCAAACGATCTAAACATATTCATAATGCGTTTGAACAATCGAATCTTACATCTCATGAAGAGATGAATCTGAATATCAGTGTTAATTTGGGTGAGTATAAATTCGTAATGAACAAAGACATTTCAATCTGATTCATGCCTCTCCGTCTCTATTAATAGCCATGTACATCGTCTTCTCCTTGATCTCGGATCTCCTTCGTCCGATTTATTCTTTTCTGCCAAGTATGCTCCCAAAAAATTAATATTTATATTTTATTAACATAATTAGCTACATTTCTATATTTATGGACTGATGTGACGCATTACCCCACTACAAATACTTTTTTTTCTTCAGGGCTTTAGAAGGACCGCCGTAAGCGGACGTGCAACGGCAAATCGAGTTGGAGGGTCGGCAATCTCACAGTTTTCTGACCCTGTTCGGAAAACTCCTAGATCCACCACTGGCTGTAATTGGACAGGGGGTGGCATAATCGGTATTGCACAAGGGCGTTCAAAAAGCTAGCGGCGGGCCTGCACCCCATCGATGTCATTAGATGCAGAAAAGTATTGGGGCAATGAACGAGTTGGAATTCGATCATGAATCTGAAGGAACTATTCCGTATTGACCTGGAGTGATAAAATTAGCTTCTTTGTTGCTTTGTGTTGTTATTTACTCATCTGTTTTCCACTCGAATGAAGCATACTTAACGCATTTTTTTTCATATTTGTTAAATTTTTGAAAGTTTTTTTAAATAAAAAAAAAATAGTAGGTTTACTAACGGTTATGAATCTCATTAAATTCCCGGCTACAGCTGACCCTCTGCTCTCTTCTGATTCTTATTGTGTCGCCACACGAAGCCAAGACAAAAACGAAGCATCGTTGGCCTAAAGCGGTCTAGTGTATGAATCCCGTACATTCAGATATCCCTATTAATACTTTAGTTCCCAATGCATTCATATTTTTACGATAAACAAATCAGTATGATTACTCAGAAATAACTTTTTAAAATTCTATGAGTGGACTTTAGAAATAACAGAAAAAGGGAAAATTGAAGCATTTGAAAAATGGTGCTATAGAAAGATGCTGAAAATTAACTAGACTGATTTATTACGAAATTAATGTGTTTTGGAAATGATGTGTGTGAAAAGAAGTTTGTGGAAGACACAAGTGACAGGATGGTCATATTTTAAGACATGTGGGATTGGTTAATTTGTTAGTGGAGGGAACAGTCGAAGGAAAGAACTGTAGAGATAGACAAAAATTCGACTATATGAAGCTGATAATTGGAGATGTATGTTGTAAGAGGTATGTCTAGATGAAGAGGTTAGCGCAAAGTAGGAAAGGTGTAGACCCTTTGCACTGAAGTTAAGTAACACGTCACATCAGCATGTCTGTTTCGAAGAAATCAAGAAAAGTTTTCAACATGCCCAGAAAATCAGGCGCCAATACTAGAATATTTAGCCATACTTCCTGTCTTCTCCTTCGTTAATCTTTTAGTCCTACCTTCCCCAACAGCACACTGTTTCAGTTCCATCCAAACCATGAACTGCCCCAATTGCAATCGCCAGACATCTCAACTCTGCCGTATCCCATACATCGTCAGGTCTCAATACTTTCTCCCATTCATATGGAAATATTTCCTCTAATTGACTGAACTAATGGATTTATTCTCCTCTCGGTGACCCAGTAACTTAGCGTACTGCCTTGTTTGAGAGCTAGAAATTTCCATTCGCAAATTCCAGCAGGTTCTGAAAACAGATTATTCGAATGGTTCTAACGAATGCATAATCTTATAGACTCAAATGACGATAGCATCATACTACGAGCCACGACGGATTCAAAGCACTTACCTATCTCGTTTTATGCCATCGAAATAATCATGCATCTAGATAAATCACACCTCACAAGAAGCAAGCTGGTTGAATGAATTGCCTATCAAAATTTAGCATTCACAGTAAGCCAACATGACAGTTGTGCCTTTGCGAAAAACAAAGTTTCACATACAAATCATGTGCCGAAATTGAGACAGACAAACCAGATTCCCAGCAGATTTTGATGTACGGTACTGAAGATTTGAGTGAAATTTTACATAAATTGGTTAATTAGAACATCAGTTATTTCGTAATATAGAATAGCAGTTACAGTGAAAGCAGTCATAATCAACATGTGGATCTCCTAGAAACCTAAACTCGAAGATATTTAAGTAATATAACTGAATTTTGTTCGTTGTTTGTAGGAAAATGAAAAAAAATAATATTGGACTAGGCGATACAGCTATAGCTAATTTCTCTAGCGAGGATGTTCAACGCGATGTTGATATCGTACTTATTCGGAAACCATCATCTAAGATGTAAAACGTTACAAAATTGGTATTACTTTTTTATGAATAGGATGAAAGGCTATACACTCGCCAAGCTGTGATTAATGTCGACAAAAGTTGTGTAATGAAATACTTTTCTTAAAACAGTTTATAGCTTAAGAACCATTTAACTGTAACGATAGATTGTTGTGCCATTGTTTAGAGGACAAGTAACCTTATGATTTGCATCAAATCAATACTCCCGCCCCCATTTCGAACTTCTGGTGTCGTCGTGTCAAAGATAACTCTGATGATGCCGGCCTCGGTAACGTAGGGGCTAGAGAGCTAGCTCCGCGTGCCGAAGATCGCCGGATCGAATCCGGTCGCGGGCATGGATGTTAAGTGTTGTGTGAATGTCCTGGCTGTCCTGTGGTGTCCATAGAAGATACAATATATAAAAACACTGGATGATGACTGATTCACTGGAAGCTATAACAATCACGTTGAGCTGGTTGTATGGCCTCAGATGCCGAAAGGCACTTAAAAAAAAAAAAAATCTGATGATATCTATTCAGAATGCCTCGCGTGTCAGTTTCAGTTATTTAAGGTCGATTTAGCAGTTTATGAATATCAAATATTGTGAATTAGACTACTAGCTACAAATAAATGTGTAACTGAAGACTGTGGTACAAAATTTGTAAAAGTTTGGCTTATTCGTTTGTGAAAATGCCAAAAGGTACGAAAGAAAATTAGAAAAATTATGTGTCAATGAGTCTCAATCTAGACGGCTAACAAGTGCACGGAAGGTTTGGTTTTAAAGATTAAGACAAAAACTGCCCAAAAGGAAATTCTCCAGGAGAAATTTACTTTTGCGTGAAGAAAAAAATAGAACAATATCTAGTTTAATCGAACTATGACATTTGAGAACGTTGTAAAGAAAAGAAACATTTGCAAACCTTATAAGTGATTAATAATGTTAAAATAAAGGGAAAAAATACATGCACAGCTTATGTTTTTGCATCAATTTATGGCAAATGTAAATATTGAAGCAAAGAGCTTGAAAATCGAATGTTATCAATAAATAGTATTCACGAAAATATCAACGATTGTACTGTACCTCGACTACTGTGTACCTTTCTGTTTTATTCCTTGTAATTACAACTCTAATATCGTTTTTGCAGGGATCATCTAGGTCCATCCTCAGTCAAATATCATGTTATAACTTTTTTACATAATTTTAAGAACTAAAGGGATTATATTTCCACGCACGTGGAAGAAAATGGTATCACCAGTGTCATGATATTCAGAGGAACCATCATCTGCGATCCGTTCACGATTCGGTGCGCTCGAATATTACGTTTCGAGATGAAGGAACATCCGGCATAATGGTAACGGCAACGCTGTTCTGAGCGCGGCTTGCGGCGAGGGCCAGCAGAGGCGCTGCGGTCGCTGTCGCTGTCGCTGAGTGAGAGAAGGGATGGACGGACGCGGGGTGACCGCTGGTTCGCACTGATTCACAGCGGGGCAGATAACACGACGCGTCCAGGCGGGCTGGCAGAGAGTGAAGGCGCAGCCGGGAGACAATGTAGAGAACAAGCTTCACACCACTCCAGAAACTACTTGTTAACAACGCAGCCGATACTTTCCTGTATTACGTACTAACCAAAAAACACAGCTACCTTAAAACAAATCACAAGCCACCTAATAGGATTTAAAAATTAATTTGGAAACTATAGACAGTGATTCAAAAAAAAAAAAAAAAAAAAATAAAAAAATAGCTGTAATGGAATATATTACATAACACGGAGGAGCATATCAACGCATTATCTTGTGATGTTCCCAAGGCCAACAAATCATTTATGTAAGATTATATTGAAGAGAACGTGGCGGTCAAAGATACCTTCGTCTATGGGACTGTATCAAGGTCTAAACCGAATGTTATCAGCAGAAGAAAGCAATGAAGGTAATAATAGAAACCCATTGCGGTGCGCATTAGTTATCAAAATACGCCACTTAATGGAACGGATGCTTTATCTGCTAAAGGCGTGTTGGAAAACATTTTACAGATCATAAGGAAGAACAGTATACTGTCTCATACTATTTGAATCCCAACAAATAACGAAAGAGTCTCAGACGATTTAGGCATGGTGAAGGCTCCATCTTCCGGCGAAGAGTCACACTTCGCCGGAAGATGGAGCCGGAGTCAGGCTCCGAAACGTCGCTATGTATTTTTACTGACGTGTTATCCGGTGGAAAGCCCTAGAAGATTTTACGCAACTCCTGTTGAAATTTCCCAAGAAAACTGCTATAGAGGTATAACTCCCTCAGAGGAATCCACCAAACCTGGGACACCAGGAAAAAGGAGATAATAACCATCAAACCAATAAGGGTAGTTCTGAGCCTTTGAAGGGAGCGTAGAATTCAATATATATATATGGTGCAGTAGAAAGGTCTCTCCTATTTGAAAAAAACCAACACACAGGCTCTATTGATAGTCGGCTAATGGGGTTTGTATTGTCTCGTAGCATTAGCCGTGAAATTTCAATTGCCATCACTTTTTTTTTTTTTTTGTAACAGTTTAACGTCCCTTTTTAACAACGTGGTCTTTAGAGACGGGAAAGGATGGGGGCAAGGAATGGGAAGGAATTCGGCCATGGCCTTTTGAAGGAAGCATCCACCTGGAGTGATTTGGGGAAACCATGGAAAACCCAAATCTGGATGCCCGGACGGGGATTCGAACCGCCGTCCTCCCGAATGCGAGGCCAGAACGCTATCCGTTACACCACCACGCTCGGTAAATTGCCATCACGATGACGAGTAATTAATATCGTGCTTTTGTGGAGGAAACGTATTTCATCATAAATGGTGACTCTGTCACTACAATGCAGCATTTGTTTTTAAGGAATTTCGCTACTAATCTACATGGAAAGGTTAGCAGCAAGAAAACTATACCGAGCAGAGTAGATGGGAAAGGATAGTCCATGTTTAATAAGGTTAGTTGTGGATAATTTGAAAGCTAATGTAATTATAGTAACTATTGTATTTTCATGCCTATGTTTAATATTTATGAAGAGTAAATTCCGTTTATACTTTTGAAATATTTCATTTTAAAACTCCATTTCTTAATTAATAAATATTAAATATAAATTATTAATAAAATCATTTACGGAATTAGATTTAACAGAAAATCATTCATATACTTAAATACATATTATTTCAACAACACTTGAAATTTAATTTAAAGGAAAGTGCGTATATGATCCTTACCAGAAAGGACAGTATAACGAAAGAAATTATAATAGCAGGACAATGGATGAACAAGATGAACAGCTTAATTTTTTTGCTTATGGGTTTACGACTCTTCGACGTCGGGGTCATTAGAGGCGAGAAAGGACTGCGAGAAAGGAGCGGATAGGAATTCTTCCATGGCCTTTTTGAAGGAAGCATCCCCGAATTTACCAGGAGTGATTTGGGGAAACCCAAATCTGGATGGCCAGACGGGAATTCGAACTCACGTCCTCTCGAAAAAGAGAGCGTTACCGCTCACCTACCACTTTCGGTAAACAGTTTCAAATAGCTGGGAAGTGTTTCTGAGGTATGGGGACGTAATGACATCCATTTAAGTTAAAGAGGGAGGCAGCAGAAATACTTCTAAGAACTAGCGGAAGCCTGATATGGAATAGGAAAATGCCTTAGGAAAATAAGGAAAAAAATTATCGTGCATATTATTTCCTGTCATCATGTATGCTGCCGAAACCTGAACACTTAAGATGCGGAATATCAGTAATATTCAAGCGAGCGAATCAAAATTTCTAAAAAGCGGAATACAGGTTGCAAGAAAGGATTGGATAACGAAAGAAAAGATTACGAAAACATTGAAATAGAAAATTCTGCAGACAAGAACGGAGAAGATTGGCAAAGATGATAAAATCAGAGAATG
The DNA here is from genome assembly GCA_031002005.1 of Vandiemenella viatica. Classification (NCBI taxonomy): domain Eukaryota; kingdom Metazoa; phylum Arthropoda; class Insecta; order Orthoptera; family Morabidae; genus Vandiemenella; species Vandiemenella viatica. The sequence goes on along the minus strand of CM061919.1, from coordinate 87,418,244 downwards.
AGGATGTAAAGAGTAAGGTGGAAGAGCAAGGAGTAAATGGATGAAAACAGTGGAGGAGTGTGTGATGAAGACAGGAAAAGAATTGATCAATGCGGTAATGAAAAGTTGGTGAAAAAAGGGAGAGGCTAGTGTGCAAAGTAGAAACTGTAGATGATAAACTAAAATTTGTAGACACGAGGTTGCTGTGGAGAAGATACCAGTGGTGGCCTCGACGAGTGAAGGAAGCAGCAGATATTCTGAAGAAAAGCAGCAACGAGGACTTCGACCTAGTTCTGTATAACGCTTGTCGCTCGTTGCTAAGTAAAAACATATAGTTGCAGCATGTTAGCATAAAACTCTGCAGTACAAATAAAAAACGCGTCATGCCACGTAAATCAAGTTATCGTTAGCAGAGAAGGCCACAGAAGCCATATAAACCCTTTGAGTATTTTCACATTTATGGGTGTAACAACCTTTAAACCTCAGTAAAAAATTCCATAACAAAACCAACATTAGATATAATCATTCAGTGATGACTCAAGTTATGTGATACGCTACCTAAATGACAAGTTTTTGTGGTATTCGTATATGAAGTGTTTGCAGACCCAAAAACCGTCCCCAAGTCAGAAAGCCTTAGTAAGGAATTTAAAGGTAATGTTTGCCTCAGTAGCTGATTCAATCAGAAACGACCAAATGACTCTTCGAATAGGCGGTCCAATTGAAGGCCTGACACAAAATACAAAACATTTCATACGCCCCAAGAGAAAAGGCTGATATTTCCGCTAAACGAAAACCCAGATAGACAATCTCACTTTTTCACGGCTCCAATATTCCTTTGGAAAGCCACCACTTTTTCTGCCTCCAATACAGAGACGGAGTGCACCGTATCACAGACGGAGAGAGAAAGTTCGGAATCGCAGTTCGGTATATCACATCGCTGAGCTTAACAATAAAGCGCACGGCAAACCGAGGTCCTTTCCTCCCGCCGACACGTAGTTGTTTATGAGCAAGGGCGCAAGAAATACCCTCAACTACCTGCCTCCATAAAACGAGCCCCGTTCATTTCCACTCCACGCGACCCTCGGAATAAAATCTCAAGTCACGAACGAATAAAGCACGGCAGTAGTGCGAGAGAAAAAAAAGGAGCCGAAGCGATAGCTCAATCAGGCGCGAATTCTAGCCGCAAAACAGAATCTGGCCATTCTTTATTTCTGTTGGTGGGCCGTTCCTTTTCGTTTTCTCTCGGCTCCTGCGGAGCTGCCGCAGCCAGCTGGGCACTCTCTCTCTTCCCGTCGTCCGGAGAATGTTTCTCGCTCTGCCGGTCCTGTCGAGCCGAAATTGTTAATTACGGGCCAGCAGCTTAATTGCGATCTCGCGAGCGCAATTAAGGGGCCCTCCAAATTGTGTTCCGGCCGGACGGTGTGCCACGCGTCGACGCGAGGCGGACCTGTCGTCGCCGCAACCCGCCGTACACCAGCTCCGCCACTTGTTACCTCAGTCACCGCCCAGCGCTCGCTGAAAGCGAACCACTAACCTTTGGTCAATTGATTATTTCCTATTAATTTACTAACCCACTACCACTTTCCTACTGCTTTCCCCGCGCAGACCATGTGGTGTACGTACTAATGTGTTTGCCCTTTTTTTCATTTTTTTCTTTCGCTCGTAACAAAGTATTAACGTTTTTAGTGTAATATCTTTGTAACCTTTACCATAAATTATATTACATGATTTCGTTACCCTGTTTGTGATGTTAATATTTGATTCAGTGGTCTGATTAACGTTTTACGATTATTCTAACGTACTATGTTTCAGAAAACGGAAAAATAGATAATTAAAACAATAATATTTTATCCATGATGGATCAGTGGAACTCCGTGACTGTTATATCAAAATTGATGGTAAAGAAAACAGCAAATGTGACTGGTTGCTGTTTTCTTTACCATCAATCAAATTAAAACAATATTTTTTTTATTAATCTTGTTCCATAGATCCTTGCTGGGAAAGGATCTCTGGGATGTGAAATTTGTCGTAGATAATATAAGTGCGTACAATATTAATAATACTCATAGTGAAAAATTATAATATGTTACAAGGCAAAAATTGAAATAAAAAATAAACAACTGAATTTTGCAAAAGGTATAATAGATACAATTAATTCTTTTGTTAAAATTCTTGAATGGAGTAGAAGAAGTTGCCAATAAGGTGACCTTCAGTTTTTGTTTAAATACATCTTTGTTATCTACGTACTGCTTTACACTTTTAGGAAGTTTATTAAAAAGAATAATTAACTCCTCTTTGTACTAATGACAGTGATGTTTTTACATGTCAAAGTTATTTTTGTTTTTGGTACTGAAATTTAGTATCTGAGAATTAGATGTAAACAAATTAAAATATTATATTACAAAGCGCACGAGAGGATAGGTAAACTGAAAATTCATTACAAGATTATAGCGGATTTTAAAGAGTTGTCTGCAATAAGTTCTTAGTTTTACCCTACACAGCATCCTGATAGTTGTTTCATGGTTATGAAAACATTTTTACTTTGTGAAAAATTTCTCAAAAAACATTATGCCATACAACACAACTGAATGAAAATAAGAGGAGTATTTAGTTAATTCTAGATTTCCTGTTAGAGAAAGTGATCTTATTACAAAGCTTGCACTTCTTATCGTCTTAGAATCTGAAAAGTGTGATTTATCCATTGTATAGCATGATCATTGCTGGATATCTCTGGAAGAAATGCGCATCTCAAATGTGGTATTATCTGTGGCGCCTATAAGTTTTCCTCAGAAATTTCATGCTCTTTCCCCCCGATCATGTAGACACATAATATCTACTGCAGATTTTAAGTTAGACCATAAACTTTCAAACTAAGAAACCGACATCCAGACTGGTTCAGTAGTTTTTACTTGGACAGTGGACAGACAGACTCACCCATTTACAAATTTAATATTATAGATTTATATGTTTTGTGGTTACATTCCATTTTAATTAGGTATTTAAAAAAATTAACAAAATCCCGATGAAAAGAAATTTGTGTGACCGAAGCTAATTGCCAGAAATCTTAAATTCCTTATGAGATGCTTTAATCTAGCTTACTAAAGACAGTAAAGTCTTTCAGAATAGTTAAATCAGAGGTTTTCAACATAGATAGGCTACGTTTGGAATGTTCCGTTTTACATATTAATACATTTATTGATAAGAACTGTAAGTATATGACGAATACTTGCTAGTAACAATAAAGACAGTGGATTTTCAGAAGCAAAAGTTTGACGCTGGATTCATGGCACAAACAAGCCTAAACTTCGTATAAATTCTGTTTAAAAATGGAGGAGGACCTTTTAGGTCAGTCCCAACAAAAAAGTTTTCAGCAATAGCAGTGACAGGAATTGTAAACTAGTGATGGGTCTATCTGCTGCCCAAGGGTATAGAACATAATCGGCAACTTCCTGATGTAAGTTCAGAGATTTGCTTAAAAACACATTGCATGGGAAGTGCGTTTGTGTGGACTCTATAATCTTCCTCCAATTGAATCAGATATTCTAAACTAAGAATGGACAAATGAAATATGTCGATAAATATCATATCGATATTTACAAACAGTATCGATATATATCGAGAAAAAATATTTATATTTCGATATTTTTGCCTAGAACCAGTATTTACCTAAAAATATTCCCACGCATGTATATATATATATATAAAATAATGACACGCCGAAATTACGGAAAAATTTTATTAATTTATCCATTTTTGAAAACATTTAAACCAGTATTCATTTGACGAAGATTTCAAAAGAGCACTCTATTTTATACGTTCGCTCGTCAATCTACTCCTATTGTCCGGTGCCGCCAGTTAACTGCAGAAGCCACTCTTTCGAACTACACAGAAGAGGTTTGGTATATCAGGTATCTCGTCAACGCATTAAATTTTATTCGGCAATGAAAAAACCAGTTGAAAACAGAAACTGTTAATTTACGTCAACCCTCAATGTTGCAGCACAGATGCTTAATAAATACTCTTCAATAATACAAATAACCTAACTGTTAAAATCCAAATATGTTAATAAAACGTTAACGTTAACCTGTTAAAATTTAACAGATTATTTTTAACCTCTTAACTGCTGATGAAAGCTGTTAAATTACGACGAATTCACTTTTTTAAGAAGCTTTCAGAAAATCAGATATGTAGAGCGTACGTATATTTATCCAATATATAAGTAAACGTATTAAATTAGATATTGAATTCCGTTCCCACAAAAATATCAAAATGGTACTTACAATTGATACTTCGAATAAATATCGATTTATGATATATCTAGAATAAAAATGTCGACGATAAATATCGATTATTTTATGAAAATATTTCGATACAACGCTATATTTTGCCCAAGCTCATCCTGAATTAATTACCAGACCTAATTCTTGGTAGCGTTAGCATATTGTTGTGTTTGTTACATGTTTTCCAAAGGCGAGAACAGTGAGATTGTGTATTGGATGAACCATCCACCAAACGAGAGAAACCAGGTTTATTTGTTGCATCTCGAGAAGGATCATCCTGCTCGTGCGATAAGTGTCTAGCAGAGCCCCGGAAGAGACATCAGTAGAAACACGCAGTAACACGACTCTGCGGTCACTAAGTGCTCTACCATTTCCATTCAGTACTGGAGAAGGTTCATACCGCTCTTCACAGTATGATGCTACTGACTAGGGATGCTCGATATACATCGATATATCGAAAACATCGATGTTTACTATCCGATGCATCGTTAACTTTCGATGTTTAACGATGCATCGATGTTTTTCATTTGATACATCGAAAGAACACATGCGTTTCTTCGACGTTATAGAATCAGTTTTAAAGCAAAATAAAAACAGAAAATTGTATTACTATACGTTATTGTTGTCACCTAAAATATCAAATTATATTTTTTTACTTGAATAAAAAAAAAAAAATACATATGCAACACGATTAGTTTTAAGGCAATACAAAAACTGGAAAATTGTATGGCTATACGTTATTTTTGTCACCTACAAAATCACATTAATTTTTTTTTTTAACTTGCATAAAACAAGAAAAAACTACGCGATATGATTGGTTTTATAGCAAAACAAAAAAACAGGAACTTGTATCGCTGTACGATATTTTGTCACCTACAAAATCTCATTTGTTTGTAACTTGGATAAAACTACACAAAAAAACTATGTTATATGATTGGTTTTACAGCAAAACAAAAAAACAGGAAATTGTATTGCTATATTTTATTTTGTCACCTACAAAATCACATCACATTTTTCTTTTAATTTAATTTTGATAAAACAACAAAAAATTACAGTTGACATGAAATTTCCCGACAGTGTAGGGCGGAAGTACACCTTAGGGTAAGGCTAAAAGTACCTAGTAGGCTTCAAAAATTTGCTTAAAATTACTGCTCCTCGTTATAAAATATCCAGCAGAGCAACTGTGACACGGTGGCTTGATGACCAGTATGACGTCTTGGCAACAAATTAATAAAATCAAATCTTTCAAAAGTTAAACACCTCAAATTAACAAGTGATATATGGCCAGACGTGCAGATGCACAGCTTTTTGGGTGTCACAGCGCATTTTGGTCTAGACACAGTGTTCGAATCAATGACATTAGGAGTTTATCAACTCAATGAAAGTCATTCATCGGAATATACAGCAGACATGCTCCTTAAGACCTGCAACGATTGGGGATTTGATACGGACCAAGTCTCTGCGGTCGTTACTGATAACGACCCTAATATGGTAAAAGCTGTGAAATTAGGATTTGGAAAGAAAAAGCACATCCCTTGTTTCGCTCACACACTTAATTTAGTTGCCCAAAATATTCTCAAAATAACTGACTTACAAAATATATTGTCAAAAATAAAGACCATTGTTACTTTCTTTAAAACAGTTGTTTGGTAAGCGACGATTTGAGTAAGTGCTGAAATAAAGTTAATACAAGGCCTTTCAACACGCTGGAATAGCGCATATCACATGATTCATAGATTTTTGGAGCTTAAAAATGTTGTAAGTGATATATTGATTTGCCATAAAACAGCACCTCCAATGCTGACTGGTTTGGAATTAAATATCGCGTCATTTCTTCTTCACATACTACGCCCACTTGAAGCAGCAACTAAAGAAATATCTGGGGATAAATATTGTACCAGCAGTAAAGTTATCCCTTTAGTGCACTGCAAAACTCAAATCAGTTGAGACTGATGAACCTTTAGTGATGGAAGTACATAAGCTCGTCCTAAAAGAAACGGATGGGTGCTATCGAACAAGTTTCGTCTTTAGCTATCGCGACCTTATTGGACCCACGGTTCAAAAAACTGCATTTTGAAGACCCGATGGCTTCAAGTGCTATTCAAAAGATCAAAGATATGATGAAGAGGGAGCTGGAAGAAATGCGAACAGAATCTCATTCAGATAGTTCAGACAAAACATTGGAAGATTTCAGTCTTTGGACCGATCATCACAAACTAGTTCAAAGAAACTGGAAATCAAAGAAGACCGAAGAAATTGTTTCCGACGAGTTGTCTGTCTACTTGAGAAGTATGGTCCGATTATAAACAAAAGTTTCAAAAATTGTACAAAATGGCATATAAATATTTAACTTTGGTAGCCAACTCAGTGCCATCAGAAAGACTTTTTTCAAAAGCTGCACAAGTTTTAAATCAACAACGAAACAGAATTCAAGGAAAGCGGGTTAGTAAAATTTTCTTTATGCAAAGTTTAGAGAGAAAATATTGGGATTTAAAACTTAACTTAGTCCACAACTCGAAGGTTGGTTGGATCCTCCAGAAGGAGGCATACTAAGCCATTGTGTCAGAGGTAGGACGGCCAGTTCCTTTCCTCTGGGACCTACAGTTTAACGTGGAATCCGAACCACAGAGCGTCGTTGCATAGCTCAAATGATTAAACACAACTCTCAAAATTGCTGCGCCTGCCGGGATTTTTTTTTTTTTTTTCGAAAAAAGTTATTTATTTAAAATTCATGGCAAATACACACTATTTTGAATACAATATAACAAACGATACCAAATATATACACATACATTAAAACCAAAACCCGTTCTTGGAAAAATTGTAGAACTAATACCATCACAATACTCAATTAACAAAACACACTTGTGCACAAGAAAGAAATCAGCAAAACAACAAATCGTGGAACATTTGATTGATAAAAAAAATGATGACTCAGAAACTATTTATTTCTTGTGTTATGCAGCACGGCTTTGCGGTAGCCTCTTCAGCGCAGCTCCCTGGCCGTGGTTCTTTCCGTTTTATATCCTCTGACTGGACGGATGAAAGGAATGTCACGGAAATCCTGTTATTTCTTCCTTTGTTTGATTAATTTCTTGACTGCCAGATGGAGCGCACATCTGATATACGTTGCAACTAATATTTGGCGCCAGAGGCAATCAAAACAATTTCTGGCATTGTTGTCGTAAGCTTTTATTACAATCACGAGCCTCCCTTGTGACTGGTGAATATTCTCCCTATTTATTTAAGGTAAGTTGTCTGTCATTATGATGTCTAACATCCTCGCTTAGCATTTTTTGTAATTTTGAAATTCTACTGTTTCATAATAGGTGACGTTCATATAGCCAATATAATCTTCAAAATTTATTTTTCCATTTTGTATTATATAGACAATGGTGTTTCCTACTAACCATAGGATGGTATTTTGTTTTGTGGTGGGAAATCTAATTTTTTCTGGTTTGAGAATTTCATTCACGTTGATTGCAAGCGGTGATGTCCTATCTAAAAGAGCAATTCTTCTTCTTGCCCAGATCCAAAAACGTTGGTTCTGTCCGCACGTTATCCTATGTTCTAGCGTGTCTGTGTTTCCACAAAGTGGGCATCTGTCTGTTGTAGATAGGTGAATTTCATACAATTTTTTGTTTGTGGGGATATTTTCATTGACTACATCATACCATACTGAGCGTATCTTGGATGTTAGGGTCCTGTTCGCAATATTGAGCCATATGTTGTTCCAATCATAATTTGGATATTTATATTCTATTTTATTTCTGTGCCGTACGGTGTTTATAAGTCTGTATATTTCTTTGGCTGTCTTATTATGCAGAGTACATCCTTTGGCTTTGACATATGTTTCTTCAAGGTGATATTGTCGCATATGCGGTAGGGTGTGCGTGATAGTCGTCATGTGAAAAGGGATTTCACGATGAATGGGTCTGGTAGTGTTGACCAGATTGTTGGTTAGGCCCTTAGGATTGCTAGTTATCATAGTTGACAATCATTTAAGAAATAGGGAAATACATCTTCCTTTTATGTTTACCATCCCTATTCCCCCTTTCTTTGAGGGCAAAATCAATGTTTTAAAAGCAACTTTGAAAATTTTCCCTCTGCTTACAAACCACCCTAATGCTTTTTGAATCCTGTCAGCGATGGGATCAGGAATCGGCAGTACCTGAGCCACGTACGCCATTTTGCTCAGGATTGAAATTTGAGCTATTTTAACACGCTGAAATGTATCTATATCCCGGTCACAGTGAATGTTTATAACGGCTCTGATTTTTTGCAGTGAAATTTGCCAATTTTTTATTATTGTTTTCGTAATGCACTTTTGTAGGTTGATTCCAAGTGTTTTGTGTTCTGTTATTGTTATATACCAAGGGGCTGCTGGCAGTGTGTTTAAGCCTGTTCCGATATGAAGTAAGGCCGTTTTCGTTGTATTCAATTTGGCCCCAGTTGCATCGGTGAAAGTTGAAATTATTGCGTTGGTGTTGATTATGTCTTCGGCAGAACTTAGTGCCACGCATATATCATCTGCATATGCCCTGCAAATAAAATGTATTCCATCTACATTTATTCCAGGAAGTGTTCGAATACAAATCCTAAGAAGTGGTTCTGTGGCTATTGCGTACAGTACCATGGAAAGTGGACAGCCCTGTCTCACGGAACGATTTATTTTTATAGGTGGTGTCAGATGACCGTTTATAAGGAGTTTAGATTGTGCAGTTCCTATAATTAACTTTATCATTCTCGTGAATTGTGTCCCTAGACCTAAGCGATCCATGACTGTTAGGAGGTAATCATGTTCAATGCGATCAAAAGCCTTTTCAAAGTCTAAGAAAAGCAGAGCGGACGGTATCCGTCTTTCTGCAGTTATACTTATAATGTTACGGTATTCACATACCGTATTTAAAACACTACGGCCAGGGACTGCACTTGTTTGGTAGGGCCCAAGAATCTTTCCCAGCAGAGGTTCCAGTCTGGATTTGAGGATTCTAGTTAGAATCTTGAAATCGGAATTTAAAAGAGTAATTGGCCATATTGCATTTATTTTTGTGAATTTGTCTCCTTTTGGCAGGAGTGTTATAATGCCTTCTGTGAAAGCAGTTGGTAGTTTGTCTGCAGACCATACGGCATTCAAAATTTCGGCTAGCTTTTCTCGTATGAGTTCCCAATAGTGTTGATAGAATTCTGCAGGGAGACCGTCAGGGCCTGGGGATTTCCCTTTTGCTGCCTTACTTACTGAAATCAGAATTTCTTCTTGCACAAAATTCCTTGCTAAGGCTTCACGTTCTTCTTGATTTACATTATTTTCTATTGTTGCCAAAAGTGTGTTTGTTGCGTCCTGATCGGTAGTGACTGATTTAAACATGCGTTCATAGTAATTAGTGATTTCCTTAATAACCTCTCTCCCGTTACTTACTGTTTCCCCATTTTCCTTTCTAATGGTAGTGATTAAAATTTGTTTAGCCCTTTTGGTTTTCCTTATGAGGTGGTATAAGGAAACAGTTTCTTCGGAGGCTATATCTTTTGGTCTCGAAGTAACTAGGAGCTTGTTTTGTAAAGATAGGATTTTCGCCTTATATTTTTTAATTCTGATATAGGTGTTGATATCAATATTAGTGCTTTCATATAGTTCCCTAATACATCTGTAATAATATTCGATTGTTCGTTTTATCCAAAAGTTTTTTTGTTTACCGTATGTCATGAGCACTTGTTTAAATCTAGGTTTAGCGTGTTCAATCCACCATGTCAGGGAGCTATTATATTTTTTGCAATTCTTGAGGCTTTCTTGCCATGCCTTTTCAATTTCCACGTCCAACTGGGGGTCGTTAAGTACTGATGTATTTAGTGCCCGGGGCAGGAGCAGCGAACATTTTGAAAGCAAGCGCTTAGGCACTGAGCTACCAGAACGCTCCATTTTGACTGCCTCTCTTTCAGCGTTCCTCATTTTACTTTTATTCTATCTTTCTATTCGAATTTCTAATTTATAAATCCCAGTAATTGCCTTTGTAAAAGACTAAATAAAAATATAATTCAAATAAATACTTCATTTTGCTAGTTTCCAAATCTTTGTCTCATTTTTAAGCTTTCATAACCTTTATTAACCGATATATATATATATATATCGATGTTTTTATTCGATGCATCGAAAACATCGATGTTTTTATTCGATGCATCGTGAAACATCGATGCAACGTTTCGATGCATCACATCGAAAAAAACATCTATGTATTTTCTGGATGAACATCCCTACTACTGACATACCATCAGTGCGTTAAAGTCATTTAAATCTGAGTGTCCAGAAAAACCAACTGTCCGCAAGCGATCCCATTAACGAAAATTAATCCAATATACTCGCGTTCTTAATTTAATTTATGCTGTGATTTGACAAACAAAGTTAGATTCATTCAGGCTAATACATCCCAATAAATGCGAAATTTATCTGTACGTTTATAATAAAAGAATTATGAATTAGAGTTTACATATATACTAAAACTTTAATAATTTCACTGTGAGAAACAATTTACTTTTAACTGACCGCGATTCTGTGTGTTTTGATGAACGGAATCTGTGGAAAAACAATCACTCGAACAGATTGGCTTTCGAATAAAGTACAGCCCCTGTGCACTAACGGGTAGTTTTACCTTTCAATACAACACGTAGAAGCTTAATTTTATCTTGTATATATTGGTGAGAGTAAACAGAAACAAATTTTTCGTTTTCCAACACCCTCCGCACAATAATCAGTGGCCAAGAAATCTAAAAATTTTGCCACTTTATTGAGTTTTTCGTCTATAAATTGTACCTGATAAGTCGTAGCAAGAAATTTCAAATTTGAAAGAGAACAAAATTCCTACAACTTTTGTAATACAAAGTTTTTTCTAAACTCGAAACTAAGCGAGCTTCTTCAAAAATCAGCAAAATTTTTCCTGAAGGTTACGTTTTTACCTACTTTGTCACTCTAGTTGACCTGGTACACCTATTTCTGTTTGAGATAGTATATGTCTATATATTTATTTAGTGATGGTCAATTCAATAATCATTTGGTCGGGAGATTCTGAAGGATTTTTCGGCCGCAGGTGACAGTGTTTTCGATTCTTCGCGCAATGCGCCTCTTTGTGGCTATCTAACCTAACCAGGTAATCGTAACGTGTACAGGGAACCTACAGCTTAACGTGGTTTAAGAGAGATGTCCGTACGTCATCATTCCGCGTGAACGAAACTGCCATAAATAGCTAGAACTAAAATAAAATACATTGTCCCAGATGTTCTTCATATATTCATACTTAATCGTTTCTTACACCAGCGCAATTGCTAGTCGGGCAACCCTAGTATGGCTAAATTTTAATATATATTAATAAACTATTCATAAAATAACTTAAAAAATAGTGTCTTTTTAAATACACACTTCAGGTTCTATCCAATTATCGTATCTCAAAGTGTTCTGTAACTGAGTTACACATTGAAAAAAGGAACGGTTATCTTTCACGGTAGCATACAGTGATCAGTCTAAGTATTATGATAACCTGCTTATTAGTATGTTGGTCCTTCTTTGGAGCGCAATACAGCAGTGATTTGGCGTGGCACGGATTCGAAAAGTGCCTGCTAGGTTTCCGTAGTTGTCTGGCTCCAGACGTATGCGCACAGTTCACGCAATTCCCTTAAATTAAGGGCCGGTGGTTTGTGGGCGCGGGATCTAGGAACGAGCATCTCGGAAACGGCGAGGCAGGTCAGCTGTTCGCGTGCTACTGTAGTGAGCTCCTATGCAGAGTGGTTGAAGGACGGTGAAACCACGATTGGGCGACAAGGTGGTGGACGTCCACGCCTCATCACAGAACATGGAGCTGAAAAGTGGGATAGGCAGCGACCTGTGCAGATCTGAGAGTGTGCTCCAAAACACTTGTGCCTGAACCAGCATTGTACTCTGCTGTCAGATCTACCCCAGATCGCCGCTTATCCCACTTTACAGAGCGAACAAGCCTCCGACTTTCACGTTGTGTGATGAGGCGTGGACGTCCACCACCCTGTCGCCAAGTCGTGGTTTCACCGTACTTCATCAGGCTGTGTGGGCTTAGAACACAGTACCAAACTTTCAGTTTCGAGGAAAAAATTCCTAAATTCTCTGGAATTTTAATCCCAAACAGAGCAGTCTGGCAGTTGAGTGGTTGAGCGCTTGCTTTCGGTAGTTCGTGGTCCGGTTCCGGTTTCAGAATCCAGCGGGAATTTTTAAGCGTTGAGTTTGATTATGTGAGCGACGTCAGGACATTCCGTCATTAGGATTCCACGCTGAACTGAAGGTTCAGAGGAAAAGATTTGGCCGTTTTACTTATGACACAATTGCGTAGTATGCCTCCTCCGGGAAGATCCAATCAACCTTCGCGTTGTGGACTAAATTAGTCTTTAGTTTTATCCCAATTGATCAGTTTGTATTCAGCCTTCCAAACAAATATTAATCGAATACATTCTTTATGATCAGTGTCCCGAATGACATCAAACAAAGAAAGTAATGAAAATATTAGAATGACTAAACGATGCCAAATAGAAAGACGAATAGAAGGAACAATCCCGGCGTTGGCTTGGAGTGATTTCCTCAAATCATGTGAATCCCAAACAGGATACAAGGAACGAGTATCGCCTGCCTGGCCCAATCATTCACCTTGTTTACTGAAAGTAATCAAATGAACTGCTATAGTCTGAAGATAAACAAGGAGACGAAGAACAGACAAGCAGTATGTCTAAATAGACATGTGAAGAAGAAACAGTAGGTTTTTACCAGAAATTGAATGTAATTCTAACAAATATATCGATGAAATTTAGAGTTATGATTAGTTCTGGTGACATGCATAAAAACATTTATTACGTGATAATTGGTAGATCCAAAAGTGATTCTCATATCTTAGACATCAAATACTTTCAGTCAAAATATTTATTAGCTACACGAAGAGGGAAATAAAATGTAGGGTGGTGTATCTGATACTCTCGGCGTGGATAACACATTTCATAAATTCGGCGGTAGGTTTTGTTTGATTCAGCCACAAACTATACATTATAGAAAATTGCATGTATTAACAGGAAAAAGCTAAATTTTGAGGGGACAGACTAATTAATGTTTTCTGAATTTGTGTGTCGCAGTTATGTGAAGCAGTACATGAATACGGATTTCTGGTCTAGTAGTTACTTTTCGATCACTAATATCGAAAAATCTAAAACTGAAAAATGAAACATCTAGGATATTCTAGTTTATTGCCACACTACATCGAAATATTTGCGAGTATTCCTCAGCGAAGGAACGCAGCTCGCCGCTAGGGTGACATGGTGGGGATGGTACAGTGGATTACGAGCTTTGTGTTGGATGCGTGGCCAGCATGTAGAAAGAGATAGGCGGCGACTAACGCCGTTGCGTTGTGTGATTGCTCTTGTGTCCCATGTCGTTATCCAAGCAAGCAGACTCTGCTAAATGGTAACCACCTCAAATCATTATCATATTGATCAACCCAGTGTCGCCCTAGAGAAAATCTCATTGCTCCGCTGAGCATGCGAGGTTTCCTGTTCTATTTTTTTATTGTTATCTTCTCTATCTTCTTAGCGTCGATAATTAACTAAATCCTGGTCGGTATTACCACTCCTTCCAACTTCTTTTACACCTGTTTTCTATAACTGATAGAACGCTCTGGACAATATATGTGTGGCCCTAGAATATCGTCACACACGTATATTGGCTATCTCCTCGAAGATTAAATTTAGTTGTATTCTTGTCTATGAAATCAAAGTATCTGTTGTTTTATAACAAATACTATTTATTAACACATAGAATCAACTCAAATAATTACACTTCTCGCATTCATGAAGTCAAATACAAACAACTGCGCTCACAAACATTCATTAATCTCACCGCCATCCTTCTTATATCAATACGCATCTCTTTGGCTAAACTAACAATACAATTACAGTCTACCAACTTCAACACAACACAACATATTACGAAAACTTAAATTAACCCCTTTTTACACAGACTACTATACTGTACGGCCTTGCATTAAAAAAATACATTCATACTTTGCATACAAAAACGAAGCCGTATGGTTATTACTATTATTATTATTTCAATGTCTGATAAAGTGGGACCTCACAAGCATAATTAATGGACATGTAGAAAACCCTGAGAACTGATGTAAAATGAACCCATTGTTGGGTTTCAAGAAGTTTATTTGATCATACCATACTATTTGTAATAATATTTGAAGAAGAATAATTCAGAAAATTGAATCATTAATAATATTTTAATTGATAATTTACGCAAACAAAAATTAATTCATAACAAGATGGAGTACACCGCAATATAAGACTACTGTATACTTCACTGCTATAGGTGCGTTCCTTTCGATTTACTTTTATTAATTTCTTGAGTGAAAACATGATAAAAACAGCAACTGATCCAACGGAAGAGAGAGATTTAAACATATAAAACCACGGTAAATTGTGGCAAACGGAAGGATAACTTGACGTAGGCTGAATTTGCAGTGACATTACACACCTCATTAGCGGATGTTCTCTGAGCACAGCTGTTCCGATGTTATATTCCATTTTCATACAGAGCTCCTGCAGTGACTGGGCCCTACTCTCCATTCACCTCGTGGCGGATGTCAATAAGCCACATTATTTCGCATGATGTATGTTCCATTCGCATTCGTTCCCGCTAGTACTGCACATAAATAATTTCGCTGAGAGCAGTTCCAGCTCCCCATTACCTGTAATGTGCCTGCCGAAATAATTACACAAGTTGGTTGGTAAAAGTGGAAATTTGAAATTGTCTTTTCACGCTTACTTTAAAAATGTATTCTGTCGAATCAGAATGTGAATATTGAAAGCAGGCGGCAAGACTGGTTTATTAGACAACCTGTAACAGCTCACACTATTATGCTATGCGAGCAGTTTGCTGGGTCAGTGGATAACGAGCTGACTTTCGAAATTCAGCGTCCTGTGATCGTATAGAGGTACAGTAATTCTAACGGATTTTTCCTCGTCCTTAGATTACACGTTAAGCTGTTTATCGAGCCACGAAATAAGTGGAGTGAGCGGTAAATCAAAATTCTGTCACCAGTTCGTAAGACGATCGGAATTTACCATTTTCTTGTGCAAACCGTAACTGTGGCCACCTAGATTCTTCGTACAAAATTCGACTTTAGATGTTAGGACTAAGGTTAAATCCATTGCAAATAAATATGTATTGTATTTCTACACGTTGTTTTTTCATGTACAGGGCGTTCGCCGGGAAACGCTACCCTCCCAGACTGTTGCCGTCGGCAACTTGCTGGGACAGTGGAGCCAACAACTCCCGCCACACGGCGCCGTCAATCACCGCACTGTACCTAGTTTGTGACTTCAGTCTCTTATTAATGAGTGTTGTGAATAAGCGTTTCTTTGCGGTTCGGCTGATTTGGGGCTTCATACTCTTACTAATCTGTACCGTGTTTGAGTGTGAGTAAAATTATGGTACGTTACAGTTTGCAACAAAGAATATTTCTCTACGATACATATGTGAAGAAGAAGTCGTTTAAAAAGTGTCGCAGTAAATTTCGTCGCGAATATCCTGGCGCTTTACTGCCAGCTAAATCAACAATTCTGCGTCTGGTTAAAAAAGTAAGAGAAACGGGTTCATTTTTTAACAAAAAGATACTGTCGGTCAACCGTATTCTCACAGAGGAGAAAATTGACGATATCGCTTTTCGACTAGAACAGTCACCCAAAAAATCATTAAGTCAGTTAGGGCAGCAGGCAGGCGTATCTAAGACGTCAGCTTGGAAAGTAACAAAGCTAGTTCACTTAAAGCCGTACAAAACAATTGTGGTGCATAAAATTACAGAAATAGACCAGGGGCCTAGGATTAGATTTTGCAACTGGTACCTGCAGGGTGTCCACGATGGCACTGTTGATCCGCAACTGACGTCACATTTAAATGATTAGCACATACAAGTTTATGAAGCGTAATTATTATGAAATAGTCCGCGGCCGACGGTCGAATAATGCCGGAAGCTGACCGCTCGCTCGCCGCGAGCAGTTTCTTCCTTGTAGCGCTAACAGTGGGTAGCGTTTCCCGGCGAACGCCCTGTACAAGTGAAGGTTACATCAGTAGCAGTTCATAGGTGTCGGCAGCATTAACCGTATTCTCATTAAAATCAATATTTGTTGTTCAAGTTGCATGCAAGTATATATATATTTATATATATAAATCAAAACGTATTTTTTAATTTTAATTTTTTCATTTATTGACCAGAGAAATACGAACCAACATCACTGAACTCCAGAGATATTCACCACGTACTTAAATAAACAAAAATACATAAATAAATATTAATTTAAATAGGATAAAAATTAATTTCAATTAATTATTAAGTTCAAATACAAAATTTGGTCGATAACATCCATTAATGTATGTTTTAGTATTACTATGATGCAACTAAGGAAAATGGAAGTGGCTTCTAGGCGATATAAATAAGAAAAGAAAGGGAAATTAACCCACCACATACCAAAGTGGACGGATGCGATGAGAGGGAACACTTAGGCTGACAAACAACTATACAATATTTCGGCATCTGCCTTGTTCACAAGTAGAAAAACGGGCCATTAGGCTCGGAACGTGTGTACACAACGAACGTTACCTAATGACATAGTATTACGATGTAATTTTTGTGTCTAATTAGTTCTGATCCTCACACCAAGTCACCGCCATTCCGTTACTGATTGTATTAATTCAATAACCGTGAAGATTGCAGATTCTGGTTGCTCGGTGGAATTTTTACTTCCAACAAACTTGGATATTTTGTTAATTCAGATATCATCGTGGCAAATCTTTTCAATAAATGATTAACTACATGATTAACTTCAATCAACAATTATACAAAGACGATAAAATCGATAAACCAACCCTTTTTTTTATTTTTGAAAACGAACGGAGAAACTCACAAAAACTGAATAGCTGACAAAAAACCTTGTTGCTAGATTTCCGCTGATGTCGCATTCTACTCGGCAAAATTTTTTCTGGAAAGCATCAAAATGTGGCCTCCAAGAGGGTCACGGTATTGCTGGAACTTTTTACGACAACTACGAATGCCTGGAAGCCAGAGCAAGTAAACAGTTGTTATTAAATGCGTTTATATAAATCTAAATGTTCTTAATTGCACTCAAGGTTATGGTAATAATTACAATAATTGGTGCGCATAGTATAAAGGTCATGAAAACAACTTCGAGCGTAATAAATAGGTTCTCCTGGCTGAAAAAAATTAAATATGGCGGCTACATCTGGTGATCTCGATAATACTTCTAAATGAAATCTTCAATACTAAGATCACTTAATAAATATTGCAACCACTTATCTCTAACTATTTTACATTGCAAACAAATCATACCCCAATATTTTTCACGAATAATAATTCATAAACTTCAAGAAACAAAATAATTCTCAATAACTACATGAAATTAATTAATTAATTGAAATATTCACATTCTAACAAATCTTTTAAAACTAGTCCTTAACTCACAGCGTTGTTATATAAATATTTTATATTCTTTTACTTCTATTAGCTAAATAATACAGGGTGTCCAGAAAAGGACTCCCTGATTTCAAAATTAAATATCTCGAAAACAAAGATCGATAGAGGAATGCAGTAAACGGTATGTTTATTGTGACAGCTGTAAGAAGTGTATACAGCAGTGTGAAATAATAGTTACAAAAGCTGCTAACAGATGGCGCTGTACGCTGTACAGCTCATATCAGAATACATAAGTGAAATAATCGTATGAAAACAATCAGTGGTGTACATGGTTTTAAACTCTTCCTTCGTTACGCTCACCTCCTTTCACGTTTCAATGGTGGAACTGATCGCCCTGAGCTTCGGATCACTATTTAGGCATTACGTATGGCGATTACAGCGCCATCTGTTAGCAGCTTTTGTAACTATTATTTCAAACTGCTTTATACACTTCTTACAGCTGTCACGATAAACATACAGTTTACTGCATTCCTCTATCGATCTTTGTTTTCGAGATATTTAATTTTGAAATCAGGGAGTCCTTTTCTGGACACCCTGTATAACCCGTTAAACAATAAACCGCTTATTCTGAAGTTATTGGAACAATATCATTTAAAAAGTGTATGTATCAGCTTACACATTACACGAAGCTACACGAGCATAAAACTAAAGATGTCAAGCAGTAACTTGTCGAAAAGAAACATTTGTATTAGTAACATGAAAATCAGAAAAAAATTAAACATTGAACACAAAGTCCGGAAAGACTGATACAAAAAGACGAAAAAACTGCACAGTGCTTGGTTACGACCTGAAAACAGACCAAAGACCGCTTATTATGCTGTTTTTGTTCCTTGTTGTTTGAATTTCAGTTTATTTTTACGGTTGCACTTACTTGTTTCTTGTGTGACTATTTCTAAGGAAACATTATATGTTAGCTGGGTGTAAACTAATTATCGTATTTTGGATATGGTCACGTGCCTAGAATATTCCCTATTTAGCAGATAGTTTCGGGCTGGTAAATGCCTAGTTTATCCATGGTCAATCCGAGGGACATTTTAAGTGTCATTCCAATTGTCAACAGGTCAACGAACTGAAAAAGAAGGTCACCGCTACTTTCGGGCGTTCGGAGGATTATATTTGGAATCAACACTACCTCAGTGTTGGTAGACGCACTCGACAAAAGTTAGATAATAATCAAGTTGTGTTCTTTATAAGGAAAAAATTCGTTTCACCATTGTTGGAACTCTTTAGGTCGATTTAAACCAAACATGCATTACACAGTCTAAAAATGACAAAAATTGAATTTTTAAGGACAAAGAATGCGTTTTCATGGTCAAAGACCATGACCGCGTCAACTGATCCGCTAAAATAGTAAACACGACCTGTATTTGAAACTAAGGATTTGCTCTGAAAAATTTGAAACATTTTTGTTGAGACTTGAAGGATTAAAAAGATTAAAGGAAAGGAAGACGATCTTGATTTATAGGATTTAGGACCAAAGATTGTGACAACTTGATCTGATCTGGCTGAAATACGCACTTGTCTGTGTTCTACAATAAGGATTCGCGGTGTAAAATTAAATAATAGTTGCTGTGTCTGAACAGACTTAAAAGTCTTTAAGTGGACAGGGACTACCTCACTACATAGTATACTTTCTATTTCTAAGGTGCAGACTTCAGAATCGAATAAGTTACAAATTCTATCGATTGAAAGTTTCACTTTGCCAATTACGATAGTTACATATTAACTTGTGAATCTGCAAATAACTGAAGAACATAGTACTGGTCAGTAATAAATTTAGGTTACTTCCATAATATTAACTATCTGTTAAAAGAACAAATAATTTCGAAAATTAATCATTTCAAGTTTAAAAAAAACTCAGAACACTGATAATTTAAAACACGTTTGTGGTAGGTGGTAGGAAAAATCCATATTTCGTGTCAATCTATACTAAAATTATAAATGCGGAAGTAACTCTATCTGTCTGTTTGTTACGTTTCTTTGGCTAAACGGCTAATCAGATCGTTGTAAAATTTGATAAGGAGATGCTATTTGACATTAGGATTAACATATAATACTATTTTCTGTATATATAATACATATTGTCATTGAATTATGAAAACTATCTGATCTGTGAAAGACAGACTCAAAATATGTATATATCTCTGTAAGGAACAACGACGCAGAGGGCTGGTAGTGCAGTGGATAAGGCGCTTGTTT
The DNA here is from genome assembly GCA_031002005.1 of Vandiemenella viatica. Taxonomy (NCBI): domain Eukaryota; kingdom Metazoa; phylum Arthropoda; class Insecta; order Orthoptera; family Morabidae; genus Vandiemenella; species Vandiemenella viatica. The sequence goes on along the minus strand of CM061919.1, from coordinate 87,398,236 downwards.
CATAAGAAATTCCCCGTGTGTCTTCTGTTTCACACCTAGCTGGGAGCAAAATTTTTTAAGAATTGTTTTTCATAGCTTGAGCCAAGCTTGGAATTGTGTAGTAAGGATACCATGTTGAAATGTAGGTCCTATAAATTCAGCGCTGGAATGCGTGGCAAATAGTAGGCGGTAGAAGAGTGCCTTAAGCGTGTACTTTATCCACGGTATACTGGTTCCACAGGTAGTTCGTGTGTGTTCTAAACTAATAATGTTATATATGCAAAAGTAAGTCTCCATCTTTTTGTTGCGTTTCGATGACTACATGGGTATACCGCAAAGAAATACGTTGTATCTTTAGGAAGGAAATAGGATACTTTTTTCCGGTATGAATAACAGTTTTAGTCATGAAACAGGTTCGACTATAGAATGGTATATCGATAGAATTCCCGTCATATTACGCCTACTCGGTGTTGCTTGGGGCATATCATAGGAAATTTCAGGTTTGTATATCCAATTCTAGCAATCAAAGTCTAAGTCCACGTGTACTAAGTCGCGGGTAACAGCTGGTACTCAATAAATTTAATTTTAGATAAATGTGTAAGCACACAATCGTTTACGCTTCAATATAGCCGATAAATGTCACGTATACACTTTCCACATATCTGTGGCATATTTTCCGAGAAATGCTAGATAGTTACGAAATAGCTGAAATCGCATCCACAGTTTTTAGCTTCGGATTTTCTGCTTCTGCTCTCCTTTGTGGCAGAAATTCAAACTTTTTGCTTAGAAAAATTTCTTCAGAGGAAAGACATTAAATGCTTTCCTTGAGAATTACGTTTGACGCCTAAGACGAGAATAAAGGAAATGCTAAAAAGGGAGAGAAAGATCATTTCTGGCAGTGCCCAGAAACAAAGAACACAGAGCAGCCCTTTCATAATGTTCATAAAAGGCAAAAGAATCGGCGACCACAAAGCGGTCATAGAAAAACTAAATTTTCTCGTCCCTTTGGACTGAGAGTACAATATTCTACAGAGACGATAAAATTTGTCGTTGTGGATTAATTCCGCCGGGAACAACGAATGGTACAAGGAGGCATGACAGAACTTGTCTCAAAGGAGAACAGATTTGGAAATAAATTACGTAATACCTAAGGAAACCGCAACTACAGACGCTTAAATAAACAGCGAGACCGTTAATAGAGAAGCTGAATGGAGCGAGCTTTGAATATCTTCACAGAAAAATATCTTCAGTGCTAAGTCTGAGAAATCTCAAAACATGGCACTGTTTGCTTTAAATAACCAAAAGTATTTTATCTGCAAGGAAACTCGAAATTTTGATTCTCCTAACTCCATAGTGCTTAACTTCCAATTCAGTCTTAATTCAATGTATTCTTTTCTACCATCTACCGGCTTACAAGATGTTAATGATAAATATTTTCCCCAATTTTTTTGTTTTTTTTTTTATATTATGACCTAATCACTCGTCTACATAGAGGTATTAAAGCCGGAAGACGATGGGGTGGCAAGGAACGGAAAGTAATTTCACCTTGGTTGCTTGAAGGAACCGTCATTTCGGAAAACCAACCTTCATCTATGTCTCACGCTTTAAATGGCCATAATACATTACGCAGGAAAGTGTGTAGACATATTGTTCGTCTCGATTATGCTTTTTAGGCTGTTTTTTCCAAAGTCACTTAGAGGAATGCTTGCATGGTCCATTAAATGGAAGAAGGCTTGCCGAACAAGTGGTACATCACGGTTAGAGTACTGAGCATTCCCATCCAGCTACGGAGGTTTGTGAAATCGTGATTTTCGTTATACTTTTTGTGAAATTTCTAGTTTTTGAGAAAGGATTTCGCTAACATTTGCCAAAGGAACTATGGAATGTCGTGTGACCAAACACTGCAGCCTCTACTGCTGTTGCAGCAGGTACAAGATTCGTTTCCGAACCAACAGAATCTCTCCATGTGGTTTAATACTCTCCTTCAAACTGCTGGGTTCAACACTCCGCAGTATCATAAGCAGTAGACCTATTAATTATATAGCTAGCTACATGGGTTCTTAACCCACAGATTGGCTTGATTCTCCCGAAGGAGGTAGACTATACTTAATCTGATATTAAAAGTAGAATAGCCAGTTAAATTTAGCGAGAAGAACGAAACAATAACTGAGAGTGTGAAACAGTTCTGAAACCAGTAGTTTTGTATTCAGGTGAAACCTTGTTCTTCAATGTCGATAAAGGACTTCTGGGAGAACTGGAGAAAAAAGAGAGAAAAAATATTAGAGGAATTCTGGGTTCCAACTTTAAGAATGGCGTCCATCAAAAGAAATCCAACAAAGAAGTCTACAGCAAAATAGAGAAAATCACTGAAACAATCCGCAAAAGACGGGCTCGATTCTATGGCCACCTCAAACGGATGGAGGAGAACACAAAAAATCTTTTACTTATTTGATTCCAGACCCAAAACTGTAATGCCCTGGTTCGTAAATATTAAAGAAGATCTCCATTTGATGGGGCTAGAACCAGAAGATGCTTTAAACAGATATATGTTTCGGAAGAAGTTAATGACAAGTGGGACAAGTAGAGACGAACACTCCAATGGAAGACGCGGTACACTCTGGACAGAGGAGCGCAAACAGGAGCATTCAAAACGAATGAAGGAGTTCTGGGCCCAAAAGAAGAAGAAACTCGATGCCAAATGCACAAAGGCTTAACGTGGTTCTAGTTGGCCTCAACGAATAAAAAATAAATAATAAATATTAATAATATCTCTTACAGGACCTTGCAACAACAGGAATAATTGAAAAGTCTGCTAAGACATTTTTGTACATTTCAGAAATTTCCTGGAAATGTCCTACGTACCCCTGTGTACTAGGTAGAGAGTGATAAATCCCCCAAAAAAAGTTAATACAATGTGCGGGGGCAGCTGGAATCGCGACTTTGCTGCTTCGACTAGTACTGTTCAGTCAATTGAAGGGCAGTTCGTACGCGTTATACACGTGGCATAAGTAAGGATAGGTGTCACATACTATATATTAATATAAAAAAATTATTCGTTTTATTTAAGTATTTCCATTTTTATATAATAACGATTATTTCCACATCACAGTTGTGACATCGTGTTCCATTTACCGAAAATGATGAGAGAGTTTTTGGAACTGGAAGACGAGTCATCTAAGCATAAGAAAATTCACTTGACGACAGTTAACTGTAAGGGTTAAGAGCATAAAAAAACTGAAATAACAAGAAAATAAATCATGGTACAATTTTTGCTAATATTTATGTGTGGTTTTCTTAGATCTAGTCATAAAAATTGCTTCAATGATTTCATGTTTGGTTATTACCAAAATAATTATGACGTTTAAGCATGCCAATAAATCGTAGCTCCTAGAAAAAGATTCAGTATTTTTAATCATAGAAGTTTTGTTTTTTATTTCATTTTTAATTAGGCTTATTAATATACAAAAATGGTTCTAGTTCTACGTAAATCCCACTCTTATGCAACGAACAATTATTATTTCGGTCGTGAACCACAGAAAAAAAATATGTTATATTATGTAAATTTTATGTAGGATCTCAGATTTCGCCACTTCGTACAAGGAAAATTAATTAGCAGAATATTACTTGATAGCAAACTGCATGATGATGCTAAATAAGTAGATTATGGTGTTAGGATTACATTAACAGATACCCTTTCTGAAGAAGTTGAAATTAATTTCATCCAACCCCAGGCGAATATTGGGATGGTTCCTTCAAAAGGCAATTGCCAAATTCCTTCCATTTCCTTGCCCCAGTCCCTTCCCACCTTTAATTACCTCGACGTCTACGAGGCATAAAGCCGTAAGTAAAAGAAAAAAATATTTCACTTACAACTTTTGTGCTCGTCAATCGTGAAAACGCCTTAATATTTATAATTAAATACGGAAATTTTCTAATTTATACTGCAAAAAAAACCGATTAAGATCATTCTCGAAATAGTGAAAACTAATTGAAAGTTCTCATAGCTGATCAGCAATTGCTTCAAATTTTATGTTGGAAATAGGTCAATAATATAATGGAGCGGCATCAGTAATCCGTTTTAGAGCATAAAAAACCCATTTACTTCTCGAAATGAATTTCCGCCTGTTTTACGAGGGTTTTACGAGGCCTTGCACACGTCGAATAATTTTGTTAGGAAATTAAACCTTGAAACTACTGTTCGCTCTGAAAGACGATCAGAGAGCGGAATTTAAACTCTAAAAAGTATTTATTTCTTATTAGCTACAAGCTGAGTACTCATCTGCCTAAAATTCTTCTCACAGCAACAATTCTCAAGAACCAGTTATCAGAATCAATTCGTTCTTACATAGAATTTTCAGCGCAGGTTTCCATATGTTATATTTCTAGGAAATAATTCAAGACTAATATCATCTACGCGAAATAAAGTAGTACCGTTGGTATTGTGAGCTGCAAAGTAACCTTTCAGTTTTTTAGGGTGACAGTCGATATCAACCTCAATGAAGCTAAATGTCGTAGAGCCATACACTGCTTCATGTATCTAAGTTTATAATGATATTAAGGAGTACGCAGAAAGGTACGTTGTGGCATCAATAAATTCAGTGCACCGTAGCACCATCATGTGTGGCTATAAGAAATGATTTTACTAAATCGAATTTCTTGTTTTGAAGTCTTTCTTCTGCTGCTCAGCTTTAGGTAGGCTGAATCTCGATCAATATGTTCAATCAAATGCCTTCAAATGAACTTTCTAAAATGGTGTCGTCGTTAACATTGCATAGTTCTCATTATTTACCACTAACATGGAAAGAAACTATGGTTAATACCAGCATTCAGGGTGGAAGCAATTTTCACCAGCAGAGAAATCGTAGCTAATACGTTAAAATACAAAATTCCAGTACGTTATAGTCACTAAATACACGCTGCATTGTGGCAGTTTATGTATTACCACAAACGAGGCAATGAGAAAAGTAGGGAAATCGAAATTCCGAGCGACCTTCCCGTTTCGGATACCATATTGGTTTTTATTTACTTACGTCTTAGGTGTCATTATGTGTGTCGGATGTTTGTTAACACTTCATTTACAGCATTAACAGTGAGAATTAATTAAAATGTAGAACTGAATTTGGAGCGTTTGTGGCATTAAATGTTTGTTCCATTGCACATTTGTTCAGATCTATGTTCATGGTGAAGCTTGAAACCAAAATTCATAATTCACAATATCCTGAATCACAGAGTGATTTTTGCACAAAATGTGTCTATCTGTTGTACATTCAAAACCCTAGGGCGCGATATTAAAAAGTATGATACATTGTTTCCCTGATCTGATCTTTCCTAGAACTGTGACATTGTAGTCGTAAGTGAAATTAGGTTTTCCTGTTTTAAAAAAATATATTCAATCTGAAACCCAATCCCAGCTCCAACCTCCGTATAAGGTTCATAATACTATCATATGAACTGCCCTCGAGGTACAAATCCCTAACAGTCCAACAGCATTGTGCATGAGTTTTATAGACTACCTCAGATGTATGTAAAAATTTTTTTTCAAAATTCGACTTATCAATGTCAAGCAGTATTGCAGTATTACAGATGAGGGATTGCAATACTTTTATACCTCCTTTTCGTATCAGTTACAAGTTTTCAAAATCCCACCTATGAGTGGTAATCTTGAATTGGCTTTAACTGCTATCTAGGTTTTGCACTAATCAATCTTCATAGTGACCCAAATGCTGCAATCAATAAACATTTACAAGGATTAAGCAGTTCAATTTTTAGCTGTGGGCAAGCGTCTTCTATTTATTCAGTTTGTACTTAATTTTTTTTTCTGGCCTACTAGAAACACGTTAAGCATTCGTTTGGGTTGAATTTGATGTAGATCTTGTATACCCGTGTTACAACTAGGGTTTTTAGCCCCAGACGAGACCTATTTAACGTGGAATCCGAACCACGGAAGCGTTCTGGCGTACATCACATTACACAACAAGCTCTACAAGAGGTGAAGGTTGGATTAAGGGCTGATGAAAATCTCCGCCGAGAAAGGAATTAGATGAGGATACTTTTCCATCTCCAGCGAGACGCTTTAACCACTGAGCCACCAAACCGCCCTCTATATATTCTTTTTTGTTCCTTCGCTGATGGCTTTACACCTCATTCACGCCGAAGTCATTAGGACATAGTATTACTGATAATTATACGAGGGTGAGTCAAATGAAAACCTTAAATTTGTAATAAAAAATCGAAATTTCGCGCCGTTATCCTGTAAGTTGGTAAGCGTGCTACAAGCAGCGTGTAGAATGGCCTGTAGGTGGCAGCATAGTGCAGATGCACAAATACCGTAGCAGTATCAGTATAAAGATGGCTGCCCCACTTGAGACTTGCACCAGGGAAGAACAGCGTTCTGTTATTCGGTTTTTGAGTAGTGAAGGTGTGAAACCTATTGAAATTCATCGAAGAATGAAGGTTCAATACGGTGATGCATGTTTGTCACAGCAGCAAGTCTACGAATGGAGTAGGAAGTTCACAAATGATGTGACTTCAGTGGAATATACTCCTCGTCCAGGTCAGGCACAACGAGTTGTGACTCCACAGAACATTTCAGCAGTTGAAGCTATAGTGATGGAAAACCGCAGAGTGACACTGAATGACATTTCAGCATGTTTAAAGATTAGTCATGGTTCATCACACCACATTGTGAATGATGTGCTCCAGTTTCACAAAGTGTCTGCAAGATGGGTGCCACAGCAGATGACTCCTGAAATGTGAGAACGACGTGTTGATGCTTGTGAAGAACTTCTTCGGCGCTTTGAACGAGAAGGTGATGGCTTCCTTGCAAGAATCGTTACTGGGAACGAAACTTGGGTTCACTTCCACCAACCGGAAGCGAAGAGAGCGAGCAAGGAATGGCACCATTCCACATCACCAAAACCAAAGAAGTTTAGAACAGAACCATCAGCAGGGAAGGTTATGCTGACTCTCTTTTGGGACGAAAAAGACGTTATTTTGGAGCATTACATGCCTAGAGGGACCACTGTCACCAGTGCATCATACACAGATCTCCTAAAAATCATCTTCGGCCTGCAATCAAATCAAAGCGACGTGGATTGCTGTCCTCAGGTGTCCTTTTGCAACATGACAATGCAAGGCCCCACACTGCCCGTACAACAGTTGCAACAATCACAGACCTGCATTTTGAATGTTCCTCATCCACCATACTCACCAGACCTTGCCCCAAGTGATTTCCATATGTTTGGACCACTCAAAGAAGCAATGGGAGGAAAGAAGTTCCGTTCTGATGAAGAGGTACGCCACACGATGCATGAGTGGTTGCGCGGACTACCAAAATAATTTTTTTCTAAATGAATTTATGCACTTTGTAAGCGCTGTAGGACTTGCATTGAGCGTAGGGGAGATTATGTTGAAAAGTGATACAGCTTTGTACCACTTCTGCACAATAAATAATATTTAAAAAATATTTAAAGTTTTCATTTCACTCACCCTCGTATATTAGTTTGAATTGTTTACTTTTATTTTACTTTCTTTACTACAATTAGAAATTTCTAACTTAAATGTTACTATGGTGTAAGTATATATCGACAAAGTAAAATTTTAGTATATGTTTTAGAAAGCCTGTTATACTAGAATGTTAGTGTAATATGATTGATCTGATATATAGCAAAAAGAAGGTACTAAATCAAGTCGAAAATTGACTTGGAACAAGTGCGGTTACTATTGCCACCGAAGTCAGTTGAATCATTGTCTAGAAACGGCTATTCATGTTTATGAAAGTCTCATGGTTTGGAAATAATTGTTAGAAAAAGAAACAGTGGAATGTAATACAGACAAACTTATCAACAGAATTACTAACATGTCCAGTTATGACGACCACAAGATACCATTCGCATAAATTTTTAATATTTTTGTAGAAATATTACAGCTATTTTCAGAGCTAGCAGCAGCCTACCGTTGTTTCCTGCACGTAAGGACCCAATGTGCGTAAATGGTCGATTAACAGTAATTACCTCATAAGTTGGAACTACTTACTAAAGCAGGTGTATCGTCAGACGTTTACTTTTAAATACAATTTATTTTACTCGTTGTACAGTGTTTTTTCAACTCTTTCCGTGCTCTATTACTCTTGTCCTGGATGCATGGATCTACTGGAAATAGACAGAACTGATAATGTTTAAGTGAATAACGTTTACTAGACATAGTCTACGAAAACAAATCACAATGTCTTCATATCAGTTATTTGCAAAATTAATTAACAACAGTTGGCGACCATAGACCAGCAAGTCCAGTATCGTTTGTGGCATCATCGAGAGGGCACAAGACACGAGTCCGGGTAGACCACTTTGCATCTCCACATAGTGTTTCCACAAGGTTTTGCGGTCCAGATAAAAGCTCCTGCCACTGTGCGTATGCGGAGCAGACAGACAGACAGACAGCCCTCTCCTCACTTTACTGCGTTTCCGCTAAGCCTGCCACAGCGCTAATCCCATACCCAAACAGCATCCGGGACACACAGGCAGTAGTATACCAGAAACTCTCCCGGGCAAGAGCGCAGCTTAACCAGTAGGCGCAGGTTCCCGTTGTGGAAAACCGTGGTCCATTACTGTTGTTAATTTCGTGTCATTAACCACCAATTTATAGCACTGTGACGAAGCAAATATTTTATGTTGAATTTTTTTAAATTCATTCATCATTTCAAAAGGTATGGTTATTATTTTTTTAGGTAAGGGAAACTTGTCAGTTCGATAAACAATAAATACTTTCGAACGCCACGCGCGTTAATGCGCAATCCCACAAGTTAGGGGAGGTACAGTACAACGGAATCAAGTTAGAATCCTGCAGTCACATGGGCAGATGCTGGGACGGTCTCCAACCTTCTCCTCATAAACCACACATTCTACAAACAAAAATACATGTACCATCGCAGACAGATGGCCACAATTAAGCTCCTCCAATTGCTCCAGGAACTGACAGTCCCTAGCTCTAGCTGCCCAGAGAAAACATTAGATAAATTCTTAATTACAAACCATGATGAGAATCAAGGCATTGTGTGATCAGATAGGGTCCATTCTCAAATAATAATAATACTAAACTTTTGGGTCATATATGAAAAACTCTTAAGGCTGTCCTACAAATAATGGTAAAGAAGTAGAAGTTAATATTTGTGCATCCGATCCAATGCATAAGAAATGATGTATCATGTCAATATTCTGGGACATTAGTGTAGAAGTTAATTGGTTGCATGACTTCGTTCCCCTTCGCAAAGAAAGTAATTATTCTCAATCATGTAGGTGAATGCTGGGATGGTCCCAATCTACACCATAAACTACACATTTCACAAACAAAAATACACGTGTCATACAGAACACCTGTTCTGTAGACTTATGGTAATACAAAAGTTTCTCCTGTAGGTTAAATGTTACGAGTTTCACAAACCCGGTTCTAATTCGAGGAGGACACCAATTTTCCCCATTCCACGTCTCTTATGATTCACAAACAAAAATACCTGTAGCATACAAAAACCAAGGTCACCTGTTTCGCATACTGATGGTAGCACAAACATTCCTCCTGTAGGTTAAATGCTACGTGTCTCACAAACCCGGTTCTAATTCGTGCAGGACATCGGTCTTATCCCTTCCCCCTCTCTTATGATTCACACTGGCCGCCTATGTAAAAACAGGGAGCCAGTGTGTCCCAATCCAGAAAAAAGAGTATCATTGTTTATGACGTTATTATGTGATCTTGCATAAAAACCGCACTCCTATTGTTCTGGAGCTGTTACCAAGCTGGTCTGCCAAACCACCGACCACCGTTAAGCAGTTTCTAGGTAATATGCAGAGTCTTTTAACTGTCAAAAATAGAACTCGAGCAATAAGAATCGCCAACTGTTATCATAAACATTGGACATCCAACTACGCCTGTTTATGTTTTTTACTACCGAAACGGTAAGCGCCTGAAATCCGTCTCTTTCAGCCTCAACCTCTCGTCTAAACGTTTTGACTTCTAACGGCTTATTTACGGCGTCTGTTTTTCACTCATTCCTTACGGCAGCTATAGCTTGACTGCGTTCTCTCTGGCGTCTGCCTAATTACATTATGTCACAGTAGTTACACGTTGACTGACTACTGTACATTTCGAGGTAGTCCACCCCTCCATGTTTTATTTCCGCGTTTATTTGCTCTCTCAACCTAATAAGCGATATAAATTTTCATTGCTCGTCGTTTTAACATGTCAGGGGGAAGGGTGAAAAGCGTCTCGTCGTAATCTGTAATACCACGTGTTGATTATTAAATTACATAATACACATAATTTTCAAAGACTCAAACAGTCGCGAATCACTATAAATTCCCAATTTTATGTGAGGGAAAGTTATTATTTGTTTCCATATTGGCACATGATAAAAAAAACAGTGTGGATGCAAACAGCTTAAAAGCAGTAATCACTATGGAAAGAACATCACTATTTTTTAAGTTACTGACTAAATCTGTTTTATAAAAAATCCATATAAAAATGCAAATAATTTTCTTCATAAATCATTCAGGACTGTTATCTCCTTCTCTAACGACATACAGAATTTCCATTATTATCATCCAATGTGAATCCAGCACTGGTAAATCAATGTGAATTAGTACTATCGATATTTACAATCTAACTGATCTTTCGTTATTATTAATCTCACTCCACTACTCTCAACGAAGTAGCTGGCGGAAGATGTGTTGGATTGTACTGTGTAAACGGAGATGCATGGGAGGGAAAACATAGGATATGACAAGAGACATCTATTGGCTTATATTCAAATGCATCTTGATATTTGCCTGGCATAAACTAGAAACACAATGAAACCCCGGATAAGGATGGCCAAAGAGATTTTACAAGACAAGTTCTTGTCGGATTATAAGTTTTTATAAGTTTTCTGTCTTAATTAAAACTTTCATTCCACTATCGCTTGTTGGGAAAATGAAAAAAAAAAGATTATAACTTCTGTCTGTAATTTCTCGATTTTAACTTCTCAGTCATTTCTGGTTATGAATACTGTTGGCAATAAAACTTTATTGCAACCGTACAGAAATAAATTTATTTTGAATTAATCATTTAGGTTTTATCCAGAGAAGCGGCTATTGGGTTCCAGATATTCCCAACCCAACTCCTTCAACATCTGGCTCATGTTTGCCCTCCGGCTACATATATTCGTCTCATATTTGGTTCATATCCATCGCTTCTATTAACTCTTTTTGATGGGAACTCCACTGAGAACATAACTCCTAGTACGTTCGCACTGGTGTCTTGAATGCAAATGATGTAATTCCTACCGTACATTTTCTTCTTCAGCATTTATCGACTGGTAAGAATAGATACCCGACATAGAATTGATGAATTAATTTTTGGGAAAAGTAAAGCTACAAGCCGATCAGTTTGTCAACCGTGGTAGGTAAATTAATGGAGAGCTTCATATGCAACCACATCAGAAATGTCTGCGAGGAAAGAAACTGGTTTTCAAATCGTCAACAAGGCTTTAGGCAAAGATATTCATGTGAGTCTCAGTTAGTGGTGTATATGAAGATATTTTGGATGAAATGGACAAGGGATGGCGCACTGATAGTGTTGGGCATTTTACAGATTGAGCCTTAAAATGGAAGTAAGTAAGGCAAAACCATTGGGTTGGCTTAAAAAGTGACACGCTGCGTAGAAAAATCCTTATATTAGTGGAAACGGGAGTGTAACATTATTCTAATAATGATTGTGTCGATGGTTTACTATCAAATGTTAGGTTGTTTGTGATTTACATAATGTTATATAATAGGATCAAAACGGTAGAAGAATATGAACAGCTGCTGGGTAGTCTGCACAGGATATCTATCTTGGTAATTCAATGTGAGACGAAGCTAAATACGCAGAAGATTTAACTTAATACGTAAACAGTAAAAAAAAAAACTAAGTTTTTTAGATTATAGATTGAAGGCTTGAAATATAAATAGCATTTGATTGCGCTGGACACATTGGACAGAGTGTCACGATATGTTTAAAAATTAGAGCGAGTGACGAGGAGATGGACCAAAGAAGTGAGGAAAAGACCATTGCTCTAATACAGGGTGTCCAGAAAAGGACTCCCTGATTTCAAAATTAAATATCTCGAAAACAAAGATCGATAGAGGAATGCAGTAAACGATATGTTTATCGTGACAGCTGTAAGAAGTGTATACAGCAGTTTGAAATAATAGTTACAAAAGCTGCTAACAGATGGCGCTGTAATCGCCATACGTAATGCCTAAATAGTGATCCGAAGCTCAGGGTAGTGCCAATGGTGAACATTTTGAAAACATTGTGATGTGATTGTTTGCAAAGATTGTTTTCATACGATTATTTCACTTATGTATGCTGATATTAGCTGTACAGCGTACATCTGTTTGCAGCTTTTGTAACTATTATTTCACACTGCTGTATACACTTCTTACAGCTGTCACAATAAACGTACCGTTTACTGCATTCTTCTATCGATCTTTGTTTTCGAGATATTTTATTTTGAAATCAGGGAGTCCTTATCTGGACACCCTGTATGATGACATTCATTTTGGGTACAGCGGGTGTAGGGGCTGCAAAGGAGAACTATTAGATTTGTCTCTGAAAATTACTGCTGAAGACCATCAGTAACAATTATTGTAAAGGAGCAGCAATGGGAGACACTGGAATGCAGGAAGAGGGTGAATAGGGTGCTGGGAGTATACAAGGCGTATATTGGTGATGACGTATGTAAAGATATAGGTGGAAAAATTAAGAGTGCCGCATGGAAGGAAAAGATGATCATAACTACAAGTTGCACTCAATTTCAAGCATAAGTATCTGGGAAAATTTCCTATAGTAGCTAGGCAAGTCAGGTATTGATGGGAAGTAATAAATAATTTAACAAAGGCGTTTAAAGAATTTAGAATTAAAAATTCGCAGAAGGAAAGAAAAAAAGCGAGTACAGGAAAGTTTCAAAATGGGCGTGTAGGGAAATTGCTACCAGAGCATGCGTTCCATCAAATACGGTACAATCATTGAAATATTATTTGGACTTGCATAATCTCTTACGTTAAGAGGCAGTTCTTAGACTGGTTGGGTTTCCTGCATTGTTAACAGCCGCAATTGCAGCAGCGAACTCTCTGCCGCGTGCAATGCGTCCGGCTCCGGTGTGCCGGCGATCGCAAGTCGCGTCACGCACGCGTGCTCTGCGTGACCAGCCCTACAAGCAGACCACCCGCAGCACAACGAGCAGTCGCTAAACAGAGGACAGCAAGTGGGCACGCGCCCCCCCTAACCACCTCGCCACCACCACTCCCCGACAAGCCAGAAGTATGCAGCCACACGCTGCATTCCCAGACTTCGATATTAAGACGGGACTGTGAGCTATATTTCCAATCATTGGGATACAGCGCACATCTCAGATGCTACATTGCGGCATAAATTTGTTTTCCTGAGGCTGGGAAATCTTTATATATAAAGATGAATGTAAGTTTGTTTGTTTGTTTGTTTGTTGGTTTGTTTGTTGGTTTGTTTGTTCTTCATACAAATCCACAGTTTTCATCCGATCTCGATGATACCTTGCACACTTATCCTTTGAAACAAGGAGAAAAATACTGTCTACATTTGGTTGAAAAATTATCTGTATAAATAACACATGTTGTCTCATAACTTCGAAATACGGCGATAGACAGACACGTTGGATGTGGACGTCTCCAGACCCTGTTTCCGTGTAGGGAACTGGCAGCTCAGTGGATAAAGAGGTTGCTTTCGAAAGTCGTGGTCTCCGGTTCTAATCTCCGTGGAGGCTAAGATTTTTAAAAATTGTTTTTCATCGTAAGAGTCAGGCCTGGGCCGTAGGTTATTCGGATTGAATGTTAAACTGTAGATATTAGAAAGTTAGGGGTGCAATGCGAGGTAAATCGTAGGTAGTCTTGCAATTTTGTAGGTGTACACTTTTTTACGTTATAATGATCCCTCAGGTGTTGTTCGCAGTCAGTGTGTGAGTGAGAACCACAGTAATACTAATATAAATACGGAAGTAAGTCTCTGTCTTTTTGTTACGTTTTGACGACTAAATGGCTATATCGTTGTGATGTAATTTTGTAAGGAAAGCTGTATGAAGGGCACAGGATATTTTTTCCAGTATGATTAACAGTTGCAGTCACGAAATTTTGAGATCTTATCGAATAGTGACAGAAATTTGTTGGAAATTGATTCTCTTCAAGAGGCAGGTTCGACGGTAGAATGATATAGTGATAGCTTTCCTGTCATATTATGCCGACTCGATATTGTTTGGGACCAATCCTTCGTTACCTACAACTTTCTACATTTAATTCTGGCAAGAAAATTCTTAATCCACGCGTACGAAGTCGCGGGTACGAGGCTAGTTTTTATAAAATGAATTGGAAATACTGTAGACGTCAAAATGTGATGCCTTTTGCACATTTCAAGAAAATTAGTGTAATCTATGTGATGAAGATAAAACACTGTTACTTTCTGAAATAAACAAACCTTCATAATTCAGCTGTGGCCGAACAATTGAGGCGTCTTACTAAAAGAGAACTATTCAAATAGATTATACTAGTTCGGTTTCAACGAAACACTGAAAGCGTGTCTCAGTATTTCTACCTCGTATTGAAAAATTATCGTAGACAATACAGAAGAAACGTGTTTTTTGTTTCGAAGGCGGACCTTCCTTCAAGGCTGTTCCTTCAAGTTAAGCCTTAACTGAAGACTAATTAAATGCTGTAATCCACGGCGACCTACATCAGACTGTAGTAAATTTGGCAAATGTAATGAACAATGAACATTAATCATTCAACCGTGATGTGACATTAGCATTTCATGCGCGCAGTGAATAAATCATACGAACGTTTTAGTAAAAAACAAAAATTAATTCAAAAACATTTTGGATTTACCGCGCCGTCCAGCCCATAATTTGCTGAAACAAATAGCTGAATCTCTTTAAATGTTACAAAAATGCGTTGTGTTGACTTACTAAACTCTTTTTTAACGTTTTTATAATATTTTTAAAAAATCAGAATGTGCACGACGAATTTATCACAGTTCCAGATAAACTGTATGGTCTATAATCCTAGAAGTTTCTCTCTTGTATAAGTTGATAAAATTGATGTTGGTAAATTTAGAAACAAAGGTTTAATATTTATTCTACATAACTACTTGCATCTTCTGAAAACTCAATTACATATTATTGTACAGTTCCATCGAATTAGAAATCGGAAAATCGTTGTGGCTACAACATACAGTTTTTCTGCTTTCAAGGTAATATCACATCCAAGAAAATGAAAATGAGCAAAGTCGTTAATTTTGAAAACGAGTTATGCAAAAGTTCAAAGAAAACTGTAGTCTTCCACTGCGGTTTTAAACAGAAACATTAACGTTAAATATAAATAATCAGAAAATTTTATATTAAATCATTGTTTTGTATTTTTTCACTGTCTTGGTAAGATTACATTTTTATGTAATCTCTTGGTGTCTTGTTGTGGTTATACAATTTAGTATTTCTCTGAGATTTCCAGCTCTATTTTGGTTACTTATTCTAATGTGTGGGTTCCGTTTCTGTCTTCCCTCTGTTTTATAACATATTTTGATACGAATTTCCATATGATTTAATTTCATATTCCTCCCTAATCTTTTAAATAGGATTTTGTCTTCTGTAGATTCAACATTTTGTTTACGATTGTCTAGGATTGCTTGTAATCCACACTTCATAGGTCTTTTATGCCTTTTAATTTCTTTCTTATTCGTAACTTCCTTACACATGTATTATGCATACAGAATTCTTTTTTTTTTTTTTACTATGGCTTTACGCCTTGTCAACGTCGAGGTCATTAGAGGAGGGATGGTACTGGGGACAAGGAACTGGAAGGAATTCGGCCATGGCCTTTTTGAAGGAAGCATCCCGACATTCGCCTGGAGTGATTTGGAGAAACTATGGAAAACCCAAATCTCAATGCCCAGACGGGGATTCGAACCGACGTCCTCCCGAATGCGAGGCCAGAACGGTAACCGTTCACCCACCACGCGCGGTTACAGAAGTCAATCATACTACTCTTATGATAAGCAAATGAAGTTGCTAATTGTTTCTTCTTGTAGGGCTAGATACTGTAACGCAAAACATGAAGATTTTTTTTTAATTAGCTTCCAATAATAAGCGACAGATAAGTCGTACCACCATTTCGAACTAAATTTTAAATTCATAAAACACAACCTGTAGCATCGCTACTGTTCAAGGGTTACAGTGTGCTAACATTTATAAAGTATGTACAACTACTTCCATTCCTCAGTTGTTACCTTTTAAAAGGAAATACGTACGCTTGTAGTATTAAATATGTCTTATTTTCAGGCACAACGAAGTTTGGGAAACTTTGTTTCGTAGTTAAGGGATTTAGGAGCTGCCACAAATTTCCGTGAAGGATAAATTGCCACCAAGGCATATACTTCTTCGCAATGAAGTTAATTAATTTACAATAGATCATAACCACTAAGTCTACTGTCGCCTGTGGCATTGTGCAGTGCACAGTTGACGCGAAATCTGAAATTCAACTACCGCTTGTTACAGGCTGCGCCTCTTCAGGAAACTATAAACCTCGTTTACGGCAACGTTTGACTATGAGCCGATTCGGTTACGTAAATGTTAGTTACATCATTAATATTTCATTGTTTCAGCAAAATCACTAATAAACTTGATAGCACATAAACAGGTGTTAAGTGAAACGTTAACAAAGTAAGGCTCCATAAATGAATATCGAAACAGGCAGTTTCCCATAAATGTGATCATTAATACCGCAGTAATAGTGTTAACAAGCCATTTACATCTCGTTCACAATAAAACAGACCGGAAACAGTGTATTAATACGCACAATGTATTGATTATTTCTCGAAACATCATGGCGTAAAACAAAGTTAATTCCACTCGAATCAAGTTTAGAAGGCGGATTATATTCAGTTTTTATTTCAACTTTGATTAATACCAGCTGCATGGAGTGGGTTTTATATTAGAATTTTTGATTGCCTTTACTCAACCGTATTTGATTCCAAATTCAATTTCAAACAGAAATCCACGGCTATTGTACCTTAGGAACAGCGAGCAAGATTGAAAGTAATTAGTTACTGTCCGGTGAGATTGTATATTACGACAAATAACTAAATATACTTGAAATATAACATATTATGTTCACTGCCTAAATGTCCAGTTTCGTTTACAGTTCAATAAATAGACAGAAGGTTACGAAAAACAGAAACCGTTAAAAATTTAAAATGATTTAAATATCACTATCACTACATTTAAGTTACATACATAAAGTACTACTAATAGATACATTATTCCATAAAGTACATCTTCTAATAAAATATCTCCAAAATTTGTATTTCTTGAAATAATATTTGTATACAAGTATGTTACTGAACTGAAAATCTCCACAAAAAGGGTCTTCTGGGCAAGATGATGGCAAATTACCGAAAGTAATTTGGAACATGGCATCTATTGACCTTCTTCAAAACTCTGAGCACCAGTGCAACAAATCCGCAACTCTCCAACCCATCGATTCAACCACCAACAATTGGAACCCCCACTACCATCTCTCACCAGACTAAGCGCAAAAAAAAATGGATCATAGCAATTCTAAAAAACAGTTTCTTGGAATCAAGAAAGCAAAATCATAATATTAGCAATGCCACTTAGGGAGATAGTAATATTAAATTTTTGAAGTCTTCTCCCGTTTCTGAATAACGTTCCTCTTCATAGGGAACTGGCAGTACGGAATAAATTGCAGCAAGTTTTCACTGGTGAGGACGCACCTCTAACATCTCCCCATACAGCTTCTACATTTACATCGCCCTGTTCGTTCAATGAAACACTCCAGTTCCATCTCTGACACCCTCAACAATAGACGACTAACCACCTGAAACCGTTGACGCTGCTCAACCAGACCCCAATGAAATTTGTTTGTAAACTTTTGAAATGTGTCATAAAAACCTCGGTTTTGCCCTAGCAATCTATTTGGTAAGGAATGTAAACAGTTTTGTTTCTATTTTAGTTTAGTTACTAAAAATTTCAAGAAATTATCATTATTTTTGATTATTGCTATACGCCTCGTCGACATCATTATAGGCGGTAAGGGACTGCGGGCAAGGAACGGGAATGACTTCGGCCATGGCCGTTTGAAGGAACCATCTCGGCATTCGCCTAGAGTGATTTGGTGAAACTATGGAAAACCCAAATCTGGATGGCCGGACGGGGATTCGAACCCGTTCCCTCCGGAATGCGAGGCCATAGCGTTACCGCTCACCCACCACGCGCGGTGATTAATGTGTGAGCAGCTCACAAATAGCTTACGTTGATTTATTACTTTTATGCTGTTTTTTAAATTACTCTATTTTATAATTTCACCTTGCCTTGTATTTTCCAAATGTTCTGCAATATTTCGGTATGCCAAACCACATACCTATCGTGCTTAAGGTTCATTAGAAAACAGAATTTATTAAATTAATATTTGCTATCACTCACCTCAGAGTCATAGACGTCCCGTGGGAGTTTTTGCTGTTTGAAATTATACTCTTTGGCAACTGAAGGATCTATAGCATTTTAAATACACTGGAATGTCTCTGGACTCAATCTGTTATAATAAATAATTTTCTGTAGATCCTTCTCCAAATCACCTTGTAGGTGTGGAAATCTAATGAATTCAGTTTTGCTAACATTTAATTAACCCACCACGAACGATTTCTACGATGTGTCGTTAGGCAAGGACATTAGAAGAAGTACATGGTCTCTGCACCCAATTTACAAAATTTTGAAACTCTTAAAATATTCGCACCAGATCACTGGCTCATCTGTCAGCGGAGAAATACGCGGTCGAGAACTGCTGCAATAATCATAGTCACTCGACCCAGTCGGCTACTGTGGATGGTCTCAGTAGCTCCCTGTCGCCCCACTCACAGTCGGCTGTGGTCACTCGAGTTGTTAGTCGCTCAAATACGCTTGCAGTGGACGACCAGTCTTAGTCTCCTAAAGTAGGCTGACTAAAGCAACATCTGGAAAACAAAAGATCTGGGAGGGGCAGTAACCTCTAATGAGCCTACCCAGTGGGAGCAAAGTGGGGTACCTAGCACGTTGGTTTAAAGGTAGAGTTCCTGGCTGACGTTTGGGTGGACTCGAGTTCAAATCCCCGTCCGGCCATCCAGAATCCGGTTTTTCCATGGTTTAACAGAATGACTCCAACTGTATGCGGGATTGTTTCCTTTGTAAGGTTACTGCTAAATTCCTTTCTGTTCGTTGTCGCTTCAACGAATCATGAGAAAAATTAAAAATCATGGATAGTTTTATGTCGTGTACGGAACAGAGCAGACAGCCAACACCTACAAATTCGTCCAAATATTAAAATAAGAAATGAGTTTGATTATTGAAATATGTGATTTTGTGTCAAGGAGTAGCATCAACATTATATACGTCTTGTTATAAATATATGTAAGGTAATTTTTAAATGAAATCCGTTGAGGAAGAATTGCACCAGGTGAACTCATGATTCGTAGAATCGATATGCGCGAAACTTGCAGGAGCCGTACCTAAAATGTGCAATAACTGGAAAGTGATATCTTTGCTATTGGAAATACTTCAATGGAATTCTTAGAAGTAATACCTTTGTTGTAGCCTCTTTCCTTCCTAACAAAGAAACCAAATAGGAGGGTGCCCCAGAAACTAATGCACCATTTTTGTTCTTCAATAATTATTTGTTGAACACAATGAAACTTATACACAAGAAATAATGATGTTTCTTCTACACTCCCTATTTTTCCACGTAATCTCCTTACCGTTCTATGCCCTTCCTCCATCGAAACAGAAGAGCGTGTATGCCCTGGCGGTACCACTCCTTGTTCTTTTCACGAAGCCATTCCTTCACTGTGTGCATCACCTCTTCGTCATCCTCAAAATATCTCCCACCAATGGCATTCTTCAATGGCCCAAACAAATAAACGTCTGAGGGAACTATGCCAGGGCTGTTTGATGGATGGCGTAACACTGTCCATACCTGTTTGGTGATGTGTTCCAACATCCTCAGACTTCTGTGAGGGCGTGCATTATCATGTTGAAGCAAACAATCACCTGGGTTTTTATGGCGTCCAAACCGTTGAAAGCGCTTCTTGAGTTTGGTTACTATGTTCATATATACCTCAGAATTAATGGTGGTGCCTCTCAGCATCACATCAATGAGTATGACACCATCACAGTCCCAAAACAAAGTGCTTTGAATTTTTTTCCTGTGGAGAGTCAGGATGGCGCCATTCCATAGATTGCCGTTTTGTTTCGAGTTCAAAATGGTGAACCCAGGTTTCATCACCTATCACAATCCGAGACAAGAAGGCTCCCCACCCCCGGCTTCAAAACGTTGCAGCAACTCAGAAGAAATGTTTTTTTCTGAGAGTTTTGTGTTCCTCCGTAAGACGGCGCGGAACCTCTTCGTGAACACTTTTCTGATTGACAGCTCACGCGCTAACTGGAGGGTCGTTATGCGTCGGTCCTCGCGAATGACTACATCAGCACGCTGAATCTTGTCAGATGTTACAGGCGTGGGTGGCTTTCCCGACCGCTGCAAATCTTCGAGTTCTGCAGAACCGCCTTCAGATGCCCATAAACTGCACTTAAAAGTTTGTGAATGTTTCTAACCGTTTCTTGCTCCGCAGTGAGAAATTCAATGATGACACGCTGCTTATAACGTACTCACTCACAGACGCCATGTTGAATCATTGCTGCAAGTTCTCTATCTGTCGGAAGAAACTGAAAGTTTGCGTGCGCACTCTGAAAACTTCAAAGATTCATATCTAAAGTTTCGCATTCGTACCATTGTTGGGGGCTGAGGAAAAAAATGTGGTGCTTTAGTTTCTGCGCCCCCCTCGTTATAACGTACCAAACCGATTGTCTCGAGACTACCGCTATCTATTACTACGTGTATTTGATTTATCTGATTATCACTCTGTCTTTCTTCCTGGAAGAACGTTCTACACACGAGCCATGCTGGCACCTGTGAATCCTGCCATTGTACTGATCCTACGTATTGTGCAGCTGCTTGTTTCCAATAGAACAGAATATACAGTCAATCATGGTTTACAAAAAAGCGAAGGATACTGACATTCTCAGCAATTCAGTAATGAAAAAAATGACTTTACGACATGACGTTTCATTGGCTTTAAGTTCCGCCCAGCCTCGAATCCAGCCGGTTACTACACTCGTCTTAAGAAACACATGGCGCATCGGATACTTCTGTTTGCCTAGTATTACTTGTACCGAGAAACGAATTCCAAACTTCCTCAGACTTCCACGGCCATCTTTGTTCATGATTAATTGACTTTCGGGTTATCCCATGATATTAATGTGCCAACAAAATTCGCCTGTCTCCCATACATACAGGGTATCACAGACCGGATTGGGAAACTGTTAAAGCGGGTGGAGGTACGAATAGTATATAAGGCTAACGGCAAACTTGGTCAGTCACTTACAAAGGTAAAAGACAAATTACACCCACACCAGCTTATGGGTGTTTACGAAATCCCCTGCAGCTGTGGCAGTGTTTATATCGGCGAGACAGGTCGCACTGTGGCGGAGAGACTTAAGAACATATCCGCCACTACAAATATAACAACAGCGACAAATCCGCCGTAGTGCGCCATGCTATTAATACCGGGCATGAAGTAAAATTTCAAGAAACGAGGCTACTGTGGAGAGAAGACCAGTGGTGGCCACGACGGGTGAAAGAGGCAGCAGAAATTTTAAAAAATACCAACAAAATCAACAAAGATAGCGGCCTTTTACTCTGCGATGCTTGGCGCTAGTTGCTATGTCAACATAAACAGTATCTCTGACGAAGGCTGGAGGATACCAGCCGAAAGCTTAGGTAATGAAATAAACAACGCGGCATAACCCGAAAGTCAATTAATCATGAATTCCAAACTGATTTCTTTTTAAACTTAAGAACAGATTATCTATCCTAAAAATATTACTAAACAGTATCAGGTAAATGGTAAAGAAAAATCCCTTACTCTTTCATCTAAAGGTAAATATTAGTTTCGATATGGGCCCACAGAATAACTGAATAACTTGACTAGTTGGTTACGATCATCTTAGTAGCCAATCAAAATATTTTGAACTTTTCTTATACTGAAAGGTAGCAATCACTGTCCATATTATATTCTGAAACTCTTAAACTCACAAAGAATTGAATTATTAACCCCATGCATCATCTACATAAAGCCTATATTCGAATAGAAAAATTCGAAGTAGCAAATGTAACTACAAAGCTCATCAGGGTCTTCTCAATCAATAAAAAATCATACAAATCATTTAATTTAAATGATAAATACAAAAAGAAAATCTATATGAGAGCGATGTATATGTTACAGACAAAGTTTAAAATCCGACATTCTATATAATAACTAGGCATTGTATTAAAGCCTAAACCTTGCCAGCAATGTATTAAACGATTCATATTTCACACATTTCGTAGGCATTCTACAGAATGCCAAATGAGAAACTGGCAAAGTATGAAACACATCTTCGATTCGTTTCGCATATAACGTGGCAAGGCGCGTTACTTTCAACGGGTGCCTCAGGCTTAGAATTTGTCAGTTGCACTTTGCGGTTTGTTCGGGAGAATCAAAATAAGAAATTTTACTTAAGTTTGTTAAACAAAAAATTAGTTTTTTAGTGTGTTCCATGAAACTGGAGGAGCAGCCTGTAGTGTTGGAGAAGGAGTCTTGGTCTATAGACATGAAACAACGATTTGACGATGAACTGTCGAAAGTTCGAATTAATGCTGCAAAAAACAGTTTTTTCTTAACCGAAACTACTTACCAGAAGTTAATAAGTGATGCAAAAAAAAAGCCAAAATGACCACTAAGGAGGAACCATGAACTATTGATTGCTGGATCGCTATGATGTGATCATTGAAAAAAAAGAAAGTAAACTCATTTATCCTGTTAAAGAAGGCGTCAGTACTATACAGTATTACGTCACGGAGTTATTTCTCGTAGTTCATGAAGATCATTTGGCTATTGGACACGGAGAACGTGACATAATGTTGAAAGAACTTTCAACAAATACAAAAACGTTACACGTCATGATATTGAACTGCCCCCTTTGTGAACCTTGCCAGAAGGAACAGAAAGGTATTAAAAATGACATTGTTGTGAAACCTATGATTTTTTTCCAAATTTAGTTCCCTTGTCAGGTAAATCTTATTGACTTTACAGTCTCAGCCAGATAGAGAATACAGATTTATCATAGTGCATCAAGATAATCTCACAAAATTTGTGATTCTTAAGTCTCTAACGTCAAAAAGAGCTGAAGAAGTAGCTTGCAACCTAATGGACAAATTCTCGTTGCTTGGAGCGCCATCTATATTAGTCTGACAATGGTAGGGAATTTGCCAATATTGTAGTGGCCAGCTTGAAGGAGTTTTGGCCGGCACTGAAAATCATCCATGGGAAGCCTCGCCATTCATAAAGCCAGGGTATTGTCGAAAGAGCTAATCAAGATATCGACAATATGCTCTGTACTTGGATTCAGCATAAAAAATCTGACTGCTGGAGTGAAGGGCTGTGTTTCGTTAAATTTATATAATAAAAAATAGAGCTGATCATTTTGTGATCAAATACGAAGCTCTTTTCGGCTGCAGACCTAAAGTAGGGCCTGCAACGTCTTTTCTACCAGAAGATGTTTAAAAGACATAAATACAGAGCAGCAGCTAGAAAAGTAATAGAAAGCGTCCAAGCAATGAAAAAGGATGAAACTAATCAGATTATTCAAAAAAGCCTGTTTTCAAATATGGATGAGATTATAGTCCATAGTGGATTAAACCAACACGATGAAGTCGTGCTTACCCTAAGAGATTTCCGTTTCTGTTACCTGTTGTGTGTGTTTAAAGTGTAGTCAAAAAAAAATCATACCTTCTGTTTCCATGCTAGTAAAGATGATGAAATGGATATTTTGTGCACCCTTTGTTTCAAAACTGAAAACACAATTGAAGGTAAATAAATTCTAAAATCAATCTGGAAATGCAAGCCAAAACAATGAAAACGAATTCGGAAAAAAATTCCCACTGCTTCTTTGGGAACTACTGTGCGAGTTTCCTATTCCTGACGTCGACAAGGAGCAAGGTGATACCCGCGATATATTTGCAGTTGTAATGAGTGTGACAGAGGATGGTTTCTACAAACCTGGAACTTCTGAAGGAATTTTAAAACAAGTATACGCGAGATCACAATTCATTTTATGCCCTAAGAACATGTTTAGAATTGAAGGTATTCCTGACCATGAAATTTCTCTCCGGTCAGTTGCAATTGCTCATTCCAGTGGAAGTGGCCAAGAATTCGTCAAGTGTATGTGTAAAACAAAGTGCCAAAACATGAAATGTCTTTGCGTGAAAAATATAATGAAATGTAATTCAAAATGTCAGTCAATCATACCATGTTGCCACAAACAGATTCACTTTAATTTTTTATACGAAAATTTTGTTTCTGTTAATAAGAAAGGCATAAATTTTCCTTTACTTATTTTTAACTATTTTTTTTAATGGGACTCTCATTATTTTTTTCAGAACAAGATTTGTATTTTTGTGGAATGCAAGTCAGTTATATAATTGCATTATCAGGCCATTTTTTCATACTTTGCTTAAATAACATTTGTCATTCTACAGAATGCCTATAATGCCTTGCTAAAGTAGGTAATCATTGCCTTAATACATTGCCTAAAAACACCGGGCATTATATACGATATCTAGGCATTCTATAGAATGTTGATGTATATATATATATATATGAATTTCTATCTGTTTCGATACATGTTCTTTCATATCCCAGATGAGAGCAGTAAACTTTTTGGTTAGAGAGTATTAACTGTATAAATTACGTCCAATTATGTTGCCTTCACTAGCAATATTTAGCAGCCCATATTAGTTTTATAGTCTGAAATTTCTTCGTAAATGTTTACAACATGCTTGACACTGTCATCCATACGTTTCAGTTCAGAATAAAGAATTGTCTAAGAATATTAGTAGAATCCAACTCTTAAAATGGTGTACTGATAAATATAGAAGTATTTCTGCTCATAATATTTCTAGTTAAATAATGTAAGAATATTTAGATCCGATCAGCAATTTCTGCAAAATATATATAATTCATCGAAGTAATTAATCATCGCTTTCTGATTACCCAGTCAACATTGTCAGATATGTGAATATTGAATATTTGCAGAAACTGTCCTCATTTATACGGAAAGCGTTAGTTAAAGAGCACTCTTGTACATATTTATTAGTTAATTAGCTATTAACACGCCCTCTTTCCTTTCTTATAAAATACCGAATCTGCTACATAGTTCTCTGTTATCAAAACAAATGCTTTCATAATTTATTTTATTTCGATTTTTGAGCTAATTTAATTTCGATTAACGAATGTAGTTATTGACAGAGATTATTGGATCCCACAACCATCTAACCCCTCAATATGACTTAACTATCCCCAAAATAATCATCTCAAGTTAAATAAATCAGATAAATAAAGGGTATAACCAGTTTTTATATTATGACTGCAAACATTACAATTCTTTTATAAACAATGGCAACGTATGAGATTTTAGTTAATAGATAAATGAAATTTTATATTTTATATATTTTTTAAAAATTACGATTCAGACTAGACTATTTTCTTGTTGCCCTCTGCTGAGAAATTATAGATTTTTAGTTTAAATTTCGCTCCCATGTTGGCCGTATTTAATTTCTTTACGTGTTAGAATTTCTTATGAACTCCGTGCAATCCATTCATGAGTGCTAATTAGGCAGTCTGCTTTAAGTCACATTGAAGTAAATAAGCAATAAGAGAAAATCACGGCTTTGCGCGACACAGCAGTCATTTCAGAGCGTAGAAGTGATTATAAATTCCTTCCAAAAGGAAACGGCATACGGTGGACTATGCACACTTTGTGTTATTAAGATTTTAACTAAAACCCAGCCTCAAAGAAGGAATTTCACAAACAAACTGCTACTTGACTGGAGGAACGGGATGGCTTGATTAATTACTCTCACTGTATGAGGCACAGATCCTTTCTGCGATATTACAACCACTTGTCGACATGGCGCTGTTTTTTGGCATTACCTGCGATCGAATGAGTCTTGCAGCCCCTTTTCGTGCAGTCACTCGGGCTAATTACACTGCTGCATTCAATAACACGAATTTTAATAAACGTCATGGCAGCTCCGGCTGCTGTAGATCAAATAGGAGCTCTGTCGCCGAATTTCCTGTCAGTTCGTTCGACAGATTCCAAAAAAAAAATACATTAATTAAAACGCCAGCAAAAAATCATTTTTCCTTCTCTCTTTGTTTCCACTCAATACCACACCGTTATTGGAGGATTTCATTTATTATTTCATTGTAACTGTTTATGCTGAGTGCAAGCGGCCTGCTTTCAACAATGGGACATGCTCGAATGGAAGGCCTTTTGTCTTCCTTATAAATGCCGCGATGGCCGCAGAAAAATCGTTCCGACCCCTCGTTGTATCCGCTTTTCAGGCAGCTATACATTCTGCGTTGCTTTCCTTCAATCTGAAGGGTATGTTGCACTATCTGTAGCTGCTTTTGAATGGTGGAAATATCAAAATCAACGTCGATTTGAACCTCGCTGTCTAGTTGACACTGAAACTGTCTGTTTGCAAGAATACCTCTTTTTACACTTATTAACTAAATGATGTTCCTAAAAAGCTTATACTATTTGCTAGTTAATTGCAGCATTCACAACCTAGTTAACATTATTAATCTTCGATAAAAAAAATAGTTCTCAACAAGATGTTAATTACCTTGAATCAAAAATATATGTTCAATTCTATTTTTTAACACAATTCAATCATATGGGCCGAAGGTTATTCGGTGTAGTTTTTATGCGGTAACACAAAAACTTCGAAAGATGATATACAGGGTATAAAATATAAACAAGTAAATTTTGCATTTAAATTGCTAAATATAAAGCAATCAGTCCCTTAAATTGTTTTTTTTTTTTTTTTTTTTTTTTTTATCAGTGCAATTTTAATATAGTAGAAATCAGCAATATGTGAATAATATTTTAAAAATATAACATCGCTAGTTTTTTCCAGATTTTGGATTACAGAAATTGTAATTACCATTTTACTCAATTTCAAGTTCATTTCAATGCTTTTATATATACAATTGTTTGATGATTCCTTTTGTTATATACTTACCTACAAATCCCTTGACTTTTCGACATCGGGCATGCAACTTATAATTAACCGTGAGGTAATTTCTCCTTATCTAATATCCATTAACTTTATCGAAAAAGAAGGATCGTCTTGTAATTTAACATCCATATTTATCGTTAGTGAAAATTTATTAACATGTCTCCACAAGTGTGATGCCTTTAAACACACATTTAGTTCACGAGTTGGTGTTGAACCGGGACTAACAGGTAATGGCTGTCGAAAATCACCTACTAATAATATTAGCGCCCCACCGTTTCTAAGTAAATCTTCCAATTTTCGCTCCAGTGCTACCTACGATTTTATATACGCCATTGTGCATTCATCCCATATTGTTACCTTGCACTGCTCGAGTATTTTAGTCATTCCCGATATTTTTTAAACACTTCATGTCGGAATTTCACTGTTTTGTAATTCAACACAAATTTTAGTGCTGAATGTGCTATTATTCGAGCGATGATGTCACTGTAAAAGCAATTATTAAAAGAACCGTTGAAATACTATAGATTTTTCCTGTGCCTCCTGGCGTCAAGGAATCCGATCATGGCCTTTCTAAGGAAACATGTCAGCATTAGCCTGGAATGATTTGGGTGAACCATGAAAAATCCAAATCTGGATGGCTGGATGGCGATTTGAACCCGCCTCCTCCCGAATGAGAGGCCAGAGTGCTACCGCTCGCCCGCTACACTCTGTTTGTGAGTGAGTAGGGGAGGTTTCTTTCTAGGGTCATATTGAGTATTTCAATAGCTATAAACCAAGATATGATTTTGTAAATGTACGGTTGCCAGTACCACTGAAATAATACAGACAACAAGGACCATTTTGCGTAAATCGGTGCAGTAATTTTTTAGTCTTTAGCGGACACACAAATGAATATTGCCTTTCATACATATATATATGTCAGTGATTCGACTTGTGTGAGCAGAAAATCAGAGATCCGCAGATATTTAAAGGTTATCGGAATCAGTGTTAGAGAACAAGTTAACGCCTTCGACAACATGAAACATTAATTTACATTTTATTTACTGTAGTTATCTTCATCAATTTTTCCAGTTGTCCATAAATCTTTATAAAATGATCTTTTCCCTCGGTTAATATAAGTATTACATACAAAGCAGTAAACAACTCAACAGATTAATCCTTATTCGTCTCTATGCAACTCATTATGTAACAGAAAAATATAATCCAGCCTAGAAACACAAAATCAGAAGAAGCAACGTACATTTCTGAAAAATATTCGGTGAATCTATTGTCAAAATAAGTTTTATTAAAACTCCTACAAAGACATTGGGACTGTAATTTAGTTTTGGCATATGGCTTTGTATCAATTCTAATAAAAAGCCAGTTTCATCATTGAATCATTGTGTCTGTAACACTGTAACGTCAAGGCTTGTCCTTTCTTAGCGGGCTAACAAGACCCAGATATGTTTGCCGTCTCTGGCCATATACAGGTACGTAGCTACTAGAGCAAGTTAAGAATCTATGATACCTATGTACGTTTCGGTTCACAACGATTGCACACTAACCGTAAAGAAAAATACGCATTTCATTTAAATCCATATATAAATTATTAGACGCTATTCATTTATTTAAATTCGATAGTGAGAAAATAAATATGTACAACATTACTACAAATTCGTGGTTATGAATCTTGTTTGCTAATAATTATTTGCGAAGAAATGAATTGACAGAACACTGCATTCAATCTATCGTTTTTGGCTGCTTAGAAGCTAGTTATTTATAAACAGCAAACGCTAATAGCATCGCTACAACATTAGAATATTTTTTAAAAAATTCAAGATCACACTTTCGTCAGACTAAACATACGTGTATGCAATTCAGTATAATGTCAATATGCTAAATTTTAAATTAATAATTATCAGGATTTAGGTTTAATTAGCAGTATCATATCTGATATCGTATTTTCGATACGAAAGATCAAATATATTTGCATAACTATCTGGTAGTATATACTTAAATGTAGTGGAGAGAAACTTAATCCTATTATTCCGACCAGTAATATTACTTGCCAAGAAGCACACCACATCGAGTCAGCGTGTTGGTGCTGAGCATCGGAATCGGATAGCCACTGCAACCAGCGCCTGCGGTCTGCTGGGTAGGCATGCCCGAGGTACAACTCCCCCATAGCCCCCTCACACAGGACCCGTTTACAGCCACGGCTGGCTTCCATAAGCAGGAGGATTGTTATGATATTATTTTAATACTTTTGGAGAATCTCAGATGACACTATTTTAAGCCAAAGGGGATTTTCATTTAACTGTAATGGAGTTTCAACTTTGTGGCGAATTGCTGTATCTGTGATACATAATTTAAAAATAATATATTGTATGTATTAATGTGTTCACCCTCTATGTTCTGTAGTTTGTTAAATTTTAGGTTAGAAGTACGTATGAATTTCTGTGTTGGCGGAGCTGAGAGCGCGCATCCATTATCGCTGCTCTGTGGTAGAGAAAAGCCAAAGTTTAGCGTGGTCTCGGGCATGAGCAACATAGATCCATACCGGAAAATAACTGTTGTAATCGCCCAGTAATTTGAGTGTTATATGAATATTAGAACCACAGCCGTTGTTTATGTGATTTTCTCATAAGGTACAGGAGCTAGTTGAGTCAGTGAATGTAATTCTATTTGTGTGCACGATGAATATCAAATACCCAGACTGTTTATATTAGTGATATGTTCATCTTATTAACGAGTGTTCGAGCGTCTAGCAAACGCCTATAGCAAATTGGCTGTATGTTTGACAGTTCAAGACGCACTGAGCTGACGAGAATTATCAGTTAACATAGCTTACAAATGGTGAACGTAATGAAAGCTACTACGTAAATAATACCTTACAACTTCGACCAACAAACACCAATTTTGTATCAGGAATCAACGCGGGATCAAATCACGATTTTGATTTTCCAAGATTTTTTCGAAATTACTTGATGCTATTACGGAGATGGTTGCTTCTTTATTGAATTCTTTCCTGTTCCTATTTCTCAACCCCTTCACAGCTCTAATGGTCACGACGTTGACGAGTTGCAAAGAAATGAGCACAATTTAATGGTGAGAGCTGTAATTTGGACGTAGATAATTCTATATCTACTTACATCTACATCTATACTCTGCAATTCACAAAGTTGTGGCTGGCAGTGGGTGTTTTTCGGTAAAACTAACTGTGTGCATTCCAATCCAGAACGGGACGAGAGATGAAGTAATTCATATAACTAGCAGTACGGCACCTAATTTCTCTAATTTTATCCCTCCTGCCATTATGATCGAATGGTTAGAGCACCAAGTACTTCATCACACCCCTAAATGAAAGGAGTTGTTCGCATGTTTATTGATTAAGTCAAACGAAATCTACGTCGTCTGTCTTTCGGACAATCCCAGCCCAATCTATGTATCAGTTCTGTGAAGTTTTGGTAAAAACCATGCGGCTCTTCTCTATACTTTCTCCAGGTGGTCAATCAGTCCCTTCCGTACGGACCCCAAATGGCACAATAGTAGTCCAATACGAACGCAGAGAGCGAGGTGTACTGATGCTAGGCACTACAAGTATTTTCAAGTTAGAACTTGTTTCAGTTCAATGATGAATTTGCTAAGGAAATTGTTAGCTGCAACATCAGCATATAACTTTGTAGATCCATTTAATCCATTATTACCAGTAACTCTCTTAAATATGTGCTACTCAATGCGCATTGATATAATTTCAAATACCATCTCCGTGAGATAAATGAAACAACATTAGCGAGTCATGTAACAAATCTTGATTCTCAAAAAAAATCTGTAAAAGCTAGGATACTTTATATAAAATAGCGTTCGTTAGGTCTATATATATATCTAAGCTGTTCTAAAATAGTGAGCGCTTGCAAGTTTTACAAAATTAGAACAACTGCAATAGGACAACTTTATTTCTAGTAAATTTCTTCTTTATCGACCCTAGACTTTTTTAAATAAAACTCAATCTTTCCTACTAAAGTGAACAGGCAATTTCAATGGAATAACCGAACACTAAACTAGAATGATTCCGTGTGCAGTTCTCTCCATATAAATAGTCAATGGTGCCAATTTCATAAGCCTTTAATCGAAAAAACACATATACGTATTTAATACCATTTACCTTAAAATAGCTTCTATGTATTCTGCACTATAATGTAGAATTATAAATGTAGACATTATAGTGTAGATTTTTTGAAGAATTGTTCCAATATATAGACTTGTAAACTAGCACAGTTAAATTGATAGTAACTTATACCATATTTTGTGTAAATTAAATATTAATACAGTAATTTACACGAACTCCAAAGCCTTTAGGAAGTTTTAAGCAACGAATTACGTGTAATCCTTTCATTCATACAACGATTTTACCCAAGTTAACATTCACTTGAAATGTAATCGTACTTATAATATTTGACTGTGATTTTTTTAAAGGAAATATACGTTCTTAATGCAAAATAACGACTTATTATTTTACATTCACTTCGACAGTTATATTAACCGATTAACGAGACGCATATGCCGCGCGGTCACAAATAAGTAGGAGCAAATCGCTGAAGTTTGGTAAATGAAATCCTTGATTAAGGCTATAAGACCTTTACTCTGAATTTAGTGTAATGTGTTTTTTATTCTTCACAGATGAAATTCATTTAACATCTGAAATCTCATCAACACATTGGCAGAGATTTAGTTAAAAAATGAAAATGAGTTAAGACTATTATTTACTAAATTCAATGTGTATATCAGTTATCATACATAGTGTGCAAAAGTTTCGTACATTCTTTCACTCCAAGAATATTTTTCAAGACATTGCCGTAAGAGTTGCGACTACTGGAGGATTTGAGAGAGTACTTAACTATACAATCACGCTGGATCTGTTGTTTTTGGCAGTTACTTGGGCAAAAGTAATACTATAACTCCGCAAAACATTCAATTTCATAGCTGAAAAGACACTGTTATTACGATCCCATTAATTGGCTAAGTTAATACTATAATCCAGGGATCACACCAATTTAATCAGTTTAATTATATAAAGTATATTAAAATTAATCAATATTAATTAATTTAACTAACCTAATACTTATATCGCATCTTTCAAACCCACTTCTTTATCAACAATGTGAAATAAAGTAAAACCACCGATAAAGTGATCCCTGTTCAATACAACTGGTAGAAAAATGTTTTGATGCGTAAGATGTATCATAAAGCTCCAATTTTTGTATCTTCTGATTATTTTCAAGATAAACTTTAATTTTATGTACAAGATTAAAAACAAAATTTATTTAAGCAAAGATGTTAACGCTTCATTGTGTCAGAAAATGACACTATAATGTTATTTAAAATACCAACTAAAACCATTTATTAAAATACATACGTGGAAATGAAAAATAACAGGTAACATGGCGATAATTTTGGCAGTAAAAGGAAGTTATCAAAAATGATTTATAATAAGAATAAATAAATTGTATAGATATTATTCTTTATGAAATGAGATTCTATTATTCTTTGATTTATTTAGTAACTTAACGTCGTCAATATGTGCTGACGATGTTGAGTTATTAAAAGAATGTATCCACCACCTACCATACAACATCGAAAACTGTGAAAATGACCAAGGGTAAATAATGCAGATGATCAATTTTATGAATAATTGTAACGCCAATGCAATTGAAATTGTTGTTTTATTTTCAGAAGCGTGCCACCCACCGAGTAAAACAGAAGACAAACGGTAAACAAACCTGCTAATCAGCGATGTACAGTAACTAACGTAATACATCAGATCTCAACGTATTACAGTGCTACGCAAATAATCGCTAAAATGCAACCAACTTGTGTAATATATACTGCAGTTATAAACATAACTGATGCTAAAAGGCTGTACAATTATAAGAATATGTGACCAAAGAAAAATGTAAGTAAGCTTAAATCTGTAACCCACAATTTTCATGTTTCAATTGTAAAATAGAACAAATGTAATTATATGTATAAATACCCACAGACAGAAAATGAAGCGAAACGCGTTCGGAAAATAAAACAACAATTTCAATTGCATTGGCGTTACAATTATTCATAAAATTGATCCTATCGCAATTGAGGAATTGACCCACAATATCCAGATGTTAATGCAGATGATGTTGATATATATATCAACAATCACCTCCTTTTATTTTTTAGTACCTTAATATAAATTTCATATTTATTTACTCAAAAAATTCAAATACAGACTTCGTAAAATTTGCATAATAGCTTATTATAAAATCGTCTAAACCTTTGGTAATTATAAATAATCAAACGTTAATAAATGTTTGTAAAAATGATAATATTCACATATAAATTTTGATCATATCAATATTACTGTGTTAGTATATTTAGTTTCCTTAATGTATCGTAGCCTTAAACTCTGCTCAAATGAGAAATGACTGCTGCTTAGTAAATTACTCTAACGCAGCTTCGTATGAAAGCACTGGCTTTTAATGAAAAGTATTTGCACAGGAATAAAATCATACAATATCAACGCGTAATTCAGTTTTTTAAGCAAGTTAACATTCATTCAGATCCGTATAGAGGTAGAAATTTACAATTTAGTTTTAACTATCATAATTTATTCATAAAATGGAAGGTGATGGAAACTTAAAAACCAAGCACTGTAATTTAACAACTTAAGAACTTGTAGATGAACGGTCTGCACAACTTAAACAGTAATCCAATGGACTGAGGTTAACCTGTAGTGAATATTTGTTTCCCATTTCATTAGCATTTCTTTTCGATTATTATTGATCGTGATCAAAATTTGTAAAATAAGAACGTTTTAATATTATCCTTGACAGTTGTTCTCTTTATCACATCTGCGTGATATCTATATTAATAAAAAATTACCATGTATTCATACAACCTATTCAACGAATTTATTAAATTTTATCGTTTTTTAAATCCAGTTCTTCCATTCAGAGGAACACGAAGTTACTATCTCTCGTTCTGTAAGCAGTCATTTTAATAGTTAGTAGAAAGTATGGTATTTATTGAGAATACTAACAAAAAATTTAATACCTAACCATGTTGAAAAATATATTTGTCAACTTAATACAAAGTTATTACTATCAAGGCCTTGTCTTCTATCATAGGCCATACCAGAAGGTATATATAGCAATGATAAACAAATCTACAGAATTTTGTAAGGAACTTCTTATAGTCACTAAATATGAGTGAAAATTCATTTTCCTACTTCGCATGTAAGATCTGACCTTAATCTCGTTCACCGAAGGTAACCTATCGTTTCTTCTATATTTTCTGTCTTTTGTATAACACGTAAACATGCCTCAGCAATAATTTCACGGTTGATATGCGACTCATTAACTGTTAAAGGAAGCACGTGTATAGGTACTTGAAGCAGTAAAGACAAGTCCAAATCCGTGTTATGTGGTCGTACAGGTGTATACAGGAAGTTTGAATGCGTACTGTATGCGGACGGGGGCAGTGCGAAGCGATATTAAGGTTTTATCGCGCAGCCATTAGCCGGTGCTCGTATTCAACACAAACACAGCCACGCGGATAAACAGGGACCCACCTGCGTACACAGGTACTCGCGCGTAGTATCGATCGGCGAGGAAGTTTAGTCGCGGAAACACCTTCCCCTGGTACAAATTAACCATCAGACGGATAACAAGAGTTTCGTCCGTTGAACTTGGAAGAGTATTTACAAGTACTTTTATTTACCGCATTTACTGTAGCAAATGCCTCGTAATTTAGGTAACATGGACATACCAACCCAAAAAAAACTTAATTCAACAGACATCACTAGATTACAATTACCTGAAAAATTAAAAATGTTCAGGGTGATTATAATTAAGGTTTAAGATTCAAAACGCTCTAAAAAACGAACCATTGATTAGAATGACATCAAAATTGAACGGCGTGTTATTGAAGAAGGGGGAAAGCACATGAACCAAAAAAAAGTTCCAAATTTTAGCGACAGATGGCGCTGTAAGCATCAGAATTTCGCCTACAAATGACAAATCGTAAAACATATCCCGTCAGATGAAAATGGGTTTCGTTTGTCCACAGAATTTTCCACGGCCAATCATTGTCCACTTCAATGTGAGCAAGAAATTCCAAAACAAAACCCTCTCTTGCTGGAAGGAAACAATTCATGCACATGGCAAATTTTGTACGGATAGCATCGCAGTATTTTTCGTAGAATTTTATGCATCGTGCTCACAGACCTGTCCAATGTTCGGGAAATTCTCAGTGCACTGCATGGTTGCACACCACCACTCGATGCCTCCTGAACTGCTGTGGCCACTTCTTTAACTACCACCGAATCACATCTTTTCCTTCCTCTACCAGACTGCACATCAAACGAACATGAATTTTCGAATTTTTTCATCATTTTCCTCAGACCTATGACAGTCATCAGTCCCTTGCCTTTTTTCATGCCCTTGAGGGTCCTGAACTTCTGCAGAGCTACTGGTGCAGACTCACCGTTCATGTTCTTTCCCCATTCTTCAATAATCCGCCGTTCAATTTTGACGTCATTCTAATCAGTGGTTCGTTTTTTAGAGTGTTTCGAAACTTAAACTTTAATCATAATCACCCTGTAACTCCTAGATTCAGATTCACTGTTGCAGGGTAAACAGGACTCTTCTCATAAATCAATCATACAACTCCGTGTAAAGTACCAATTTCCAGGATTTAATTCCATATACGATATCCGTAATAAAGTAAGACAGAGAATCGCTTCAAATGACTTCATTAGCATCTATTAAAGATTAAGAAATAACACCGCAAGTTTGGAGCCTGAGTGGAAGAACTCGGGTTTCAACCACCCATATTCATTTTTTGATGGTTTTCCGAAATCACTCTAGGCGAATTTTGGGACGGTTCCTTCATTTCAGTTCATCTACAAAAATCTTGTCAATAATCTCGTCATTGACCAGCCTTAAATACTGCCATCACCAAGAAAGGAATGATCTTTTAACAGATAACCCAGGATTGGAGACATAACATAAGCTTCACAACAGTAGAAGTAAGTTTTACTTGTTACTATGGAATAAAACTATTAGATTTTTTTGGAAAGGAATTTTTGCCACATGATTCCATCTACATATTTTTGTAATTGTCATTTTACACTTACTTCCCTTAGTAGACGTCAGCATTCTATTGTTACAAACTCATTGTTTCCAAAGCATCTCTATCAGAAACCTTGACTAGATTTTTTTAAATTATATTTTTCTTTATAATATTTGGTATTAAGGCTTAGCAACCATTCCGCCTTCTTCAAATATTTTTTTATCGTTCAGCCAAGATGGACTGCTTAGACACCACCTATCTGTTTGCACTAGTAGCGAAGACACTGGGAACAAGATTTGTTGTATCATTAAGGAGAAATGTTTGAGGTGCCATCTGTCTGTGAATGATGTAACTTGTGTTTTCTATGATAAGCGTGTTTTTGCTTGTGAGGTGTGTAGCTTATGAGTCGACAATTGAAGCTGGTTATATCACTCGTCTAGGAGATTGCGGGAAACCGTCTAAAAGTCGCGATCAAGACGCTACGTAGCGTCCAGGACTCGAAGTTGGACCCCAGAGAGAGGATACGTATGAAGCACTTCAATCCATCCCGAGGGTTGATACATTTCCTCACCGGTCATGGATCGTACGAAAGATATCTCTACAGGACCAATAGGGCAGCACCTGCTGATCTCCGGGAACACCTGATCATAAACTGTTTGAACGTTCGTTAGTTGACGATCGTATCAAACAGTACAGAGTGAAGCTCATGGGAAAAACTACCTCGGAAATATTGCGTGACAACCTCGTCTGGGAAGAACTGGACAAGCTGGCACATGCTGTGTCAGATGCAGCCAGGGAGCGGTATCGGCTTCAGCACAGCCACCAAACTGTCAGGATACAGCAAACCATATAAGGGTTGAGTCAAGATACCCGAAATGGACGAGAAATGTTACATACGACTAAGTGGAACGCTGATGCCAGAAGTGTGACTTCTGGAATTACCGAAGCTTATTATTCAATGGATACCAGCGTTAAACGAACCTAACTTTTGTAATATCAAGTTGATTAGTTCTTTAGTATTATTGGGTAATATTTTTAGTAACAGGTTGCAGTAACAGCTTTTAGTAAAAGTGTGTAGTAAGAATAGTAAATTATTTGTACCATTTCGTAGTATATTGGATTAGTGTTTACATTTTAAACTTTTATTAAGCATAAAATGTTATTATAGTATTAAGAAATAACGGTTCGTTGTAGACTCTAGTGAAAGAACCATCAGATCGTTCAGATAAATAAATAAAAATATTTGTTCCATAACACAATACTCATACTGAGATCCACACCAACGAGCTTGCTAACTTGGTATCAGCCTGCTAATGACAGTGCTACTACTGTGTCAAGTCATGAGTCGTTTTCGAGGGATATTACCAATAGAATCTTCAATTTCCAGTGCCGAAATCGTACAAACTTTAGTAAATTTACGCTACAAATTAATCCCAAAATATTTCACCATGATTTCTGAATCTAATTTGTATCACATTCGTATACAATTTCAGTTCAACTTGATTAACATGATTCCAACATAAAAAATAAATAGTTACGTATAACGAAGTTAACAATATTTGCAATACCATCTTATACTCCTTGCTATTTTTTAGGAGCTTTTACTGTTTGTAATGGTAAAGGGTCGTTAAAGCTGAAATGGAATTGGGGACAAACAACGGGAATGAAATAGCCCATAGCCATTTGAAGGACCATCCCAGCATTCACCTGGACTAACGTCAGAATCAATGGAAACTGTCATTCTGACCAAAGATAAAATTTTATCTAATCAAAACTTCTGCTAATGCTACTGCTCGAATTTTTTTTATGTTCCATACCAGGGGAGAGTCCATAAACTACGTGCCTCCGTCTAAAAAAAGGGGGTGGGGTTGGCTGGAAAGCAACGCTGCGCTACGTGGGATGAGGAGGGGGAGGGTTTCGAAGACAGGCCACGTAGCTTCTTATTCATATTATTTGCAACAGTTAAAATAAGGTATGGAACAAACAACAGCATGTATATATTTATTTCTGTCATTTAACTATCTCCGTATGTAATTTTGTAATTTACGATAGTCTGACAAGAGAAAGTACAAAATATCTTCTGGATCAATAAGGGAAGAAAGCTACGTGCTACGTGGGGGGGGGAGGGGGGGAATTTCATAGGGGGCCAAAATGGAGCTACGTGGTTTATGGACTCTCTTCCATGATCAAAAAATTTAACAAAAACATATACATCGAATAATTTCTGCGTGAACTTCGTCGACGTCGTGGTTATTAGAACTGGGAGTGGACTGGGGGCAAGAAATGGATAGGAATTCGGCCATGTCGTTTTAAAGGAACCATCCCGGCATCCTGGAGTGATTTGGGAAAACCATCTAAAACCAAAATCTGGATTACCGGAAGTGGATTCGAACCGCGCTCTCCCGAATGCGAAGCCAGAGCGTTACCAAATGATTATATTGAACTAAATGCAGCATTTTAACATTTCATTTCTTCTCAGATGTTTAACTAAATAGAACCGTTATTAAATAACGCAAAACCTGGAGTTACTGATAACGGTACTAGTAAGGATTGCAAATCCGGCAGTGTTTTCAATCCCGCGGGATCCGCGCGGGATTTGCGCCAATCCCGCGGGATCCGTGAGGGATCGGTACAAACAGTTTTTTAACGCACATATTTAAAACATAGTTACTTAAAACGTTAATATATTAAATAATAATTAAATTAATAAATAATTTTTAATGTTAAATAATAAAAATTGGCAGTTAGCAATATTTTGATTGGCAAAATGACATTAAAACATTTTAGCGTGTCTTAAGTGTATTTCGAGGTTTTACATTTTTGTTTTTTAATCTAAACCAATTTTTAAATACATAAAAATGGAAAATATTGAGTCTTAGGTCATATTATGTGCCTTACAATACATCACATAAGTTTAAAAATATGGTTTGCTTAAAGGCGAAGTTACCAGAGTTTTTTTTTTTTTTTTTTTTTTTTTTAATTCTAAATAAACGTTCCATAACACCGAGAAAAGCATTCCATTTCACAAAGTGAAGTGAATATACTCTGTAAAGTGTAGACTTGGCTCAGAACAAGATCTCATAACTTCTGGTAACTGGACAAGCACGAGACTTGACCTTCTTTTTGTGGGATTCATTATTATATCTCCTGATTCCTTGATTGATCTTACAGTTGATTCAATGTT
The DNA here is from genome assembly GCA_031002005.1 of Vandiemenella viatica. Taxonomy (NCBI): domain Eukaryota; kingdom Metazoa; phylum Arthropoda; class Insecta; order Orthoptera; family Morabidae; genus Vandiemenella; species Vandiemenella viatica. The sequence goes on along the minus strand of CM061919.1, from coordinate 87,358,726 downwards.
ATTAAAGGAAACTACTCACCAACACGTGAACTGTCAAGTATTTCAGATTTACTTATGTGGCGTAACGACGTTTTTAGAGTGGAAATTATTATTTTTAGTAAGAAAGGAGACTTTCTCGGCGATTGATTGCAGTGAAGTCCACATAGGTTGTATCTCCGGATTTCATTGCAAACACATGAAATTACACACGCGAGGAAGACGGCGGAGGCAGCCGTCGAAGTATGGTGTTCCTATAACACAATTGGTCGATACACCCGTGAAAATTTCATTATAACTTTTTTTACCTTTAGTCGAAATAATAACAAGGAGAAGAGGGATTAATCGAAAGTCTGAGCGGCACATGTAAGCAGCCGGCTTTCGTCAAAGAAACGCATTGAGGCAGCGGCCAAAACAACAATAAGTCAAAGGATATACAATTTCCTTTTGATAGCTGTTGAATAAATAGGTACGCGATCGTTAAAATTACGATAACATTAGTTTCATATCAACGAATAATCAAATTTCCAGCCTCAAATTTAGGAAATTGTCACAATTACTTTATCTGCAAATACAGAAAATGGGAATAATGAAACAGTGAATAAAAAGCTGTAACCGTGTAGTTCAGATAACGTGTGCGACACTTAAAAAATAATTAAATAGTTAGAAAATCGTTTCTAAATACGCACCATAACTCAAATTACAGAAATGTGTACTCGAAACAAACTTAAGTTTTGATAAATACATAAAAGTGTATTTATTTACTTACGAATGACGAAGGTTGACAAAAACAAACGCTTGTTCACATGAGTCAAATGCCAACTGGAAGGGTACAGGCAAACAGAGCAAAATATCCGAGTGGGGCAGCGAGTCACGCAGACTGGCACACGTTTCCGCCGGATTTTGCGGATTGCGGATCCACTTAATTTTGTGCGGGATCCGCCAGACTGTTTAATGATGCGGAATCCTGCGGGATTGCAGGATCCCGCTTTCCTGGATTGCAATCCCTAGTTACTAGCCTTTTAAACACCTCCAACACAGGTGGGGTGTGATTTTAGCGTCAGGGGAACGCCTACACAATGTCCAAACTTAAACTTTTTTTATTAGTATTGATGATAACTCAGTCGTTGCTTCTTGCAATCGATAACGCAATGAAGAGGAAAGCCCGGATATAAGACAATGTAGGTAGAGGGTAATATGGACATAAAACCATCTGTTTTCACTATTTGGTTTGTATTTTAGCAAACACAATAGAGTTCCCTAATTTTGTCCTTTCTATCTGATGACTTCGCATCACTCTGCTAATTTTGTGGGTAACTAAAAAGTGACCAAGCGGAAGGGGCCTATTTTATACTGTATACAGCATTTATTGAGGAAATAATAATGCTCCTTTTTGGTATTTTATGTGTGTCGGTTTCGAATCAATTTTTATTATTTGCGATTCAAGGCTTATAAGTCCTTTTTATGCCATGATACACTTATGTAACTTATTGTATTCTTTAACAACTTCACTCATAATGTCTAAATATTAGCTGTTGAAATGAGGCATCATGAAGCTGCCAAAGTAAAACGTAGTTACAATATCAGATCATACTTTAGTTAGAAAAAAAGCTCCTTATATTTTGTTGGAAATAACCATTTTTATTACTTCGAAAGTGATGCCGGAGAAAGCATTCTATAATTTGAGACAGAAGATCAGAATATACCTCCGTACGCTCATTTGTTTTCTATCATTTCATTGAAATTTTTGGATTATAGCAGAATTATTACGTATAAGTGTAAAAAAATACGGTTGGAGTTATTTTGTGACTAATTTATATTTTTAAATCCTTTCTTCACTCTCGGCGAATCTGATTCTCAAGTAATAGTGAGTAATGTCTCAAACCTTATTCCATCGATTTACGATATAGAATCAAGATACTAAAGCGTAAACATTATTATTATTCATCACACTTAAATAGAATATTTTGAAATTAGTAACTGCGTCCAAACTCTTCAAATATACTGCAATACATTGGATTATAGATCACCATGCGTCAAAATTATCGAATTGTTCCAAATATTTTCGCCGTTAGTTGTTGAAAAAGGAGCACCAAACCAGGTGCAGAGGTGATGAAATACATTGACCGCACTGATCATTAAGATGCTATGGGAAAGGTTTTGTGACAAGTGTAGCCAGATGCCTCTAATGTAGTTGCATGTTAAATTCTTCATTTACATCTTCCTTGCGATCTCAAAAGGGCTTAAGACTGGAACAAAATTTGGCGCTGTATAAAGACAAGCTGAAAATTTAAACACAGCATCCTTAGCGTTTGTACTTCATCGGTGAATAGCATTTAAATTTCTAATTCCGAAGGCAAGGTGTCATTAGAAATTAAGGAATATTTTTGGTAATTTTGTTGCTATTCTACTGCTCTACCGACTAACACTAATGTTGTGATTTATGTAAGTAAATCTCTAATTGTACAGTTACATAAACAATTTATGTACGCCAATTTCAATGCTCCGCAACGCTCACCCAATAAGATAATTTATGCTCCAAATGTTTCCCAGATAAACAATTTTAACAGTTTGAAAAAATATAATATATTCATTATAAATTGTATTATTGATTTATATAATCCCTCGACCACTAAAATGATTACTGTTATCACGTCATTCCGTGCAGAAAGTGTATTTTTCACTAACATTGAAGTCATATATGACTAAAGTGCTTACACAGGTGAATTTTTCTTTCTCTGTTTTTATGTAAATTATTTTGAATTCTGCTAAACTGCCAAAAATTGTTAACATAATCGAAAGAAATGCTTAGATAGTATTCCCTAAGTTTCCTTCTACGCTAGGTTATTTTTTTATCTGCTTAACGTCTCTCTAACAGCGAGGTCTTTAGAGACGGAAAAGGATGGGGGGCAAGGAATAGGAAGGAATTCGGCCATGGCCTTTTGGAGGAAGCATCCCAACATTTTCCTGGAGTGATTTGGGAAACCATGGAAAACCCAAATCTGGATGCCCGGACGGGGATTCAAACCGCCGTCCTCCCGAATGCGAGGCCAGAATGCTAGCCGTTACACCACCACGCTCGGTCCCACGCTAGTGAATAGAACACCGTTTACGAACAAATAATTTCTTACTTGGAAATCAGTGAGAACTCTAAACACTGTCGTGGTGAAGAACAAGCGCTCAGGATACTACGTTTGAATTTTTTGCTGTTATGATCAAGTCCTACTGCACAGATCTTTGCGCCTCGTTGACGTCAAGGTCATTAGAAGCGGCGGAGGATTTGAAATAAGAACCAGAGGAATTTAGGCAATGGCCTTTTGAAGGAAGTGATTTGGAGAAAATATGGAATATCGAAATCTGGGTAGTCGGATCGGGATTCGAACACAAGTTATCCCGGAGTTGGGGCCATAGCGTTACCGCTCACCCACCACGTGCGGTTAATACTTTGACCCATCAACTAACAAGGTTGGGTGTAAAAAAGGCACTCTAATGATAAAGTGCGCGTTTCGCAACCATTTTCATAAAAAAAAAAACACCGCACAGTTATACAAAAGTAAGAAATGTGAAGATTATAATTCAGTATCATATGGGGTGGTGTTTCACATATTCACAACAGGGAATTTTAATCTAAAATTCTTAGGAATTATATAACACCAAAGAAATGATTAATTACATAAGAATTTGATTTGTCAATTTATTTGATGGTTACTATTTTAACTCATTCTGTGAGCAGTGAAGAAAATCTTTTGTTAAAATTTAAAAGCAACAACCTCTTGAAGGGATTTCTGCTTTACTGGTAGTTATCTGTTAATATATATCCGAAATAGAACTAGAGTTTGATGACAGAATAGATGCTAAGATTTGGAATAGTGAAGTGCAAAATGATTAACAAAAATGAATAATTCACAGTGGTTAAAAACTAGAAGTGCAACTCTGAGCGGTAGTGTTAAATAAAATAAGGATAGAATTAAGAATTTTAAATTGCGGTAAATAGAGTGAGGCAGACAGTAAATTTTATTTTCAACAGATGGCTGCATCTGCAATTATGGTGGCAACGCCACACTAGAGGTCAGTCAAATCCTTCCCGCCTCTTCGTTTGGCGCGGAGCGAGGTGCAGTCTGTCTCCAGACTAGGGACGCGAAAAGGCGTCTTCTGGGAGGGGTAGTAACTGTAAAACTCTGTGGTTTCTTCCATTTGGCAAAGATTGTGCCCACACCAACTGATAAGCTAGAAAGTCAATATTGGTAGCGCTCCTCCCAGAAGGACATCAGTACACCCCGAGTACAGTTAACCGGGGAGTATTTAAGGCCCAAGGATACAATAGCATCCTCAGTTTTTTCTACGTTGCTCAGTTTTTTTCTACGTTGCTCAGTTTCATTCTGTGTGGTTGCGTGTGGTGATTGCATATATGCTGTAAGACCATATTATATAATTCTCTCTCTGTGTCTCTGCCAATTAATCACTCTCGCTACCGCAGTATAATGAAGTTAATTAAGTACATGAAAAGAAAGGTTATAATTGCCTTTGAGAGACCATAAAGATATAAGGATTTACTGATACTTAGCATGGCTAAACGAAAGATTATCATGAACTTGCTTGATTTAATATACATGTCTGATTAGACAGCAGATTTTGTATCAATTTGCTCAAGTTTACAAGAATATAATTCAAATTAGTGTGATGCATCTATCCAAGTTTTATATCATTGTAATTGCTCCGACCTTTCACCTTGTGATTAACGAATGATCTTATATGAAAAGAATGCAGTCAATCTCTGACAAAGAAGGTCGACAGCAAATCATTAATAAATTTGCCGAGAAATGTTAAAAGTGGGCGGTCCATAGTTTACAACATTGATAACACACTACCTCGTTAGACCGAGCAAATTAGTTATCACTTAATGATTACCGTTTTGATATCAAGACATGATTGAAGATATCTACATCTTACAACGTTAAAACTAAAAAATTACATCTCTTTCGTATAAACTTCTTTGTTGAACTTGTGCCAACTAAAATTTTACTTCTCTTCATTTAAGGCAGCAAAGATTTTACTCTTCTGCGTTCTGAAACTTTTGACGGTATATAGATCATTTTAATTAACAACTTACAGCGAGAAATTAAGACTGACTCTCAGAACTTAGCTATAATTTATTACCATTCTAAATTGGATTCACGTCGCTTTCGTCTGGCAGTAGTTTGAAGGAGGAGATCAAGCAGCTCCACTTTACTTGGTTCGATTAAGTGTGTATATCCGAAATTATTATTTATACATTGGCTTTTGCATCCGTAACTTAATAAATTGATACACACATTGCAATTAAATATATTGAAATTAAAACATTATTGATTGTACTTTTTCTACATTTTTCTGTTAGTAATATCGCAGAGACTTTTACACTCCTTTATACTCAGTTTTGAGATAGTAAAGCCTATCACTTCTTGCATTCTGTTTCCTAGTTTATATATATTTTAGGGATCGCTTAAGGTATTCTGATAGCCTTATTAAGAAACACGTCTCAGAATTAACACATAGTAGCACGGGACGCGAACTTCTGTAACTCTTTACTCACAACGAAGGGACTCAAAATAAAATTCCAGACAGTAGAACAATTCGTAATAAGATTCCCTTTGTTCCATTCATCACAAGTTTGAGATAAAAGAGAATCCAATCTTTAGAAGCGAGAACAATTGTCGGTATTACTTCATCAGGAGCGTTATGTTCACCATTCTTTAAACTGTAGATCACATCTAAGTTAAGAATTGGAACATACGTGCTCGGTTCTAGCAGTGGATACGAATAAGAGTTAGCAACAGAGCTAATGAAAGGATTTTAGAAACATCTAACATGTAACAAAGTTAATTTCACCACTTTTAGATTCATGTTACGGTAGGAATATTATTATCTTCAATAGTACTTTATTCCCTTCATAGCAACTTGCCAAGAAACCTTCACGTATTCTAGCACCAATTTATGTTTGCAAGGATCAACGGTGTGCAATAATTACTCGCAATTTTCAAACAAACGTGTTTAAAACTTTCTGTATAAAGACATAAATATAACGGTAAACGTGTAAGAGATGTTAGGGTAGATATGGACATAACATCTAAGGACGGAGTGGATTTCACTGAGTCTCAAGTAACAGTCAGTCAGTACAGTTTATTTCAAACAGAATCGCAAATTTTTAATTTATAATCACTGAAGTTGATAAACAGAGTATTGTGAAAGAAAGAAATAATTTTAAAGCGACACTGCTAAAACTTTAAAATGAAACACACAAAATACATCTATTATCTACCGTTTTCTATGTAATAATAATCTTTAATATGTTTCTAGGTTCAATTAAGATAGTTTAGCTGCGATGCTAATGCTGTACTTCAAAATCTGATCTGTGGATCCACAATTAGCGAAAATTCAAATGCTCCGTGATTTTTAGTTTCTGGAAGAAATTATGTAATTGAATTCTGTTAATATATTTTGTCAGTATTTGAATCAAGCGTAAACAAAAATACAGAAAGTTGTAACAGCGGCATGCGAGCATAGTAAATGTCCCACTAATCAGTTTTGTAAAACGAGTTCTACAGTTGTATTAAAACACCTTTGCTGTTAGTTCACTTATTCAGTCATAAATTGTATAAACATTTTCCACGTATTTTAAGAACTGTTAGTTACAGAAATATAACTATAGGATATATTTTCAAATCTTTTGTTTTATAGATGCCACTATCATAAGGAAAAAAGTTTTATGATCGGTTTGATGGATTATTTTCAATTTTAGCTGTACTTAATAAAAATCTCTAATCGAGTCACGTTTGTATGTCCCATTGTCAAGGCATCACAAAAACTTTGGTTAGACCATTGCTTGAATATGGTGGTGTAGTATGGGACTCACATTTTGGGTATCAAATACAGGAATTGGAGGGGGTACAAAGAGGGGCTGATAGATTTGTCCCTGGAAATTACCGTAGAACACAATCAGTAATCGGAGCTGGAAAGGGATTCACTGGAGGACAGGAGGAGGGTGAAGGGAGATGTGAGTGTATAAGGCGTATATTGGAAAAGAGGCGTGGAATTAAATAATTAAAAGTAATGCATGGAAGGGAAAAGATGACTATGACCACAAGCTGGCACTCTATTTCAGGCACAAGGGTGTGGCAAGATTTTCTTTCGTAGGTAGGGGGGTCAGGGATGGAATAAGTTACCAAGAGAATTGATGAATAATTTACCAACAACGTTGAAATTTGTAGAGGGCAAAATTATGTGGGTACAGGAAAGGGGGGGGGGGGTGATTGGAATTTCGGAAATTTCCACCGGCGCGTGCGCTCCATCACAATTAAATTAACTTAAACTGCGTAACGAATTTGGATGGGACTTTCTCCGTTTGAAAGTTTATGAACTAACGTAAAATTTATGATTTGTTTTATGACTCTAAATAACCGGAGAAAAGAGCAAGAAATGATAATTCATTTGCACTGAGAACTAATAAGCGCCGCAGATAACACTGCATAAATACGAATACTCCTTTAAGAGATACCCATCAAAGATCACGCTAAAATACGGATAAATATTCAACGTTTTGAATTTTATTAATATTGTTTTTTTATTACGTTACTTAGTTATTTATTTCTTCTGCTTTCTGAGAAATCACAAACAGAAGATTAATTCTTCAATACTCGTAAAAAAATTTGTGAAATTTATGTTACTGCAAAGGCTTGAAAGCTACAACAATACAGACGTTTATGCTTTGCTAATAAAAGAAAATGAAAATACATACAGGAGCGGGAAAATGCTGGTTGAATTATAAACGGAAAGCTTTATTGTTAAGAAATTCTTTACTGTGAATCTGACGTATAAAAAAGGGTTCTAAACCACATATATTTATCCCAGATGCTTTGTACAATTTCTTACCGGCAAAGTGCCAAACCCCCATACAGACGAAAGTAGTAAAACTGGAATATCAGATGAAATTCAGACGCATTTCTACCATTCATGGAGACAGTGGTAAATGTTATTACACTATCAAAACTTTACACATTCACCACGCCGCAGAAGGACGAGAAGCAGACAATTCATACAACTGCAAGATGTAACAAGAACCGGATGAACTTTGCTAGTCGTATATGAATACTACATCATTAATCATACCACAGCAAAATGAAGGAACTCTTGGGTGTAATATGCTGCAATTAGGAGCATTATTAAATTTTGTTAACCTTTATGGTTTATAATAAAGCTAATTAAGGAAAGCTATATCATTTAAATCGGGGATCCCCAAACTTTTTACCCCGTCGGCCCCTTCATTTGATATTTGCCTTCTTATCGACCCCCACAAGTATATAATAAAAACATTAAATCATTTTTGGCATTTCTGATACTGAGCAATAAGGAGGCCTGCATAATAACTCAGCGAAATAATTTATAAAATCCACCCAATAACATTAACAGAAAAACGAGATACTTTCCACTATTATTAAAATCTCAAAAAATAGGAACAAAACTATGGATAGATGGAATAAATTTTGCACTGTTTTAACTTGCCACATAGCGATTAAACCACCTTCCTAAGACACTCTTCAACTCTCAATACTGTATCACCTCTTGACAACCACCTTACCTCTGTGAGCAAAAGTAATTTGTTGAAAGTTTCACCATTTACTTCACATGACTTCGCAAACAGACGAGAATTGAGAGGATGAGCTTTAATTTTACTTATTGACCTGATTGTTAGAAGAGCATTCCTATTTTTTTCCTGTGCAGTTGAATTGGTCCTCTTTAATATAATCGACCCCCTTTCGACCCCCTGTATTAATCGACCCCGGGAGATCTCTTATCGACCCCAAGGGGTCGGTATCGACCACTTTGGGGACCCCTGATTTAAATGATACTTAAATATTATAAAACTGCAGATGAGTTACATCTGTATGTCGCTTTGTTCAGGTATCGCACTCAACCTACAGGCCCAGTTTGAATGGGGTTTTCACAGTTTGAATGTTTATGGACTAGCTTAAAATATGCTGTATATCTTATGACGCTACGTAACGGAGGACTTCAACAAATGATAATTCGTTCGTACCGAGAACAGATAGTTGGTACAGATTACACTGAATCTTAAATTAACACTCCTTTGCAAGGTATCCTCCGTAGATCACACAGAGAAACACTACATCTTTTCAATTCCGAAACATTGCTTTTAGATCAAGTAACTTTGGTTATTTAATTCTCCTGTTTTCTGAAATAAATTACAATATAATACACCTAAAATGTTAATAAGGCCTCTACATCGAAGATTAACACTTCAATAAGTGTAACGAAGAAGTGTAATGTAATTTAAGATAAATTTTACAAAAATACTAAATTGCAAATGTTTATACTTGGCTAATAGAAGAAACGCAAAACATAAACGCATCACTACGCACACCCAGGACCACGTTGGCGATGCAGGGGGAATATGCTAGTCAGCTTATAAACATCGAATTTCAGACTGGTTAACAATCAGCATAGGCGTTCGTCATCGACCAATTTTTGATTTGGAGATTTTAATACATCTTCTCTTTCTGAGATTCATTGTGACGGTTTAATTACTTTCTGCATAATCTTTATATATATAAAAATCTCGTGTCACGATGTTCGTCCGGGATGAACTCCGAAACTACATAACCGATTTAGATGAAATTTGGCTTAATGTGTGTAATTTAGTCCAACTTAAAAGATAGGATAGTTTTTATCTGGATTATAGACCTCAATATTTATTATTTGCGAAATAAATGTTCATTAAATGTTTGTCATAGGACAATGGTTTGTAATTATTTGTAAGCCACCAAGGCAAAGCGGTTTGCTGGATAAGTGGTTAGGGCGTCTGACTGGAGATGGAAAGGTTCCAGGTTCGAGTCCCTGTCTCGGCGAAGATTTTTATAGACACTTAACCCAGCATTAAACCCCGGCGCAGTATGCTGTATGAGGTGAAATACGCCAGGACGGTTCTGTGGTTCGGATTCGACGTTAAAATGTAGGTCCCCTGTACCAGGCAGGATGGGCGGGCTAGGTAAAGGCGGCTACGACAGGGGCAGAATGCCCAGCCAGTAGAAACAATGTCACCAGGTCATTACGACCACACGAAATTATTATTATAGTTCCATAAGTTTCTAACAGATGGCGATGTGTTAACTTATCAATACAACACTTGGTTATCTACGTTGGGTAATCATCTAGTAAATGACGTTCTGTTTCAATTTATTTATGCTAAAGTTTATTCCTAACAGATGGCGGTGTGTTAATTTATCGAACCATTCAGTAGATGGCGTTGTTTTTCGATTTATTTATGCTACAGTCTATTCCACGCCATATGTGTGAGTTTCTTCAATTTTAATTGTGCTGTGTATTGTGTTATAATTATACTGTATTGTTGTTCATCTTTTGTGTGTCTTTATACCTAACGACAAAGTAATTACACACGTGAATATAACATTGAAGAAAACGTTACGATCAATTCGAATCGTGTAAGCATTTCTCGCTAGCTTATCATTTTTCTTCTTCTTTTTGTTACGGTCAGCTAGAGACCACGTGTTGTTTTTTCTTTCTTCCTCCCCAGTACTCCTTCATTATTGCACTCCTATCTACCTTTGAATCCTGCCTTATTCAAAGTCTGCTATCTAAAAAAATTTCTTTCCTTACAGTTCACTGGTATTATTTCGTTTCAAATCTTTTTAAACCTCTTGAAAGCCTGTTGTCATCCATGCTATAAATGTATCAAAAAATATCATTCTTCTTTTTCTGTTATTTTTTTCAATGTTATTTTATAATTCCTCATCAGTTCTTAACTTCAATTTTACTGTATTTTTCAGTGGACCCAAAAATTCCGGTTTCACCACTGTATTATAGTGTCTTATTTTAAGGCTTTCAGAAAGGCACTTTTTGTTGTAATTCAAATATTTTTCAGTGAAATGTCGCCAAAGAATCTAACCTCGACAATGCATCAGCTCATCAATCAGCAACACAAATCGCGGCAAGTAAGGAAGTTCGAAGAATCAGGACAGCTGAGCGTCGTATGCAAGAATCTCAAGAACAGCGTGATGAACGTCTGTGACAGAATATATCGAGAACAAGAGCGGCACGAGAACAGCACATAGCTACATTTAGAGAAAGAGAACGAGAGAGACAGTAAATCAGCCGTGCTTTAACACGTGTATCATTTGTTCGTCTTGCGTTCCAATATGCACCAGCCATTGATTACTCTGCACATTCTAAAACTGCAATCGGTGCAATGAGAAAAATATGCCAGTATTATCAGGCGTTGAAATTCCGCAATGAAGCAGCCGGCATGTGTTGTGCATCAGGAAAAGATGTATTATTACCACTACCCAATCCGCCAGAACATTTACAATCCTTCTTGCTGGCAAATCAAACGATTCGAAATTGTTTCTGCGCAAGACACGCAAATTCAATTCTTGCTTCCAGATGAAATCTTTTGGGGCAGCAAAAATTTGAGATCTTACATCTGATGGACGTCATTTTGAAACTAAATTCAAAATACAAGGCCAGGTGTACCATAAGATTGGGTCGTTGATACCGATGCCAAACGATGACCCGAAGTTTCTCCAAATTTATTGGAAATTGTTAGGAACGCTTAAAACTAGGTGCCAGTATAATTTCATCGAACAAGCAGAAGAGAGAGCAATTGTGGTATTGTTGGAAAATTGTTTGGAAAAAAAATAATCAACTTATTCAATTGTGTCGCCGCAATTAAAAAATGACAACTATCAAATTGTCATCAAAGCTGACAAATTACCATCAGGAGAACACGCTGGCAGATTCAACGCGCCAACCGTAGATGAAGTTGCAGTTTTTATGGTTGGTGACTCAGTTGATTAAAGTCACACGTCAAGATAGAACTGTTAGTATAATTTCGGATCTACACCGTTCGTATGACGCACTCCAGTATCCACTGATATTCTGGCAAGGGTAGAATGAATATCACATCAACATCAAACAGCGTGATCCAGTTGCTGGTAAATTTAATATTCAACTATTTAATTCGTTATTTTATTAGTACAGTAGACCCGCGGTATTCCGACCAGGGGCCGGATTATAGCGGGCCCACTATATTGATTTCTTATTCTTTTTTTTTTTTACTATTTAATTTATTATTTTTTCAGGTAATAAAACAAATAAAAAAGTTACTTCAATGAAGTACTACGCTCACCGATTGATGATTAGACATAATTAGGATAACTATATCCTTCGACATCGTCAACTGTGCCTTCAATACGTCGTGGATATGTACGCCAAGGTTGAAAACAAGCATTTGCGATTTATTCGATACAACCAGGCTAAATTACGATCGGAGGAATACAATCTCTTGCGAGATACTGTTATCGGCAATATTTATGAAAATTTAAACTCCAATGATATCTGTAATGCATTTATTTTACCTTCAAGCTACATCGGCAGTTCACGGAACATGCAGGAATATATACAAGATGCGATGACTTTCGTACGTCATTATGGTCGTCCAGATTTGTTTATTACATTTATATGTAATCCGAATTGGGAGGAAATTCAAACTTTGCTATTACCAAACCATCAATCAATGCATATTCATGATGTCACGGCACGTGTGTTAAAACAAAAATTAAAATTATTGATTGATTTAATCGTAAAACATTCAGTTTTCCGTAACACACGTTGCTGTCTGTATTTGATTGAGTGGCAAAAGTGAGGTTTGCCTCATTCTCACATTTTGATTTGGCTTGAAGTTAAAATCCGTCCAGAAGAAATTGATCAAATAATTTCAGCCGAAATTCCGGACCCATTAATTGATCAAGAATTGTTTGATATTGTTTCCAGTCACTCGATCCACGGACCGTGCGGTGCTTTTAACATGACATCGCCATGCATGGAAGGTGGAAAATGTAAGAAGCGTTTTCCAAAAGGAATATACGAATAATACTATTACGGATATCGATGGTTATCCGTTGTATCACCGCAGAAACGCACAGAATGGTAGTCAAACATTTACAATGCGAATCTCAAATTCTAGAAACCAAGTTGAAATTGACAATCAGTGGGTGGTACCATACTCACCATTGCTTTCAAAAACGTATAAGGCTCATATTTATGTCGAGTTTTGCAGTTCTGTAAAATCCATTAAGTACGTTTGCAAATATGTTAATAAAGGCAGTGATTTGGCCGTTTTTGAAGTTCAAAATGTAAATAAAAATGACGAAATAACACGATACCAAATAGATAGATACATCAGCAGCAACGAAGCTATCTGGCATATTTTTAGTTTTCGCATCCATGAAAGAGAACCTTCCATCCAGCATCTTTCAACACATCTTGAAAACGATCAACGTGTATATTTCACCGTAGAAAATATTTTCCAAAGAATACTTGAGCCACCAAAAACGACAAACCACAAACTGAATTTTTCACATTGTGTCAAAAATCTGATGTGTTCCACCAATTCGCAAAAACATTATTACTGTATATACCGATGTTCCAATTTATTTATCATGGAACAAATTAGGTAAAAAATGGTAGCCACCTAAACAAGGAGAACCACATCCTTCGATCGCAGGCATTTTGAAAGCAAAGACTTTACACAGTGCATCCAAAACAACGTGAATGTTTCTTTCAGCGTTTGTTATTGGTGAATGTTCCCGGACCAGCTTCTTTCGAATGTTTACGAACAGTTAATGGTCGAGTGTTCAATACATGTCGAGTGTTCAATACATGTCAAGATGCATGTCGCGAGTTGCAGCTGCTGGTAGACGACAACTATTGGGACCTGACACTTGCTGATGCAGCGTTGACAGCCACGCCGAATAGTATTCGTCAAACTGTTTGCAATTATACTGACAACATGTTATCCAACACAATCTTCGAGTTTGTGGGAAAGATATAAAAACAGTATTACTGAAGATATAACTGAAATTTCAATTTATATAAATAAAATAATTTATTTATTTTATAAATATAAATTTTTATATAATTTCAATTAAGTAATTTGTAATGAAACATAAAATAAATTTTTTATGATCGTTTGTCCTTAATTCCAACTCTCCGTAACTCTTTACCAATTACATTTGAATTTCAAAATCGACTACAATGTTTTTGTCTTTATTAGTGAATATTAATTTGATTACATGAGGAAGTTTAGAATAACATTAATACAACGTACTATAATTAGTAAGTCACAGCAACGCGTGACCGGGTCAGCTAGTATGTTTATATAATACTATGCTTTTGCTCCAGATTTTTGTACAAAAAAAGTAGATTGTAGACTGATTTGTATAGCAAAATTAAATTTCATAATTTGTTCAGTCGACAGAGTTCTAAAAAAAAAATCTAGATCAGATAAACGGTGCCTATTTAAAAGTGTACATAAAATTAAATGTGAACCGCTCACCAGGCAGCGTCTTGCGTTAAGTTCTATTTTGATTTTCATTAAACATTAGGAAAGAGAAGAATTGTGCGTTGAAATCATAAGACGGATAAACGCATGTGACTGCTGTTATGTTAGCGATTTAAAATAAGGTATATTTTAGAGTAGTTGATGCTGTGTGGTGAAGAAGTAATTTATTCAATACTTTCTCTAAATAATTAAATGCGTCTACACTTTTGTAATATGCTACGAACATTTTTCTATTCCAACTAATGAAATTACGTCAGCCATATTGCAGCTGTAAACAGTTTATCGGCATTATTGAAGATCACTGGCAGGAATCACACACCCATTTATTGCTTTTTTGTTCGTAACTTTTCATCTCGTGCAATTTTTACGTAATTCCGTATGCAAAATCAGCGTGTTTCAGTTAAGATTTTAACATCTGAAATACACTTTAAAAATTAGTTTCAAACTTACAAGTCTGAAATTTAAATTAAATTAAAAAATTCTACATTAACAGTAGACCATTACTTCTAAAATTGTCAAAACAGCCAAAACATTCCGCTTTTAATATGTCTCAGTAAACAAAACTTAACTTAGTCCACAACCCGAAGGCTGGCTTACTATGCCTCATACTAAGCCATTGTGTCAGAGGTAGGACGGCCAGTTCCTTTCCTCTGGGACATACAGTTTAACGTGGAATCCGAACCAGTATTACTTTCATAATTCTGCCAAGTATAATATGAAAACTTAAGGAAATACAATAGTACCAGAATGGAAATAGAGTATTTATACCCAATCAAAAACAGATGTTTCAACTATTTTTAAATCTGTATGTAAGATTTTTTTAATCGTACACTCAAATGTATTCAAAAATATACAATGTTGCATTAAGTATAGGATTTTTCCGTGCTGGGCTTATTAACGTCTGAAAGATTACTCATAATTGCTACTGCTATTTAAATTTACTAACCATTTAAGTTTCTCTTAAATTTATTTGAATGAAAAGAAACTTCGCATAGTAATTTACAAAAGTTTATTATTTTTGCATATTTACTTTAAAAATTTAGAAAAATATTGAATTGCTACAACATTTCAGATTATTTAAATGTTTACGTCGTTTCTTATGATATTTTCGGCTCACATTATCTTTCTGTTAAAACTAAATAAATTTGTGAATGGGGATTTTTCCGGCGTATAAATTCAGCATAGTATTCCCGTTGTCGAAACTGCAAACCCGTGAAAGCTCTGTAACTAAATAAATTGTTTATGATGTTGCAAAAATCACGTTGATGGCATGATGTAGGAAAAGTCTTATGGGGCTTCAGTTAATGATCTTATTGAAAAAAAAAAAGATCTCATTTAATGACAAATAATCACCGTTAATTTCCAAATGCTTACAAGTGTTAATCATCAGAAAAAATCACTTTATTTTCCAATGCTTAAAATTAGCTTCATCGTATTTCATTTTCGATCCAAGTCGGTATTGTCAGAAGAAGCCAACTTTGGCAGCGAAGCCATATTCCTTTCGACACGTTTGAATGGAACCTTCCGATCTAATATTGCGTGGAGTAAGTGAATGTTGCATACATCTTTTAGAGACATTCAATACCCGTATCATTAAATGAGTCGTACAAGTTAAAAGGCTACTATACTGGGCACCGTGAAGTAAAACAACGTTCCCGGTCTTCTATTTACAGTTTTCAGCTAGATCCTGAAAGATATCTTGGAAATTTCTGGGACGGTCCATAATGTTCCCCTCAATAATAATTTAAAAAGCGCATTTTACACAAAACACAAGTACCAAAGTTCACATGCAGATGGCGAAAATTTCCTTTTTTCTTTTCTTCACAGATAGTGATAGTACCTAGCGACAATCCGACTGGCACGTCTTAACAACAATACGTCCTAAGAACGTAACATCAATATGGAGAAGCTAAATTTTCCAACGAGAATTCCTTCAGGCAGGGAAACTTTCTGAAAGACAAAATTTTTAGACTCAACTTTTTTCTTTTTCATCTGGTGCTTAGCGAAGTTCATTAGGGACGGTCTTAGAAGTTGGTGGATATAACAAGCAGTCCCCATTAGTCCGCGAACTATCGCAGTATTTTACTGGTATCTGTTGTAATCCTGTCTGAATACTTTTTTTATCACTCACCCATAGTACTACAACCAATCACAGAATCGAAGATATTTGGTATGATAGCATTTTACATCATGGTAACTTAAATGTAGTAACACACTGTTACAGTAATAATGTAGACCTAATTAATTAAATACATTGTGGTAATAAATATACAATACACATCAGGCATTTCCTGATAGTCAATTATTACATTTTTATATAAAAAAGTTTTTGGTAACTTGTTTCTTCTTACAGCAACTATTCATCGTTTTGTCAACGCATATGCGTATGCGAACTACCTTGGGGTTATTCCATTTTTTGAGGTTGGAAATAGAATTGTAATTTGTAAAATTTTGGGTTATGTAATCCTGTTCAACATATTATTTTTTCTTCTGGCTTTATGCCACCAAGACATCGACGTCATTAGAGGCAGAAGAGGATGGGAGGCAACGAACGGGAAGGAATTCGGCCATCGTGTTTCGAGAGAACCGTCCGGTCATCCGTCTGGAGTCATTTCGCAAAACTATGGGAAACTGAAATGAGGATGGCCGGGTGGGGTTTGAACCCACGTCCTTCCTACACTAGACGCGAGCGTTACCACTCACACACCGGGCTCGCTTTGCCTAACCTTATATAACACAAAATAATCACTAGTCATGATAAGGGAAATGACCCGTCTTCAGTTGCCGTTCCGTCCTGATATCCGTCGTCCTGATATGTCCCCACCCCCAAAAAAAAAAAAATTCAAATGTAATATATCAATATCAATTCTGTGAGTCATCTATACCACGCCATACATCTTTTCCGTTTTTCGCTTCCAAAGTTTTTTCGTTAATCAACACAGCGAAAAATAGAATTCTGTCAACAAATTACGTAGTGGGTGACCTGACACTTCGACAAGATTCGACTTGTTTAGACACAGGTAACAATATTTTTATCCATCACAGCTTGCCATGTAATTTCAACGGTGATTTAAGTTTGAAGTTCACCGCACTCTTTTGATACTATAACATACAATTACCTCGTACACATGAACAAGAAAATTGTTGGAAGCTTTGAATAACGAGAAATGTTACTGCATGAAACTAATAAATAATAGCAATAGAAAAGTGAAGCTTAAAGGGGGCCTATGAAACCAAATATTAATTAAGACACAAATTTCATACACAGAGAATACCTATAAGGTTTCAGAAATTTTTCTTGTACAAAAAAAACTGTTATAACCGCCATAATAAAAAATTACATCTTTCGACCAACTAAGTTCTGCTTGTTCAATGAACTGAATCACATTTCTGGAAGTCTATCATAAGAAATATCTAAAATGAAAATGCTAATGAATCTTTTAAAAAACACACCCGAAAATCTGATAAAATCCATAAGTCTCAATCGTGATGGAGAACAAGAAATAAATTTATATAAATTTTGTTTTTAGTGCCCCATTTTCAGAATTGACAAAATTCGGAAATAGACGTAGGGGCACAGTAATCGAAGATTGTTGAGACTGTTTCTGGAAATCAAATTTTTAAAAAAAAATCCATAGATCCGAGGTCACTATTTTGCTTACGGATTTACGCCTCACCTACAACGAGATCATCTGAAGCAGGAAAAAATTGGGGAAAAGGTGGAGGGGGGGGGGGGTAATGAACGAGAATTAATTCGGACATAATATTTTGAAGGAACCATCCTGGCATTCGTCTGCAATGATTTCTGGAAACAAGGTAGCCCGAATTTTGACGGCCGAACTAAGTTTTGTATCAGCATCCTCAGACCCGTGTGTTACCGCCTTACCACCAGGTTCCGATCGAAATTTTCTCACAGCATCAAATATGACAAAACAGTGTTATAACGACTTCGAACCTGAGCTTTCAAAATAATCATTGAAAAAAAATGGAAGCATTCGGGCACTAACCAAACTATTTACAAATTAATAATATTTCGTGCAACCAGAAAATATAATAAGAATGAAGTTTTAATTCAAATATAAGAAACAAACCTTTGCTTTCCTCTGACTCTTTTACAACAATATTTATTGTCAGCATAACAAAGAGGGAGTTGTATCATCAATCATGCCTACTGAGTATTCAGTCTTGTGAGTGCTCAGTGTACTTCACCAAGGATTCTGTGTTTCACAACATACGTTGCGTTCCATCCACGGTGACTTACATACGTATGCATTTCATTTCTTTTTTGTTCTTTTTACAAAAAATTGAAACTCGTTTTCAAATGATTAATTCTATTACTTTAACTACGTTCAACGTATCAGAATAATGGATCAGGGCTCTGTTACATTCTTTTACGCCTTGAAAGGATGGAGGAGACTAATAAAGGAACCAGACGTTAGGACTGATAGCAAGTTTCTCTGAGAAATGGCTTGAAAACGATCATTTAAGTCGCCGAGAGCAAGTGGTAGGAAATACTCAGAGGATATTACGAAAAATTCTCGTCCTATGTTGCGTGCAGTCGTTTATTAGTCACAATGATAAAAGAATTCACACAATGTCGTAAACTTTGGAGTCATGTTCCCATCGAACACCGCGTTTCTTAGTTATCCATCTATGGTTGAGGTCGTTAAATTTTCAGAATCCTTTTTGTGTCATACTCGTATATAGCATTCCATCCGTGTTTTGACTTATGACAGCCATTGTATTAAATGTTAAAGCCGAATTTTCTGTATTTGATAACATAAAAACGGTCCTCACATTTAACTGTTTCGGTTTTCAGTGATAAGAACTATTACGATGTAATTTAATTTACCTGCAAACAGAAGCGAGAAGAAAAAAGAATTACATAAAAATAATTCATCAACGCAACCTGACACAATACTAACCCTCCTGTAAAATTTATAAATTCTGAGATTTCTTTCACGTCTATATTGAAAATTATTGTGTGAGGATTACAAAAGGGGAATAGTAATTTTTTTTTGTAAAACATGTTTGAGAAGTCTCATTGTTCGAACATGCAGAAGACATTAAAAATTTGTAGTCAAAGCTTGAACTGTTATCTATTATTGAATGTGTTTTAATTAGACTCGGTTTAGAATTTATCAAGGGCCTGAATAACAAAAAATTTAGTTCTTCATTATCTAAACCTATCACCAATATCATACAAAATAATTGAGAAATTTCTCCTAATGCTACAAAGATTGTAAATTACATCTCGTACTCCGAAATCGTTTAATATTAATAGCCTTGTAATGCCTAAAAATGTTTTCAATCCTAGTTCATCAGTTCGCCTTATTAATAAAACTGTAGCAGTAGGTCACATAGAGTAACAATGTGGAAATTTACAACTGTGAATTTCACAGGACAGAACTGGGAGTGGATGCTCCGTCAACGCCTGATGGTTTCTAGATGTGAGCCGTACCTTGATGACTATTAAGAGGTCAGTCAGAAGTCTGTTTTTCCAGCGGTGGCTGGGAGTATAAACCACTCCTGACGGTCCTAATCACTTTGCACAAATTATCCGGCACTAAGCTTCCGAGTCCGGCTTCCGCAAAACACAGACCGCAACGCGTTACAAGCGCGGCGCTGCGTCCAACGCCGCTCAACTGTCACCTGGGGCAACTGCCGGCAACGCCGCGCCGACAGCGACTGGGCGCGCGCCAGAAGCTTCGGACCTTGCCGCGCCAGCGCGCGCGGGCCGAACAACCCCGAGCGCACCCGGACCCGCCCGAAGCCGCGCCGAGACAGGTAGGCTACCCAGCGTCACGCCCGCAAATGACGGCCAATTACGCCACTGCACACTGACACTGGGGTTGTCTGCCTCGCTTCTGCTTTGAAATTTCTACATACTTTAATTAACGCTCTGCAGAAGAGGTGAATGGAGCGCGTAGAGCGCAAGAGAGATGGGGAAAAATTTGGGCTGAAATTTGGCGCTTAGCGATATTGCGTTTCACGCTCTGCGGAGCGATGAACGTTGTGAGTGGAGGGGAGGTAATTTAAAGCCCTGAGGCCCGTACCGTAACCGAAACTAACAAAAGAGTTTTAATGAACCCAGGCGCGATTATAAGCCGTGTGACGAATGTAATTCAAACAGGCGTGGTGCGCGGAGCACGTTATGTTTCCGTTTAAATCCCCGCAAGGTAGAAAGATTGAAATCAATTTGTAGCGAGTGGTTATTGTTTCCGGTAAAACAGTCACAGACATTTTTTTGCGAAAATGCTATAGGCTACTCATCGTTGTTAGGATATGTCGGTAACCGGTGAAGCTTATAAAATCTGACATCTAATTAGGTAAAGGGACTTGTAGCTGCATGCAGCACTTTTTATACCGATAAACGCTGAATACAGTAGAGAAACTATTTAAAGATAATTAGAAAAATTTAACCTGAAAAGATAAAACATACAACTGTATTTACAATGGAAATATTTAATTCGTAAAACTGTTTTCTTCAATGGTACGCAGCTTCAAGAATAAAGCTTTCGCGAAACATTCTTACACAGTTCACAAACCGATTTAAAGTGAGATGGAATACGATATCGTTTTTCCTTCATGCCTCACACGAATACTGGTGTGTTTCCACAATTATAACTTCCGAATACACAATAATACAAGAAACATTGACTCAAAGTTTGCACATTAAAGAAACAAACTGAGACATTTAACACTTTTCTCTCTAATGAACATAGCTGTCTACAGCAGCATTAGCCTCAGCGCAGTCGAAACAAAACGAAACTAATACATCTTAGAATCCATAAAGGCATCTGATGGGGAGGCTATCCGTAAGCGTATAACACACATTAGGAGCAAACTTATATTCGAGGAACGGTACATGTTACTACGAAAAATTAGGTCTGGTGACGCAAACTGTGAAGAGAAAACAGACCAACTAGTATTTATGTTTTCCGAAGTGCCCCTTTCACCATGTATGTGACACAGTAGCATAACACACTAACAACCAACTATAGACTGTGCTTCTCGCTTTTATACTTTTTCTTATTATCGGTCTGATGTGGATGCAGCTGCAATGTTTAAATTTGGAGATCAATAAGGCCCTAAACTGAATTTTGTTTCTGAATACCTACTGTGAAGCTTGGAAGATTTTAAATCACAGTTTTGTACAAAGGTGCAAGATTTATTTAGCCCAGTCACAACAGGGACCTATCATTCTGGAAAATCATTTAAGCATAGTTTATTAGAGTCTGGTACCTCATTATTAGGATTCAAACGTTCAAACCTCGGAGTCCTCAGTTCATATCCCTGCCTAACCCATAATCTACTTAACGTAACAATCAACTATTACAAAGCTTACATTTTCACCAGTTCCGATTCCATGTTAAAGTGTTGGTGCTGA
This sequence comes from Vandiemenella viatica, assembly GCA_031002005.1. Classification (NCBI taxonomy): domain Eukaryota; kingdom Metazoa; phylum Arthropoda; class Insecta; order Orthoptera; family Morabidae; genus Vandiemenella; species Vandiemenella viatica. The sequence goes on along the minus strand of CM061919.1, from coordinate 87,336,947 downwards.
GAAGGATTGCACGACTACGTCAAAACTCTGTCTCCTAGGACCTCACGAATTAACTTTTTAGAAAGATACATAAGTGACCAACGATGTGGCTGCGCGCGTTCAGTCACCAAAACTCTGTATCTGGGAAGTACAACGGGCCTAAATTCAGATCCCGAGCCCGGGGTATTGACTGTCCTAATGGGTTACTCAACTTGTGGTCTGCGTAGATGAAACAGCTGATCCGCAAGTATAATTGAAGATACCATACATAAAAATAGTTTTCACATAAAATGGATGCGGTACTCATACTGTATAATGCGATAACTTTCTAAAAGTCCTAAACGTTTTAACGACCTGTCAAAAGTTTTGTATTTCTGGAATATAAGTATATCGTTGCATTGTTTTTACAATATTCTACTCATTAAATACGTTTCACATCGTCCTCAAAGAGAGAGGAATTCCCTTAAGAATTACGTTAATGACCATTATATAATTGTCCTCTTGTAGGAGTAGGTCTTAAGGAACCGCTATACTTGCCAGTAGTAATTGGTAGAATTAGTAACATAAGAGCAGTGAAGTAAAAACCGTAACGTGTCAGGTCCTTTTTTTATTATTTTATTTTATGCAAGCAGGTCGGTGGTGTAGTGAAGCATTCAGCTCACAATAACATTATTGTTCATCTGGTTCGCAAAAAATATTAACTGTTCCACATATAATTCACTTGTAATAGTTCCCTTTCGATTTCATATAACTATGTTTTCATAAGCATTCAGAATATATTTTCACATTTACTAAGTTATAAAGGTACAATACAATATGCCCCAAACGTTAATAATATGTACACAAGGGGGAAAAAACATACAGCCATATAACGTAGTGGTGCCTGGAATTATTTTTTGTCATTTTAATTCTCCACGGATTGGAAATGGTTGACGGGATGATCCCCAATCTTCATCTCATAAATTACACATTTCACAAACAAAAATAATCACACGGAACACAAGATACACGTTTCACGGACAGATAGGAAAAATTCCTTTCCCCCATCGAAAACAACGTAAAGCCAGTAGTAAATGGAAAGTTGCTTTCAAAATAAGCAGAGCCCCAAGGGGCTATTGTTCTTGTAACTTGAAAAATCCACGTGGAATGGGCAATGGGACGAGAGAAAGTTCCTTTCTGTGATTCTGTTACTTAGCCTTCCACAAACGTAAACAAGAATGAAATTAACCACCACAACAGGATTGAAAGTTTCTGGTAAAAATTGTATCAATTTCTATTCGTTCTCTGTGCAGAAGAAACTTAACTGGCGTGGAGTAGACAAAATATTACTGTGGGAGTTAAAGCAAAAAATAAAGCCGAATCAAAAGGTGCATCTTGCGTAATTGCTATAATTAGGAACAAACATTCTTGCCCCTCCTCGAGAAAAAACCAACAAAACGTAAAGCGAAAATATGTGCCTGATTACCAAAGTCATTAAGGTAGACCTAAGGAAAGGGAGATTACAGACTGCTTCCGTCGGTCTGCGGAACATGTTATCTTTGTACAAGTGGCTTTCTTTTATTCTGTTTGTGTAAATTGAAATTTTGGCGTAGCGGGAAGTGGGAGACAGTTCCAGTATTCGCCTCTGCTACTACAGAAAACATTGCAAAAATAGTAACTACAATGGGCGGGACCGATCGTATTGCTAGTTTCCAATAAGGTAGCGCATTAATGTGTTGAGGTACAGGACCAGGAGCAGAAAACTGTGTTTTATCTGCAGCAGCACATTTGTATAAAAAGGTAATTACAGCACATAGGTATAAAAAAGGTAACTATTAAAGAACCTACTCGAGTGATGTTAGGAAACCTTGGATACCGAAAGTTATGTTTGTGACCGGTATTTGAATACGCGTCATGCTGAAACCCAAGTACGCTCATCAGGATGGATACGCAAGTCCAAGGTAAATTTGTATTAGATAAAGTTTGTTAGATAGGCATGATCAGGTTGAATCAATTTAGAAATGCCTATAATATAGATAATGTTCCTACACATAGTTGTACAAATCACGCAGTATACCAGTATAGCTACTTGCGTGTATGATAGAGGTGTTTCATTATAATTGTGTTTATGATCCTGTACTACCCAATTGTATTACCTAAAAACTATTTACTTGGATCAAAGGGGCAAGAGATGCCATAGGACTACTAAGAACAATAGATGAGATGAATCTAGAGAAAAACAGAAAAGTAGAAGTGTAAGTTGTTTTAGTTGGCGAGGAAAATTCCAGCTGATGAATATTATTTTTTTAAATACTGGCTTTGACTACAAAAAAAAAATAATATTAATAAAGAGCCCTTAATGGAATCAGAAGATATTTATTAGGATTGGAGGTGATATATCGAATGAACAGGAGTTAGACGTGGTTTTTGTCTATGACCCTTCAACATTTATCTTCAAGAAGTTATTGACACATGTCTGGATGATAAAAGAAGGTTGGTGGGAAGAGAACTGAGTGAACAACATTTTCTCATGAAATGATTTTAGTAGCTCATAATGAAAAGAATGCCAGTACAATAATTAATAATTTCAAAGAAACCTATGAAGAAAATTGAGTGAAAATTAACATTCAGCAAACAAACATTATGGTAATAAACACATAAATTAAATCAATACGTCTCAAGACAGCTAAAGAAACAAAGCACAGGTGAAAACCTTCAGTCTTGGTTCCCTGTTCAAGAAGGGTAAGAATTGTGAGCGTATGATAAAATTATAAATTGTGTTGGTCAATGAAGTGTTCAAAAGAAAGAAAAATTATTGCCCCCAGAGAAAGGATTAATGAAACGACAGATTAAATATTTCGTTTGTATCATGGAGTAGTATGATGAAGAGACTGGAGATTCGTAAGGTTTAAGATGGAAACAGTGAGCAGAGACTTTCCCGGCGTAATGGTGCAATATAATCTTGTCGGGTTTGCAGCCGGATGGTGTCATCGAATCACAGCCAGCTAGTAACAGGTGGAAACTACTTGATACCTGAAGAAGACGGCAGAGCAAGCTATCGAAACTTTGTGTTACTACGTCACCATCAGGCTGGACACTCGAGAAGATTATATTGCATGGAAAATATAAATAGGATGGATAGAGTAAAGAAGGAAGAGGTTCTTATCAGAAATGTTGAGAGGAGAAATATATATATATTTATACGCTAAGCGAAAACTTATGTTACTTTTTTAAGAATATTGCGCGCACGGAGAAGTGGGAGATTTGGCATTGTTAAAGATTATATGGAGAAGAAGTTAAGGAAGCTAAAATCTATATATAATATGCGTTACAAATACATTAAATTAAGTAAAATAAAACGCCCGCTCGCCTACGAAGTTCGCTCAGATGGCTGGTAGATGGCGCAGCTAGCGGCCTTACTTTGTCTTCTTTGGTGAAACAAAAGTCTAAATTAATCTCTGATCTTATATAGAAGCAAGAAGCAACATTTCGAGGGCTGGTAGATAGCGCAAATAACGGCCAGAATATTGGGCGAACGGAGGAACTTAAAGAAATACGGAAAGCTAAAATTATATATAATATATTTTACAAACCTTGGAATCGATATAAGCAGACAGAGATAATCGATTGCTTCAGTTGTAAACAAAAGCGCAGTTTGTCTCTGGTTTGCGACATGGGCTGCGCAGAACGAATTTCCCGTAAACTTTTTACTCTTGGTCCAGGCCGAATTTCAACCTAATCATGATCACTATGACAAAACGAACCTATTTAGGTTGATATGATCCCTGTACCGATAATTTTTGTGTCATTTTTAAAGTGAGGCTAACATTTCGCGGTTGCGGAGCATCCCATATTTCGGCATTTTTTAATTTAATTCGTGGCGACTTTTCCGGAAAAGGAGAGTGCTAAACGTGAAGAGGACACTATAAAGAAAAATTTCAAAATGTCAGTAACAGTTTTTCACTGGTGGAGAATGTCCCACCCCACCCAAAAATATAAGAAGCATAGTTAATACATGTTAATAGATTATTAAAATAAAAAATTAATTTGCGAACGTGTGTGTGCGCGCGCGTGAAATAGGATCGGAGCCAACGTTCTTACGTGAATTCCCCGCATTGAGACACTCTGTGGTCATTGGTAAAACGAAAGACTCGGATAAAGTAGAGATTAATCTTTGAAGTTATAAAAGGAATACTTTGAAAAGGAATGTAGCGATTCTGCCAGATACTATATGGTCATTTGATTATTTAAAATGTTAAACTTTGGTTAAGTGTCTTTTGATTTTTTAATTTCAGTAATTTCATTAGAGAGAGAGAGAGAGACAAGAAATAAGGAATACTTATTTGCGTGAAATTCAAAATGATAATAGACCAAATTTAAATAGCGAACACAGAAAATGACGAAATTATTTTGATAGATACAATTAAATGCGCAAGTTTCATAAAACTAAAGCAGTTTTCCGGCCTAAATGAACCATCGATAAATACATTTCATCATTTGCTATGGTTAGATTAGAAGCTAAATTTAGCATACAGTCACGCGTGGAGTGTATCGTTTTAATTTTATAGGTAATGCAGAGAATTATTAGATTATTACTCTTTCATGAAAGAAACTAAACAACTTATTGAATTACGGTCGAATTTCGATCGCTAAGCAATCACGAGTTTTGATAAATACAGGATCATATGATGAAACTTCAAAGCATTGTTGTGTATGTTTTGGAAAGTATTTTATATGGAAAAGGAAAGGTAGGACGTGGATGGTTCTAGTCTGTTGATAGCTTTAAAATACAGAAAAGTCACATTAGGCTTAGAGATTTCCGGAAAAATAGATAGAAGACACAGTAAAGATATGTCACGTCAAGATACACCCTAGGACAGAGTGGTTATTATTTACTAGTTATTGCCCGTGGCTTCGTTCACAAAGTTTTTCTTACTTCACGAGGGCTTATGAGATAAAGACGGGTCTTCTATTAAAGTTACTCGCACGAAAAATTTGACCTACTAACTAACACGCATCAAGAATAACGCAAATAGTGAGAAATCAGTGGGGTCAGGACTCTCAAAAAAAAAAATTAAATGATTGATGATGATGCATATCATTTTCAATTTGGAATTATACGATGCTGTTAGTACGTACCACAGCAACAGCAAACATTTCGACCGCAAGCACTAACTTACGGCTAAATGAAAAACTAATTTTCTAACAGTGTTAGTGTTAATTTCTCATCTTTTCGGCTCCATGTCATAATTAAACATATCCTAACCATTCAATCCCTATCAAAATTCTACCAGCAGTTCTTGCGTGAATCACGTTTAATGAAGCAAACAAACAAAGATACAAATACGTTTTTCTTTCTTTCTCAGTTTCCCGGTGACACATTAAGATAAATTATATATTAGTTTAGTTCTCAATCCTGACACCTTATTAAAATACGCCCTGTTGTTATTGCCACAATTATGGTCAGCGAAGCAGAATTTTCTTCTCGCAGTTGCAGTGTTAAAAGACAAGTACATAAAAGCCTCTAATGCAACTGCAGGTGAGAATGAGTGCATCTATCGCTTAAATTTCTGCTCTTGTGTAGTAGTGAACCATATCCAATGACACATTTGTTAATCAGACACAGTGTTGCCAACCGTAGCGGAATTCCGCTACGCGTAGCGGAATTTTACCCCTCGGGAGACAGAGCGGCGAAATGTGCAAATTGTCGAAAACGTAGCGACATTTTGCTATGTTCATTGCTATAACTTTCGAAAATGAATTTCTTAAGAATAAATATTCATTTTGTTAATAATGTCTTCCCTGGAATCTAAACCAGCTAAAATAAATAATTACCGACCCTTATGCAATTGAATAACCAATAAAAACAGGCAGATTGGTTGTGAATCCCCTTAACTGTATTTCCCCGCTCTTCTTGTAGCGCCTATATGCTTGCTCTTCGGTACTAAACACGTTTGCTTCGGGCCTTCAGTACGAGTTTGCTAATAATTGTTGCAAGTAACAAGGGGTGCGTGATGAGTGATACAGAAGAAGTGGGTTGTTCTACACCCAAGAAAACACGAGAATACCGTCGAGAATTACCGAAAGGTCAAATAAAGTCAAGAAAACAGTTATTTTCAGAAAAGTGGTTAAATGAAGATATTTTTTCAAAGTGGATACTACCAGTGAAAGAGGACAATTCAAAAGCGAAGTGTAGGGCTTGCAATGTTGTATTGGGTGCGAAAAGAAGTGATCTGGTAAAGCATAGTGAAAGTCAAAGACACTTGAAGAACGTGAAAGCCATCGACAACACAAAACAGATTTCTCCGGTAATTAAACTAGGTTTTTATTTGCACCACGTGTGAGTAAATAAACGTTGAGCTTGGCAATTAATGACTTAGCCAGGGGCCTCTAATTCTGACGGCCTCGGTTTGAATACCGGTATTTGTTGATGTATAATTTATAAAAAAATAACATGATATCAGAAAGGCGATCCAATCTAATACACCAGAACTTCTTATAATTTGCTGCGATTATTGTTTGATATTATTTCAATTATTTGAACTACATATACAAATCTAGTTCCTTTCTTTTTTCTTTCAGATTTTCAAGACAGAAGAATCTGAAGCTATAGTAGCAGATATAAGATTTAGTTTATTAGTTGCTGCTCATAATCTTAGTTTCAGTGTAGTCAGTCATATTGTTAAAGTTGCAAAACTGAATTTCAAGGATTCAACAATTGCGAAAAAACGTTCAACAAAGTCGCACAAAGTGTACAGCTATTATTCGAAATGTTCTATCATCTAAAATCAAGGATGATGTAACTAAAGAACTTAAAGACAATGCTTTTTCGGTCCTCATAGATGAGAGTACTGATATTAGTAATAACAGGTTTTTGTGTATTTTAGCAAGATACATATACCATGACGAAGTTAAGACCCAACTTCTTGACTTAATCCCCATTTGTAGTGATGATGGTAATGCTAAAGGGCTTTACAGACTTTTCAGCAGTTGTCTGTCTAATTTTGAATTAAATGTTCAAAATTTAATAGGATTTTGCTCTGATAACGCCAGTGTTATGCTTGGTAAAAATGAATCATTCAAAATCCATCTTGTAAATGACAATCCAGAAGTTTTTGTAAACAGCTGTATATGTCACTCAGCACATCTTGTTGCCGTAGCAGCATCAAATGAAATTCCTACTTATGTTGAAGCCTTGTTGCACAATATTTATAACTATTTTTCCCGTTCTCCAAAACGACAATGCATTTTGCTGGAATTTCAAAAGTTTATGCATGCTTCTGAATTAAAGATCTTAAGTCCGAGTAAGACTAGATGGCTAGCGTTGTCGAACTGTGTTGATCGTATTCTACAGCAGTGGAATGTACTCGTTGAACTGTTCAGAGATGCAGCATTTGAGGACAAAAATCCAGTGGGCAACATGATTTATTCAGATCTTCAAAATCCTTACATCAAAGCGTACCTTCACTTTTTGAGTCATGTCTTACCTACATTCAATCAATTCAATGCCATGTTTCAGTCACAGAAGGTATCTATCCAAGATCTCTATCCTGAAAGCAGAAGATTTGTCAGAATTTTGTCTGAGAACTTCGTGAAACCCATTCACTTTAATAATGAGAACAATTTAGATAAATTGAACGTGTTTGATCCTCACGTGTTACTCCCTGTAGAACAAGTGAATGTTGGGGAACATACTATGAAAGTGCTATCAGAGTGTAGTGAAAGGGACAAGGAGCAATTCAGACTAGTCTGCGTCAAGTTTTATCAAAAATGTGTCAGCGAATCTTTCAAAAGATTTCCGGTGACCGACAACCTCTTTAAGAATATGTCATTTCTTGTTCCAAGTAATGCATTGAACCAAAATGTTGAGAAAAAGTGTGACGTTTCGGAAATTGCGACGAGATTTGAATCTAAAATAAACAAACGGGAAGTGGTAAAAGAATTCGGCAAGCTCCCATACTATTTTTCTGAAGAAGAAAAGGAAGAGTTGTTAAAGTTAAATGGCGTTGTTAGTTTTTGGTGTGCGTTAAGTAAAACTAAAACTTTTGAAGGAGAGTATTTTTTTTCAAACATTTGCAAGTTAGCAAAATTGTTGTTAGTATTGCCACATGGAAATGCAGAAGTAGAAAGAGTTTTCTCTATGATGGGTGATATAAAGACCAAAAAAAGGAACCACTTGAAACCTCAAACACTCAGTGATCTGCTAAGAGTGAAATTAGATTTACAAACAAAAAACAGTTGTTGTTTGACCTATCTAATTACCAATGATCATCTTAAGAAATTTGGTAAATCTATGTATCAATTTAAAGAAAGTGAAACTGAAACCTTTGCCTCGTCTGATGAAGACTGACTGTAGTTACACTATTATTATACCATTGCCAGAAATGATTAGTAAATAATGTATGAATAATTTCAAATAAGTTAAATCATTTAATCCTTCAATATTGTCATTCTTACGCATTTACGTGATTTAACCTATTAATGAATTCCGTCCTATTTTGTGAAATATTCATTGGTATGATAAAAATATCTTCGTAAGCGAAAACAACTGGTGCTTCTACCTGCTACTACACCACGAAAACAACAGCGTAAATCTTCTATCATCCAGTATTCGATATACACACTGGCAGAAACCTAACATGTTTATTCGGAATTCACGTCTTATGTTTAACAAGAAATTTCATCATTACAGGTAGGTTTTATTGATAATCTTTGCAATAATTATTTATTTGTAGCGGAATTTCGATAGCCGTAGCGGCATGTAGCGGAATGTAGCGGAACTCTGTCCTTCCCGTAGCGACTTTCCGTCTTTCCGGGTTGGCAACACTGATCAGACATTCGTTTAATATTTCCGAGGGTAAATAATCAAGAACTTGTGCGCCGCTGGAACCTTTAAATATTTGGAACACTTCAAGACAAAAGTTTATTCTTGTGTGAAAGTGGGCATTCCATCACATGACTAAGGATAAGACCGAGTTGCTTGTTAAGCCGATTTTCATACTTTAGTGTATTTGTAAGATACCCTAACGCCAACTAAAATGAAAGTGTATAATATTAAGTAGCATACATGGCTGCCTCAGTCACCCACGTGGTGCCTGTTCAAGCCAGGAAAAGTAGAAAGTGTTTTTTCAGATATTTTAATTTCTGACTTTATGGCTCATCGGTCGTTTGAGCCGGCAGAAGGGAGAAGGGAAAGAACGAGCAGAATTCGTCCATGGCCTTTTGAATGTGCGGTTTTGGAAAACCGTAGAAAACTGAAAACTGGATGTCCTGGTTTGAATCACCTCCTTCCGAATGCCATGTCCGTGCTTTACAGCTCACAAACCAGGCTCGGTATGTATTTATTTTCCGTATGCACAAACTACTGATTCTTGGTTGGCGATAGATGTGTCGGGTTCGGACTATATTGCAGTGAATTATAGCAGTGCCGAATTTTCTTGTAGAGAGAGAACAGTGTCGGACTTTATGCTTTCGTGGTGCCTCCGAGTGTGAAGCAGACTTATCAATACTCTTTTTGTGGGACCAGTGGCGCATATTACTCCTCCTTGTTTAGATTTCAAGCACGTAATATGATGCGCTGAGCTCGTCACGAGAAGAAGAATTCGAACCCAGAGTCGACCAGACGATCAGAAGCGTGCTGTCGGGATGTACCAATTCCACCTGCAGTCTCTCTTGGCCGTAGGCACCTGACTTTGTAGCCCTGATAAAACAGCCATAGGGTCCACGACTTACCACCCCGACGCTGAAGACGTTCCTTGCTGATTTGATTCGCTCGTCCATCTAATTCGCCAACAAACAAACGGTAATATCGTATAATTAAACGAAATGCGTGTTCTCTCATTTAAAGAACATTCGTTACCCATTACAACCTTTGAGATACAGAACTTTAAAAGTCATGATTCATATCCAGTAAACAGTTTTTCTGTAAGTATTATTTTGAATGCATATTTTAGCTTGTTCCAGATTTGAACTGTAAATAACAGATACATAAATACACAATTCCTTCCATTCAACGGATTCAAAAACGTGTTCATAGCCTAATTCATTTATTCCATTCATAATGTCGTCTTGTTTCTGGATATTATTCCAAGTGAAAACTTATTAATTGAGAAAAACTGACATAACATATTGAAGAGAGTCTATACGGGCATAAAATTCAATACACATCCTGCGAGGAACAACATACTACCTGCTACATCTGACCCTACAGAAAAGAATTTACGGGAGACGTAGGGGGTGAATGGAATTCTGGCTAGGTGACAAGGAACGGACTATTAACAGTTTCTTCGTCTGTCAGTAAACAGAGAAGCTTCGGTGATCGCCAACGGTCAGTGGACTGGACGATCCACCTGAAAAAGAAGAAAAAATTCTGTATCAGATACACCGAGCTTGTTAGGTGAATGGTTAACGTTCTGGTCTCGCTTTCGGGAGGACGTGGGTTCGAATCCCCGTCCGGGCATCCAGATTATGGTTTTCTATGTTTTCCCAAAATCACTCCAGACAAATGGCGGGTTGCTTCCTTTACAAACGCCGTGGCCGAATTCCTTCCCGTTCCTTGCCCACAGTCCTTTCCCGCCTCTAATGACCTCGTCGTCGACGAGGCGTAAAGCCATAAAAAAAAAGATCTAACCAGGTCGCAACAAGTGCATAACTGGATAGACCATGTTAGCAGGCGGCGTTATTTGTAGTTTGTCTACGTTGGTAGCAGTGAACTGAGGAGAGGTGGGATCTAAATATTTCCAAACAGTTGTTGTGTGCACGACAAGATAAATAGCGGTGGAGAATGCTCAGCAGTTTGTTGACAGATCGTGCTTATCTGGTCTGGAGAAGCGAGGCACGCTGTTATTTTAGAGCGAACTACTGTATCTACAGTCGCCAGCTAATCTAAACGCGTTACCTTTCAAATCGTCTTTGACTTGCCATCCAGTTTGAATCCCCATTATTATCCTCCAGCAGAGAGTAAACGAAAAATTATTAAGTAAATTCTTACTTACAGTGCGCGTTATTAATTTTCCGTCTGGTGACTTCCGCAAGTATAGACGGATGTTTCAAAGGTTCATAACAACATCTCGTACCAGTGTCAAGTAACACAGTGCAATCAAATTACAAGCAAACACTACTTTAAAATTTCTTGTTAGTTACGCTTGTGGTGATACATTTTGTTTTCTTATCACAACCATATTGTCATTGGCCACTGATTATTTACTTTTGTTTGATGAATTAGGATTAATTGAGTGCTATTTATTTACTATTGACTTAAATGCGACATTTGTTATGAAGAAAATAATTTATTTATTATAACTGTGAATTTTAATGTTAAATGTATTGTTCTTAAATTTACTAGCTACTTATAGAACTCAAGCTTATCCCAAGATTGTCAATTGGGTGGTTTTATGTGACAGAACACACCCATGGTTTGAAGGGATGATTTCTATTGTTTTTACCAATCATTTGTTTTCTACAGGCGTTTCTGTTGGTCCCATGTAGTCATCACCAACCAAGGCCGCTGACAATCAACACTCACTGTAATGTGATGCGCTGTTACACCCCTAAATGGGATTTCACTTCCTCGAGAGCCAAACATGCTATTTTAGAGAATCCTAAGGTCAAATCTTCTAGCCACTTGTTCTTGAGAGCATATATTGCCCACTCCACGATTCTATCAACTCCATTCTCACCTCTCCAGTCTGGAGGGAACAATATTTCCAATATTTCGTTTTCTCCGCCTCAAGAAGAAAATATTGTCTTTTGTTTGAGTGAGGAGTATGACCGTGGTTCTAACAAACAACCAGAGACTGTCGGTGTGACTTTTTTCATCGAATAGAGTATCCTTTTAGGTGTTAGCGTGGAAAGGGATGTCTCCTCTACCAGGTCAAAACTTTGCAATGACTGATGACACTTGTTCGTTTCACGCGATGAAAAGGTCTTCACTGACACAATACATTAGTTGGTAGCTTTCTGCCCAGGACGGCAAATAATGAAATAATGTTCATATATTTATATCCTTTACATTGTCGCTTACAATTTTTACATTTAGGTAATTTCGTGGAGGGCAAAAACGTTTTTGTCTATGACTATAATCAGTCGAAACTTCGCTTCCTAACGTACTCAGTATCCCATTCGCCGCCGTTAATGTTCCATTATGCACTGTGTCCATTTTCCAGTCTTCCAACGTCTGTACTATAGGAGATCTTTGAGTCGTTTTCTGAGGCTGAAATCCCATGCTGAATCTAAATACAACTCTAAAAATCTGTTGTGTGTTTAAAGGATACTGGGAACGCCGAATAACTCTAGGTATTACCTCTCCGTACTTCTTACCCTAACCATGTACCTTGCTCTAAGACAGCAGCGACACGTCTTGTTTCGTTTGGTCAGATTTGGTTAGTTTTACGGAGCACTGGTGAGTAACGATCAAGTCTGCCACTCGGCAGGATATGGGTTCAAATCTCCATCCGGCCATTCAGATTTCGATTTTTACTGGCCTACCTAAATCAGTCTGGGAGAATGCCGGTATGATTCCTTCAAAAGGCAATAGCTAAATTCCATACCGTTCATTTCCTCCCCTTCTTTCCGGCTACAATGACCCTGACATCTAAGAGCAGTAAAGCCCAAAGGAAAAAGGTGTGTTGTTATGTACTTATATATTTTTTTGAATGCTTTACGTCGCTCAACAGCGAGGTCTTTAGCGACGGGAAAGGATGAGGGAAAGGAATGGGAAGGAATTCGGCCATGGCCTTTTTAAAGAAGCATCCCGGCATTTGCCTGGAGTGATTTGGGAAACCATGGAAAATCCAAATCTGGATGCCCGGACGGGGATTCGAACCGTCGTCCTCCCAAATGCGAGGCGAGAACGCTAACCGTTACCCCGCCACGCTCGGTGTGTACTTATATACTGGTAAAATGACTTTTAAATTCTATATTAATTTTATCATGACTCTCCAGTAATAAATTTCACTTATTTTTTTAAATATTTTAGTTTCATTTAATTGCATTGTAGTTTTGATTAGTTGAGTGATAACATCTCTTCCTAAAATTATTCGGACGTGTACAAACGCACTGAGTACTCGCGTTCTGAATTCAGAGAATATTACTGGCAGATACTAGCCACGTGACGTTCTTCGTCACATTCAAATTGTATGCACGGTACTCCAGTGTGTATGGTTTTCCTATACTTGCTTATCAAAATGACCACAATGAAACTATTTTTCATAAGACTGCGATGTTTAGGGCGTCGATAACTAACAATTATAGTTGTTATAAAACAAGCCGAGAAATAATGTTAAGTATGGCATCAGTCATCCTATATCAAGTAAATGTTTTGCTGATAGACAACATTTCCGAAAATAAGTGTCCACGGATCGACTCTATTAAATGTGACTTAAAAGTCTGAGCTTGGCTGAATTAACTATCCAAGAAGAATTATTCATTATTTTAATGATGAAAACACACTATCAGAAGTATGCGTCATTGTTTGACTGTTGGTGTCAAGCATGATTGCTCAAGAAAACTTGGTTTCTTGTTATTTCAGGTTGAGGCTGCTGGTGAGGGAATTAAAATAGATGAGCAGAGGCTACTGACTGCAAACGTAAGAAATCATAAATGTTGATAAAACAATAAAAGATCCAGTAGCTATTAGGAGGGTGGATGGTAATGACATGAATATGTAGGTTACCTGACTGCCACTAGTAAACACAATAAAAATCAAGGACAAGTTAAAAGAATCAGTAATTTGATTGAGGTGTACAAACCATAAGTAGTTGCAGGATGTAACGTTTCATGTTTCGTTTCCTATTTTGAAATGTGATTAAAATTATTATATTGATAGAATGTTACTATGGATAGAAAGAACTTGCGAGAAATGTTAGGTTTACATAAGAAATCATCAGTGTTTTTGTCGGGTGCTCCTTTCATAACATACATACAGGTGTATTTACGTTAACATTAGTTAAAATAAATTATTAAAAACTATGCAACGCTCTGTTTTACAAGTTGTTAATTATACAAACCAACAATTCTTGTAAAGCTCGTTAAATACTTCATGAAAAATCCCTACCATTTATATTATTAACATGAAAATATGCAAGCTTGATTTAAAATTTACTTTAACTCACAATATATATATATATATATATATATATATATATATATATATATGTATACAGGGTGGGGCATTTAATATGTTTCTGGAAATATTTCGGAAAGAAAGCATTTTAACAAACAATAACCTTTATAAAAAATAATCGTACAGTAGGGGGCTACAATTATGTGATATTGGTTTTTTCACAGGTGGCGCTGTTGTCGTTACAACAAGGTGAACTTAATTCTTTTAAATGGGAACCCCTATTTTTTTTTGAAGATTCCGATTCCTCATGAAAAAATAAAAATAGTTTGCTTATCTCACTTTTCTGTTAGCCTCACAGATGGCGCTGTAATCGTGAAAAATGAATATTCGCGTTTTTTGTGTAAAATTTTAATTATTGTTTAAATAATTATATGTAATTTTCATTCTGTAAACATGGAAGGTAATTTTAAAGGATAATGACGAAATTGAATTTTTAAATGCTTTTTCTTACTTATTTGCAGCCATGTCTACAGCAGGTGCTCAAAAAGGTGACCATTTACTTCCAGACATTTTCTGACCCTTTGCAGAAATGATGCCTGAACAGCTCGAAGTGTGTTCTGAATCTTTAATTAAGAAATAAATGTTCGCTCCGGACTAAAGTTAGTTCATTCGGTGAGATATATCTTATCTTGTAGAATTTGACCTAACAGGATCGTAGCTGATACTGCTATGAACTCGAAATCAGACTAGCACAGAGTGTGCCCTCACTGGCGAAGTGTAATTGCCATTAATAGAGACATCTGCCACCACGCATTGGATAATGTGCAAGCAGCCTTACGCTGTTGCTCTGTCGGTTCTGCCGTAAATCAGTGTAGCACAGACTAGCCTGGTGACTCAGAGGTTAAGGCGTCTGACTGGAAATCGAAAGGCCCCGGTTCGATTCCCTGTGACGGCGGGGATTTTCATAGGTACTTAACCCGGCCTTCACCTCTGACACAGCTTGTTGTGTAATGTGAAGTACGCCAGAACGCATCCGTGGTTCGGTTTCCAACTGTAGGTCCCTTGCACCCAGCAGGATTGCGGGTCTAGGTTGAGGTTGCTACGACAGGGGCGGAATGCGCAGCAAATAGAAACCCTGTCACCAGGTCATTACGGCCATACACGGAATTTTAGTGTAGCACAGGTCCTCAGAAATGCCTTTTGACTGAGCTCATACGCTCAAACAAAACCAGCTGACGTCCGAATTCAGCACATCGTGTTGGACAAAGCAGCAGATCCACCATCGAGCCAGTGGAGGCAGCAGCCAAATCGACCAGACTCGAGTAGCCGGCCGGCACAGAATGCCTCTCTCGTCTCGTGCTCTATACCACATAAAATCAGAAAAAAATCCAGTACTTCCGGTCTTGTAGATTATTCTGTTCATCTGATTGGCCAGTACAGTTTCCCCACCATCATGAGTCGCGCCACCAAAGCAAAAATTTCTGCCCCTCGTTCGCCGATTCCAGGAACCCAGCCGACGCGCATTCCTGCCGCTCACAGCACCCACCTGTCCACAGCACTCATATGTAAAATAAAATATCTCACTTTATTACGAATAAACCTAATATTTATTAATGTATATCGCAACCACAAGACGCGTTCATTACAACGAATAAGAAAAGTTCGAGAAAATGAGGTTATTTCCGAAGGTCTTTTCAGGGAATTACAGAGATTACAACAGTTAGTACTGATTGACTATATTCATGAATTACTGGAGATAGATTTCTGGAAAAAACAAAGAATCACGTACGGGAAGAATGAATAATCAAGAAGAGGTCATTCGCATTGGGAATCCATAGGTGAGACTAGCTTAGCCATCACTGATGGGCACTTAAATTTACCAGTCGTCGACTGGGAGCGTAGTAAGATTAATAGAACAAGAAATATTTGCAAATACTAACGGAAAGAGGGGTCACACAAATGGAAAAGAAGATAGCAAAAAGACAAAATATTTTTGACATTTTTCTACTGAAATCTGGGAGAAATCAGGTTGAATAAGTAATTAGTGATCATGGAGAAAATCTGTTTTATATAAGAAGGTTAAGTAAACTATTCCTCTAGGTCAGGGGTACTCAAGCTTTTTTATTCCTGGGCCGTATAACCGCTGCTGCTATATCAAGGTGGGCCACAATAACCCACAGTACAATGAAACTCCACAATTAATTTAATCATTTATTTTAGCGTCAATGGAACTGTTGTCATTGTTACAAATTTTTTGACATTTTCCGATAAATCCGGCTTATAATTGCAAGGCTTCGGGCTGCATGCGGTTCGCAGATTGGGTAACGCTGCTCTAGGTAGTAATACAAAAAATATATAAAATTACAAATGTCTGAACTGGTGAGACATTTAAAGGAAATGTGTAGTACGTGGAAGGAGACCACCAGTACAGTGGATAGATAATAAGAAATTAAGAAGGAATGTTAATTCCAAATCAAAAGGAACCTACATACAATAATAGAGAGGTGCTAAGGTTGAAGAGATTGACAAGAAGAGAACACAACACAGTTAAGAGATTAGAACGCAGAAGATAACATGTAAAACCAATAAACAAGGAACTACTAGTTGCAAAGAGGGTAGCTAATGGTTTGTTGAGGATATTATGAGTTCAGAAGACCGCGTTAGAACATTGAGGGGAAGGGACGATATTCATGAAATTTTTGATAGGGACCGAGTAGAAGCTAGGGAGAACTGATAAAGTGGGAGACATTAAGTTAAAGGTTTAATGAGACCATTAATAATTACCATTCAAAAGTGGGAAACTTAATAAATAGAAATATGCAGTTTATGGAATTTAAAATAGATCCTGTGTATATTATAGTTAAAACTTAGGTTGTCTGTAGGATACACAATACCATATAAACGATCTCGGAGACAAAATGAAAAACCTTTTTAGATTGTTTGCTAATGATGCGGTTATTTATAGGGAAGTAAGAAATTTGGCCGATTGCTTAGAAATTCAGCGCGATCTGGATGTTATTTTGGCTTGGTGCGCTGAGTGGCAACTTACTCTAAATTGTAAAAAGTGCAATACAATAAGCATAACTAACAAAAAGAATCCAATTGTTCAGAAATACGAGTTAAACAATACAGTGATTGATATGGTCGATTCTATGAAATATTTGGGAGTAACAGTACAAAGGAACATGAAATGGGACATACACATTAATTCGTTAGTGGTACAGCAAATTCTAGGCTGCGATTCATAGGTCGAATCTTGAAAAATTGTAATGAACCAACAAAGGAGACAGCGTACAAATCTCTTGTGCGTCCACATTTGGATTATTGTTGTGCCATTTGGGACCCGTTTCGTAAGGGGTTGATCGAAAGTATAGAAAAAGTACAGAGAAGAGCCGCTCGATTCGTGACCGCTTGCTACAGTCCTTATGAAAGCGTCACAGAACTGATTAGTAGACTAGGTTGGGAGTCTCTGGTAGATAGACGACACACGTTTCGTTTAAACTTATTGGTAAACATGCGTACTCCCACTTTCACTTTTGAGTGTAGTGAAATACTTCTTCCACCAACCTATTTGAGTCGGAATGACAGGAAAGATAAAATTAGAGAAATAAGGTGCCGGACTGATTCTTATATGAATTCTTTTTTTTCCTTGTACCATTAGGGATTGGAATGTACAGCAAAGAGATTAGTTTTGGTGCTGAGCACCCTCTGCCACCCACAATTTTGTGAATTGCAGAGTATATATGTAGATGTAGATAATAGGATTAATGTAAAACATTTATTTTGAACAGTTACAAAATAATCCGGACATATTATCTAGTTGGAATGAAAATAAGGGAGCGTTCATAAACTACTTAGCTTGGTCTAGGGAGTGAGGGAGAGGATAGCTGGAAAGCTACTCTGGGCTACGTGGGAAAAGGGAGGGGTTGTTCCGAACCAGGCCACGTAGCTTTCCATTCGTATTATTTGTCCCAGTTAAAATAAGGTACAAAACACACAACAGCATGTGGACATTTATTTCCATCATTTAATTACCTCCTTATGTAATATACGATAGTTTGGCGGGAGAAAATTTGACACTGAAGGGATACGAATATCAACAGAGGACCGATAATAACAAAACGCCTTCGGAAGAACCGCCTCTCCTGGGCTAGTGAACTTATCTATTGGACCCTACATGACCGGAAAAGGTTGCGTGGTCAGATCAATCACGATCCCATTTACACCGAAGAGCCAAAGGAACTGGTACACCTGCCTAATATCGTGTAGGGCCTCCGCAAGCACGCAGAAGTGCCACAATACCACGTGGCATGGATTCGACTAATGTCTGAAGTAGTGCTGGAGGGAATTGACACCATGCATCCTGCACCGCTGACGATAAATTGGTAAGAGAAGGTGGAGTGGAGATCTCTTCTGAACGGCACGTTGCAAGGCATTACAGATATGCTCAATAATTTTCATGCCTGGGGAGTTGGGCGGCCAGCGGAGGTGCTTAAACTCAGAAGAGTGTTCCTGGAGCCATTCTGTAGCTTGTCCTGCTGGAATTGCCCAAGTCCGTCGGAATGCACAATTGACATGAATGGATGCAGGTGATCTGGCAGGATGCAGACGTACGTGTCACCTGTCAGAGTCGTATCTAGACGTATCAGGGATCCCATGTCACTCCAACTGCACACGCCCCACACCATTACAGAGCCTCCACCAGCTTGAACAGGCCCCTGCTGATATACAGGGTCCATGAATTCATGAAGTTGTCTCCATACCCATACACGTCCATCCGCTCGATACTATTGGAAACGAGACTCGTCAGGCCATGCAACATGTTTCCAATCATCAACAGTCCAATGTCGGTGTTGACGGGCCCAGGCGTGGCGTAAAGCTTTTTGTGTCGTGCACCCAGCAAGAGTACATGAGTGGGCCTTCGGCTCTGAAAACCCATATCGATGATGTTTCATTGAATGGTTCCACACGCTGACATTTTTTTATGGCCCAGCATTGAAATCCGCAGCAATTTGCGGAAGGATTGCACTTCTGTCACTTTGAACGATTCTCTTCAGTCGTCGTTTGTCCCGTTCTTGCAGGATCTTTTTCCGGCCGCAGCGATGTCGGATGTTTTACCGGATTCCCGATATTCACGGTGCCCTGGTGAAATGGTCGTCCGGGAAAATCTCCTCCTCATCGCTAACTCAGAGATGCTATGTCCCATCTCTCGTGTGCCAACTATAACACGACATTCACACTCCCTTAAATCGTGATAACCTGCCATTGTAGCAGCAGTAACCGACCTAACGCCTGCGCGAGGCACCTGTTGTCTTTTACAGGCGTTGCCGACCACAGCGCCGTATTCTGAGTGTTTATATAGCTTTGTGTTTGCATTCGCATGTCTATACTACTTTCTCTGGCTCTTCAATGTAGTAAGAGCTGATGGTAGGGTTCAAGTGCGGTGCAGATCCCAAAAGGACGTAGACCCAGTTTTTCAGAAAGATACTGTGCAAGCTGACATTGGTTGTGATTAAATGGCATGAAATGTGATCTCTGCTCAATTTGAACCGGCCATTGATTGGAAATAGTTATGTTCAAATTACTCGAGAGCATTTACAGCCATTCATTGCCAAAGAACGATGGACTTTTCAGGACAACAATGCGCCTTGTCAGCGGTCCAAAATCGTTCACAATTGATTTGAGAAATTCACTAAATAATTTGTCCTTCTAGATAGCTAGTACTTAATCTAATCTCAGACATGATCTGAAGATTAGGTCGAGAACAACATTCTGCACTGGCAATACTTTCGTAATTATGGACGGCTGTAGAGGAACCATGGACGAGTATTTCTCCAGAGGTCTTCCGACGAGTTGTTGAGTTAATGCCACTTCTCCACTTCGCAGAGTAAATTATGAAGTATTCCTTGACGTTTGGCACTTCAGTGTATGTATTTTTTTAAATAACTGAAAATTTTGCGTTTCAGTTCGATTAAACGTGCCTGACGCGAACATAATTTGTTTCGGGTTTTCGATGTGAAATTGGTATTGATTGCTGCAACATTTGAAGTGGGCCATTCTATCCGTGCGATTGTACCATAAAACCCTTCCTCTTTTACCTGGTCGTCTGAGTGGGCAACGGCGTAACTAGACGTGGCACAAGAGATGTAAGTCAGGGATTAAAGAATACTCAAGTCTGAGAGCAAAAATTGTTTCCAGTTATGTAGTACTTAACCAAATCGTGTTGATGAGGCAGTTTGTACACAATATGCTACATCTTCAGCCCATTATTAGATATTCGTGATATTACTTGAAATTTCGCCATTCAAGGTATCCGGTTTTGTGTATATTGTAATGTCCGTCCAAGAGCGTTCTTGTAAATAAAGGTCTCCAGTAGAGGGTTGTTAATTTCCAAACCTACCACATGTTCCCCCAGCAAGATATCCATATCATTATATCAAGCTGTCATCTGATCGCCTAAACCCAGAAGACAATTAACATTCCCGTGGTCTCACTTATTTCCATTCTACCCAATGAAAAGGTGGCAGCTATCCTTCCATTCATCTGTCATACTAATCGGAGAGGGGATCGGATATGACATGCCATTCTTCCAAAATAATTTATGACTACTATTCTAGAAATCGTCTTTCTTTTTCTGGACTTAGTTACAGTCATGAAATATAACCTAAGCTTTGAAATGGATACTATTGATGGAATGGAAAATAGTTCGGCTTTATCTGCAAGAAGATTTACTTCCCATACATTCACCACTATAATGATCTGGTATTTGCATGAGATTCCGTTTTATAGATTTAAAGAATTTGAGTAAAGTAGTAACATTTGCAATTATTATATAAACCAACTCAAAAATATTGGATTCAGTATTCACCAAAATTTTGTGAATTCAAATTTCATCAAATTTTCGAGAGTTTTCGTTTTATCTGTTACCCGCTAGTGTTGTTTAGCGTGCTGAGGCGCCACACACTGGACCGGGGAGGTATAACGGACCGGGCCAGAGCCCGGCCCACCGCGTACCGGCAGTCCTGACTGCAGATTTTGGGAGGATTTCTGCAGCCATGAAGTCGAATGTCGGGACTGCCTCCGATCCCCGCCTCATAAATTAATACTTATCACACGCTGCACATAGTTACATGTTTCACAGACAGATGGCAACCCTTCCCCTATTAGTGTGGGGTGACTACAGACTACACGGTATTACTTAAGTGCCAAGGCGTACTTAAGCATAGCCTTTTATTCGACACGAGGTTTCAACAAATAACAGTATACGATGTCATGCGACACGAATAGCAACATACATACAAGTTCATATACGCCACGTGGCTCGCAGCCGACTGACTGCTAGTAGTACCGCTGTCTCCCACCCGGTTAATTTGGCGCTCCTGTCTGCTTGCTCAGGGCGTCCGCTGTCGGCAAAGAGATGTACCGTCGGGTGGTCGATCACGCCGCCGACTGGTGGCGAAGTGTTGTACTTCGACTGCACCACAACCACCTTCGGCTCCACCACATTAGTACTTAGCACGATCTGGCAGTGGATATAAAATGCTATGCGACAGCAAGGGCATACGGCCATAAAAATGATAGCTCCACATTTGAGCATGCCAACGATGAGTAAAACTCAACAAAGGTAGCCGATCCCAAAATGTTGTGAAAGTGGTGAAGAAGATGAGTTTTCGATTTATCATTACAGCAGACTCATTCAATTAAGAATTTAAATATCCTAAAGCCTGATACCGCAAATTTTGTTTCCAATTTTATTTATTTTATTCATCATATGATACATTTTCATGTATATTGGTTTCGGCATTAAAATTTTTAATTTATAAGGTATATAATTTGTAAATTCATATATAAAAACATGGCCTATACCTAAATACATAAAATTTAATACAATTTATCTATAACTTCTAGTTTATTAAACACAGTTTTAAATAATATTATTTACTTTAAATAATCTTCTACGGAATAATAAACATTTTCCACTAGATACTGCTTTAGCCTTAAAAAGTTCTGGTTTCTTTTTTTTCTCTCTTAATTTCCACTGCCAGTTTGCTGTACAATTTCACTCCCTTGTGGAAAAAGTATTTAGTCTTTCACTTTTTAATTTCCTTTCTATGTGGAGATCATTTTTTGATCTTGTGGAATATGTATGGATGGAACTGTTTGTGGTAAAGTAAGTTATTTTTTACATGCATGATAGAGATGAGGATATAACAGGATGGAGCACTGAGACTGTAATGTTCGATTTTGTGATGATAAACGCATCTTTAGTTCATTTTCCAATTTATGGAATTTCCGCAGAAAGTTTCGGAGACATTTATCAACCAAATAGAATATCTTCTCAGCAAATTTCGAAAAAATTGTATTGTAACTACGGTATGCGAAAAAACTTGCCAGACACTACCCTGGCGCACTCTGTGATTTAAGTGGGGAGGAAGAGAGGGGATTCGACGACTATCGATTTCCGTCAATGTCGACAAGTATAGCAGGAGGCATCATATGGAACTGTCTTCTCACTCTGATTAGGCATATTAAACCCTCATATTTCAGAGATACCTATCTTCAGACTGCAGCTAGGGGTTCTCTACGTTAATTTATAAAATCCCTAATTTCCGAGAGTATGAACCTACTAGATCACGATTTGTGAATGTTTGCAATATTTTCTTACTGGTCGGTCGCAGTATGTCGTCACTGACCGAGCATTCTCTATTAATCTAGAGTTACATCAGGCGTCCTTCCAGGAATGTAATAGGACTACTTAATTTCTTGATTTTTATAAACGATCTTGTAAACAACGCAAAAATCAGTTTGAGAGTGTTCGCTGATGATTAAATCATGTGTTGGGAAATAAGGAATTGGAGCGGTTTCTTAAAAATTCAGTGATATCAAGCCATTAATTAAGCATGATGTGATTAATGGCAAATTGTACTCAAAACTGAAGGGCAGTGAGCATAAGTAAGGAAAACAATCCGTTTTGTTCAGGAACACAAAGTAAACAGTTCGGTTACTGATATGGTTGATTCCCGGAGGTATTAGGGTGTAAGAGTACAACGCAACTTGAAATAGGACCTGCAAATAACTTCGGTCGTAAGTATAACTAATTCGTAGGTCGAATTTTAAGAATTTATACGAAAAATCAAAGTAGATAGCGTGCATCCACATTTGGACTACTGTTGTGCCGTTTGGGATACGTTTGGCAAGGTACTGATTGATAGTGTAGAGAAAAGCCACTCGATTTGTGATTGCTTGCCACATTCTTTACGAAAGTGTCACAGATTTGATAAATAGATTTGTCTGGTATTGTCCTGCAGAAAAACGGATATTCCTTTGAATTTATTGTCAAACAACGCCTTCTATTTGAAAATGCGATGAAATACTTCGTCCATCAACCTATTTTGGTCGAAATGAAAGGGAATATAAAAATAATATGCAGAACTGATTATTATACGAATGTTTTCTTCCTTTGCGCAATTTGGGATTGGAACGCAGGGATTAGTTTTGGTGGAAAGCACCCTTTGCTATCCACAATTTTTGTGAAATGCAGAGTATATATGTATGTCTTTGTTCCCAATAGGAAATTAATATACCAGAACCTTGCTAAGTTACCCATAATACAATAAAAACTACCGGGAAATGTATGGCCGAGCGGAAATTAATTTAAAAATATTTTACTTTTCTGATGTGGACTATACTAGCTTATGAAATAGAATTGCAAAACATTGCACTTGATATTTAACAATTCGTAATAAGACGTTTTATGATTTTTGACGTAATGGGATATATCTTCTATGCTAAAAGTTAATATCCACTTTAGACAGGATAAAAGAAGTAAATACGCAACGTTATCGGCAAATCTCTTCGGTCAGTCAGAACGTTCTTTGAATCGTCTTCTCTTAACAACAACTAAAAATATTTATTCCAATTCAACTCGGTACAGATTGCACCATTTTTCTACAGTAGGAATTAAGACAGGGAAATCGTTAGTAATATGAAAAATAATAAGATAATAAATTAATTTTAAGAAGTATAAAACTTTAATAACCTGCGATATATGTGGCAAACGTTAAGGTTAATGTACCGTAGACTAATTTATTGAAATTTAGTATTGGTTTAACTTCCGAAAAGCGAATAATACATCGAACGTCTTGTTAAATTCTAAGCTGATATCATATTATCGTTCGTAATGATAATATGAAATGATGAAACGTGTATCTACGTGCATCTATGAATATGGTTATTTTAGTAAGACTATGAACGGTAAGCCTAAGTACAGTGATGATATGTTTGAAATATTTTTGGCACATTTTTTATCGGTTGCAGAGAGGAATCAAACACTATGAAATTTTTTTCTGTCTGGATGAATGCGATCGAAGCATAAACCACCTGTACTGACGATTTTACATGAGGTAAAGATTTAATTTGATTGCTTGCTCATGAAGTAAGTTATTTCCCGCAGTAAAATATCTACAATAAGTGAATATAATAAAATTTAATTTGTTCCCTTTATTAAATATTTAATTATCAGTTAGGTTCAAGTTAATTACCAATCCCTATTGTTTCATGTTAAAATGATACACATCGTCTCAATTTATCATGAAAAGTTCTGTTACTTATTGTTATTTTTTCAAATTATTGTTGATTCGTTACACCGGCAATTGTGATGTATCATATGATCATACAGAGAATTAAAAACACTATCGTACATTGTACGGCGTACAATCGCTGGCGTAAATTTAGTGCTAAAATACTGTCAGATCACGACAGACGTATCTTAGTTATAGATTATTACTGGAGCATTCTGCCTATGTTAAAGTTCTACTTTTTTATTTCTTACATGGGTAAGAAATACGACCATTTGTTTATTATTTGCTTTCGCGCTGACAGCCCGAAAATCTTCACAGTTTCGTTTGCGGTAGAAAAACTGCAAACATGTAATACAAATAAATTTCATTAAAAATGTTTGCTATTTATTTTGCTTTGTATTCAGATTGTAAACTATACTGAACCTACTGCTCTTTTACAAATAGTTGGATAGTTTGCGCAAACATTAAGTATCAGTCGTTTTAACCAAAGTTATTGATTTAAGAGAGCTATCCGTACGTTAATAGTAACCGTGAACGATTTTGGGGGAACGGCAAGTACTGGAAACACTTATATCCAGCAATAAAGATCATATATGTCCTCTCTGGGTTTTTTTCCATATTTTGAAGAAAAAAGTAGAATTTCTTTTCCGAGTGATCCTAGGAAATATCGACGCATATCTCTAACATCTATCTGTATGCAGTAGAATTCTGGAGCATTTCATATGCTCTAACATTATGAAGTTTCTAGGTGAGAACGAGTTACTTACACCGTGTCAACACGGATTTCGGAAGAAAAGATCGTGTGAAACTCAATTGGCCCTATTTTGCCATGACGTAATGAAAATTATCGAGGCTCATTTACAAGTTGATGCAATATTCTTACATTTTCAGAAAGCTTTTGATTCTGTACCACACAACCGGCTTTTAGCGAAAATTCGAGCATACGGTATATCGAATCAGATTTGCGAATGGATACGTCATTTTCTGACTGGTCTATCACAGTATGTCGTTGTTGACGGGGAAGCCTCTTCTAAGCAAGATGATAATTCTGGCGTTCCTCAAGGAAGTGTAATAGGACCACTTCTTAATTTTCATAAACGATCTAGGTGACAACGTTAAATGCTGGTTGCGACTGTTTGCCAACGATACAGTTATCAGTAGGGAAATAAGGTGTTCTGACGATTGACGAAATAGGGAAATAAGAGAAATAAGGTGTTCTGATGACTGGTTAGAAATTCAGCGCGATTTCGATGCTATTTCCGCATGGTGTCGTAAATGGCAGCTTACACTTAATTTCAAAAAGTGTAAGGCAATGCGAATAAGTAACAAAAAGAATCAGTTTGGTCACGAGTACAAAGTAAACAATTCAGTTGTTGACACGGTTGATTCCCTGAAGTATCTGGGGGTGATAGTACAAAGCAACATGAAATGGGACTTTCACATAACTTCCGTCATCGCAAAGCTAATTCTAAATGACGATTCATAAGTCGTATTCTGAGGAATTGTAACGCTCATACAAAGGAAATAGCGTATAAAACGCTAGTGCGTCCGCATCTAGATTACTGTTGTGGAATTTGGGATCCGTATCGCAAGGACCTGATTGACTCAGTGGAGAGGGTACATAGGAGAACCGTTCTATTCGTGACTGGTTGCTACAGCCCTCATGAAAGCGTCACAGAATTGATACATAGATTGGGCTGGGATCGTCTGGAAGACAGACGACGTCATTTGCGTTTGAATTTATTGGAGAACATGCGAAATTTTATGACCTACGAATGCAGTGAGATACTTCTTCCGCCAACCTATTTGGGTCGCAATAACCGGAGGGATAAGATTCGAGAAATTAGATGCCGTAATGATGCTTTTATGTATTCTTTCTTTCCTCGTGCTATTCGGGATTGGACTGCGTAGAATTAAGATTGGTGCTTAGCACCCTCCGCCACCAACAAAGTTTGTGCATTGCAGAGCATGGATGTAGATGTAGATTTCTTTTAACAAAAGCTTTGTTAGATTTATTATAAATCCCCGCATCGAAATACTTCAGACAAAAAGTATAATACTATTTATCATTCGTTTGCGTCTTAAGTGAACCAAAGAATATTTAATAGCTTTGCATAAAATTCTGATATCTTCGCCACAGAGATAACACTACTCTAGTTACTTATAAGGTATTCTTACTTTTACCTTATTTGTCTAGTTATAAGAATGAAAATTATATATCATTCGTATCATCTTTATCTGCTACTGGTACTTCATTCTTCGTCATGGACTGTTTTAGATGATTTATATCCTTCGTATCTCCCATATCGCTGGCTGACAGTTCAAAGATGGTAGCAGGACACGTGATACGTCGCCGTTGTGTAGTTTGTAGGGCCGGGTATCTGTTTACAAAGGAGGGGCGGTGTGTGGCAACATACCCCCAGCACAAGCGCCTCTCGCGTGCGCCCAACTCGATGTATGCGAATGTAATGGGAGAAGCCCTGCTAACTTGCTGCTCTTGAGAAAATTACACACGTCATTAAAACACGATGTTTACTATTCTCCACTACTCGACCACGTGTTAGTCTTACGGATCCTAAATTATAAACAGTTCAGAAGTAGCATTCACTAATCAACTGTATACAATTCTGTGGAGATTGAATATAAAATAACCCGTCTTATATATCTATACATTAATACGCTAAGCGAAAACTTTGGATCCCTTTTTAAGAATATTGTGCAAATGGAGGAGTGTGAGATTTTGCATAGTTAAAGTTTACATGGAGAAGAAGTGCAGAAAGCTAAAATTTATAAATAATATGTGTTAAAAATACATTAAATTAAATAAAACGAAAAATTCATTGTCTATGTTCAACTGTTTCTGAATGGCAACGACACTCAGCGATTCTGCCAATGTCAAGATTATAGGATACTCTGTGATATTTGGTCAAACGGTATAACAAGCATACTTAAAGTTTATGTATGAAGAAGAAATGCAGAAAGCTAATATATTAATATGTGAAGAGAAAACTTCGTATCTCTTTCTAAGAATATTGCGCGCACGGAAAAGTGTGAGATTCGGCACAGTTAACGTTTATGCGGCGTAGAAGTGCAAAAAGCCAAAATTTATATATATGTGTTAAAATACATTAAATTAAATAGAATAAAACATTCATTGTTTAAGTTCAATTGTCTTTTTAATGGCAAGGACACTTAGCGATTCCATCAATTGAAAAAATACTATAAGCATAGTTAATATACGTGTTAAAAATACATTATTCAATAAATTATCGCCCTTGTTTGTAAAATCGGATTGGAGCCAACTGCCTGATGTGTATTCGCAGCATTAAATTACCCTATGCTCTTTGGTCAAAGAAAACAATCGCATATAGTAAAGATTAAACTTTTAAGTTATATAAAAAAAAAAAAACCATTTTGGAAAGGAATGTTTTCTATATTTCAGATAATTCGATGTCCTAACGGATACTTTGAATTAAATTTAGTCTCACCTAATGTTTCTGCCAAAAAGAAAAAGTAAATTGGATTGGTAGTTATAAAAGTTAGTATATTTTATTATTTAAAAGGTTAAACATTGGTTAAGAGCCTTTTGATTTTTTAATTTCAGTAATTTCATTACTTTTTTTTTTTTTACATTTAGATATTTCCACCTACTTTCATTATGCCTTGACTTCAACACTGACAGGTCGGAGTGAATGACAAAGAACAAGGAATATCTATATGCGTAAAATTCAAAATGATAATAGACCAAATTTAAATAGAGAAAATAGTATACAAAATGATGAAGTAATTTGGTGAATACATTTCAAGAAATTTTAATAGTTTTGATTATGGATTAATGCATTTACAATGCAGGTCGTGCAATGCAAAAACAATTCGAATCAGAAGTCACTTCAGTTGATAAGACTGCACTCACTTCTTGTTGTCATAAGGGTAAAGCAGTATTACAGGTCTTAAGTCAAGATGAATATTTTAAATCATTATATGATAGATCTAATTCAAATGAACCATCGATAAAAAGTCCAAAAATTATTATGAAAACAATCGTAAATACAATTCATTATTTGCTATGGTTAGTTCAGAAGCTAAAATTTTGGATACAGTCACGCGTGGAGTGTATCATTTTAATTTTATAGGTATTGCAATCAACACAAGCTGATGACGTATTGGTACACGCTCACAGTTAACGACACCAGTGTATACAGTATACAGTACATCTATCCTCGCAGCAAACATAATAGAACAAATTCAATAATATGTAATTATTACTCTTTTACAACAACAAAAAATCTGAATTACTTAATGAATTACGGGCGATCACTAGCATATATAATAAGCGAACATTTGCCTTATTTGTGATAATAGTGACGAGCGTACTGTAGACCGAATATTAAATTAAAAGACACTAAATTTTACACTGCGTGGATATGTCAAAGATGTTTACTTTTTAAAGCATGAAAATGATGTTACTGGAAACGCATAGCAGCCTCCTAAACTCTGTTAGTATCTTCAAATGTTTTCACATTACTGTAAGGATTCTTCAAACCACTTTAGAAATGAAATTCGGTGATTTAATTCTGTTCTTAACATTAAATCTATTCGTATATCATTTTTCTAAATTTACATTGAAATACTATACTTTTTATACTCTTGAGTGCAAAGTATCTAAGTATAACTACAACTAATCCCACATTTTAAAAAAAAATTCATATCGAATGAATTATGGTCTGATAGGAAGACTCGCCTTCTCAATTTTCGTCCAAGAAAAAATATGTATTGCCATATAGAAATCTACATCCAAACGAAAATTTAGAATATCAGTCTGGAAAATAATCAGTAATTTATAGTGAAAACTGAATAAAATCTACAAAAAAGTACATAATAGGATTTTTTCTGAATGATTGGCGTTACTTTGATAGCAGTTGTAGAAACAGGGGCAAGTACATTTAAACACTATTTAAGTTTAAGTTGAAAATGTTATTATCCTCCAACATTAAGGGTATAAAACATTGACTATTCCGTAGTTTGTTCAAGTCATGTTATTTGTTTATGTGGTGTAGAGATCATTCACTTTTATAAATCTATGACAAATGATTACTGCCAACGCAACTGAATTTTTATTTTCGTTCGTTTATTGGTTTTCCAAACTCGTTTCGCTTCATTTCACCGAAGCATATTCAGTGTTTTATTTGCTGGACTTACGTTCGCGTTATGTTTATGCTATTACATCCAACAGAAAACCATTGAAAGGGCTTCGGTGAAATGAAGCGAAATGCGTTCGAAAAACCAATAAACGAACGAAAATAAAAATTCAGCTGCATTGGCAGTAATCATTTCACATAGATTTAAAACTGTTAACTGCAACTAATGAAAATGTTCCACAACTTCTAAGTAATAAATTTCATTGTTTTATTGTCACCTTCCATGCATTGGTATAAATTTTACTCACGTTTTCCATGAAAAAGACTTATTTAGTCTCCCTAACAGATCTGGATAACCTTTTACATGTTGGAGAAATGCGTGATGGAGGCTGGAGACTGTGAACACACGTTTGTAGACTATCCAAGTCATTTATAAGTGTTAAGAGAAGTTGTATTTTTTTTTTTAATTTTAAGTTTTGAAGTTTAAATTTATTCATTCTTGGCTTTGTATATACAGGGTGTACCCTCAATGAATATCGGGGTTTTAACGCCTTGTAGTATTTATTACACAAAACGTAAAATTATAATTAATAAATGAAATGAAAGAGCAACTCAAATAGTTTTGTTTGTTGGTACCTGTACGCATGTGCGTGCAATGTTTCTTCCGTCATCTGTTAGAAAGCGCTAGTAGCAAAAATGGCACGACGATGAAGATTTTCTGGATCATGTTGTTTTCACTGATTAATCGACATATTTTCACCTTAGTGGACATGTGAACACTCCTAATGTGCACACCTTGGGCTCAAAAAATCCGCACGAGATGGTGCAATTGCAACGGGACTCCCCTAAACTGAATGTTTTTGCGCCATATCTCCGCGGAAAGTTTATGGGCCTTTTTTCTTTGGGAAACAACTGTAACTGGTACTTTCTGCCTTGATGCTCTACAACTATGGCTATTTCCCCAGCTGGTGGAAGACGAACCAAATAACTTCATTTGGCAGCAAGATGGTGCACCGCCTCACTGGCATAACGACGTACGCGATTGGTTGAATGTCACTATACCAGACCGCTGGATTGCCCGCAAAGGGCCCAAAGACAGAGCTTCTTTCGCATGGCCTCCACACTCTCCCGATCTGACGTCATGTGATTTCTACCTGTGGGGGTTCATAAAGGATCGTGTGTATGTGCCTCTGCTACCAGCTGACGTACCAGACCTAAGAAACAGGATTGAGGCAGCTGTTGCAACAATTACACCACAAACACTAATCAACGTTCGGGAAGAAATGGGCTATCGGTATCGACTTGATGTGTGCCGTGTGACGAGAG